>WOXC01004059.1:0-566815 GCA_011680675.1 Gymnobelideus leadbeateri
CTCATCCCAATTTTCTCCTTTGGAACTTGGCATAGTCCCTGGCACAAAGTAAGCACTTTAAAAACACACACTGACTTGACTCTCATCTCATCTGTCCATATTTTCCCTCTCTCTTCCATCAGTCCAATGCAGTTCAAACAAGCACATAGGCAGCATTTTATTCAGATTTGGATACCGGTACAGATGGTACCTTTACCACATGTACAGATGACACACAGCTAACCAGGATCATGAAATAAAGAAATTCATGAGAAAGATGATGATGATGACAAACCAAGACTAATTTTACCCACCTGTAAAAATCTAAAGAACACTAAGTATTAAAGAAAATCAGCAGAATGATCACATGTCATTGGACCATTTCTCTACGAACTTCAGCAAAAAAGATGGGAACCAGATGATAGTGCAGACAAAACAATTGGTGTTATATAGCATGGCAAGGTTTGCAAAACATTTGATAGACATTACCTCATATAATCAAAAAACATACATTTATCAGGGCCTACTATGTGTCCAGCACTGCTGTGATCATAGGAAAAAATGTAAAAGACACAGCGTTTTCCTTCCAGGAATTTATAATCTAGTTGGGAAGATAATAGGAGACACAAGCAAATGTAAGACAAGAAGGCAGCCTAAGTGTCTAATAATAATAATGATCAGGGCTGATATTTGTACAGGGAATGACAGTGAACAAGCATTTATTGAGAACCTACTATGTGCCAGACACTGTGCTATGCACTTCTCAAATATTATCTCACTCACACTTCAGAGCAATCCTGTAAGGTTTCGTTCAGTCATTTCAATTGTATCTGACTCTCTGTGACTCCATTTGGGGTTTTCTTGACAAAGATACTGGAGTGATTTGCCATTTCCTTCTCTGATTCATTTTACAGATGAGGAAACTGAGGCAAACAGGGTTACGTGACTTGCCCAGGGTCACGCAACTAGTAAGTATCTGGGGCCAGATTTGAACTCAGGAAGATGAGGAGCCTTCTTGATGCCAGGCCCAGCGCTCTGTGCACTATGGCATCACCCAGCCGCCCATCCTGTAAGGTAGACAAGTGGATAAGTCAGCCGGAGCTGAGAGAGAGCTCATAGCTCATGATCCATTTATGTATCTGGTTGGCATCTTTGTCCTAAAGCAGCCAGTTTCCACTTGAAAAAATCTAGTGACAGAGACTCAAAAGGTCATTGTGATATAATCAAACTAGGACTGAACTTAGATAGACACCCCTGCTCTACTGTTTACTTGTGCTAACAGGCAAGTAAATTAATCTCTACGAGCCTCAGTTTCCTTATCTATAAAATGAGGCTAGATAACCTCTAAGGGCCTTTTAGTACTGAAGTTAATATCTAGTCCTATCCATACCTGGATGGGAATTCCTTCTTATGACAAATCATGCAAGTGATCCTCCAACCTCTGCTTGAAGAACTTCAGTAATGGGGAACTCATTAACTTTTGGGGAGGTGGGGAAAGAGGCAATGGGGTTAAGTGACTTGTTCAGGGTCAAACAGCTAGTAAGTCTCTGAGGCTAGATTTGAACTCAGGTCCTCCTGATTCCAGAACCAGTGCTCTAACTACCCTCACTCACTAACTCTTGATGCAGTCCAATATACTTTCAAATGACCTGAATTGTTGTTGTTGTTGTTTTTACATTTAAAAGAATCCTTCTGAGAAGGCCATAGGCCTCACCATACTACCCAAGGGATCTGTAACCCAGAAATGGTTGAGGGACTCTGTATCGCTCTCTATCCCCAATCCTAAGATCCTAATTGATCAGTTTAAAAAAGTGTATTCAACAGTCATCTATTAAGTGTCTATGGCATTCAGAGCAGTTTGCAAAAGACTAGGAAAGAACCAGTTATAGGATCAAAGAATCAGATCTTAAAAGAGCTTCAGAGGCCATCTGGTCCGACCTCCTCATCTTGTAGATGTGGAAACTCAGGCCCAGAGAATGCAAGTGACCTCCCCAGGTCACACAGGTAGGAACCCAGGATCTGAACCCACATCAGCAGACTCAAAGTCCTACCTTCTTCCCACTTCAACATGCTGCCTGCCTCACACTCTGGGAGATGACAGATTAAGATAGTGATTTAAACAGGTAGGTGGATAACCTGGATATGCACATCACATACTAAGTGTATCAGTGAGGTACAAGACAATAGACCAATGGTGGGGAACCTGCAGCCTTGAGGCCACATGTGGCCCTCTAGGTCCTCAAGAAAGGGCTGTCCTTGAGGTCCTAGAGGGTCACATGTAAAAAAGCCCCTTGTTGATACAAAGAAGACTTCAGGGGCAGCTAGGTGGCACAGTGAAGAGAGCACCAGCCCTGGAGGACTTGAGTTCAAAAACAGCCTCAGACACTTAACACTTACTAGCTGTGTGACCTTGGGCAAGTCACTTAACCCCAATTACCCTTCCTTCCACCTCCAAAAAAAAAGGAAAAAAAAGGAAGACTTCAAGGAGGGAGTGGCATCTGCATTCATACATTGTCTTAGGACCTGCCAATTGGTACAAATATTATGGGGAGAAATCTAGCTGTATACAATCAGTACATCACAAAACTGATCATACCTTTTGACCCAGAGATTTCTTAACAAGGACTTTACCCTAATATATCATACCCCAAGTACTCCAAAGCAACTGGGACCTCAAAGTTGTGGGTATTTCTCCTAATGATGCCCATCACACCCCACCCTCACCTATTTGGTACCCTTATGGTCCATGGCTTCCCATAAGTTCTCCCCATAAAGGGTCCCTCCAAACCACTGAGGCCCTTCCTTGCCTTCTCCCAGTGTGGCCAAAATACAAATATCAGCCGCCCATGAATCATGACTCACTTTAGCCATGTGATCATCTGCCTTCTTTTGATGATATACTTTCCACCACTTCTGTGTAATTCCTTGCTGGTAATGTGTTACATGAGCCTTTCCATTGCCCTTTGGATGATCCTTAACTTCAATTATTCAAAGACTGGAGAATTCCCATGATTCATAGCCATACAACATCACCAGAAGGAAACTGGAATTAAAGAGATGGGCCTTTGTTTCAGGGGAAAGATTAGGGTTACTTAGAGAACCTTGTAATGGCTCAAAGTGAATCCAGTCTACCTTTCTCCTCTTATTCAACCCTAGTCCCTACTCATTGCCTATTTTCAGTATTTACCCAACATATAAATATTAATGAAGAGCTCTATTAGTTGGTCATTTAATTAAAAATCAACATTTGGACAATCTGCATTTCTTTTATCTGTTTGGCTTTCCCAAATATGGAGAGTTGGGCCAAACTCTACTGAGACTTTGTGGATCTCATTTAGAAGGCTCTGCAACGTTCTATGGCTCAACCATAAGCATAACAATAAATTGTTGTACATACAACAAAACCTACAAAGAGGAGCATCTGGAGGGCATCTGTATTCACAAAGCATCTTAAGGCATGTTCTGAGCTGGATCTCCTCTGTGGCAAGGAGTGGTCACCTTCAACCAGCACAGACCACCCAGCTTTCTGCCTCACTGGATTTTCACAATTAGAGGGTTCTTGAATGAAGTCTTCTCTATTTGGTCTTTCCAAGACTCAACTGTCCTTCTGACACGGGCATGAAAGGCATGTGGCTGAGGAAAGTCTTTAAAGTTCCATTTAGTTCTTCACTGTCAATTTTTCTTCATAATTAGCTAAATTCCTTTTAATAAGCACTTATTGAACACCTGGGCAGCAGGGGTAACTGTGTTTGCAAAGACTAAAGTCAAACAGTTCCGGCCCTCAAGAAGTTTGCAATCCTTCCCATGGGGAGGGCAAAGAGAGGGGGGAAGCAACCTGTACACTGATAAGTCAATCTAAAATAAGTAGAAAGAAATTGTGGAGGAGGGAGGGGGGAAGATAGCAATAAGCGCACTTGTAATCAGTACATCAGTTTCAATTATATGATAACAAATGTCATGTACTATGGAATAAAGAATCATAGGATCATAGATTAAGAACTGGAAGGGGCATTAGAAGGCATGAGGGTGTGCCCATCTATCTCATCAGACACTTCTGATTTTACAGGAGGGGACACTGAAGATAAGAGTACAATGGTTTGCCCAGGGTTGCAGGGGCAGCCAGGTGGCTCAGTGGATAGAGCATTGAGCTTGGAGTTAGGAAGAGATGAGTCCAAATCTGACCTTGAACACTTATAAGCTATGTGATCCTGGGCAAGTCATTTAACCTCTGCTGGTCTCAGTTTCCTCAACTATAAAATGGGGATACTAACAGCACCTACCTTATAGGGTTGTTGTGAAGATCAAATGAGATGATATTTGTCAAAAAAAAAAAGACATTTAACACAGTGCTTAGCACATAATAGGTGTTATATCAATGCTATTCCTTTCCTTCAAACAGCTGGTATTCAAAGCAGGATATGAATTCAGGTCTTTCTGACTCTAAGCTCAGAACTCTAGCCATGATATCACCTAGCTGCCTTTATCACTTGCCTCCTTTCTTCCTTCTAATCATCTCTCATCAAGGAAAATGTTAATGAATCTGTATGCCATGCTCATAAAATTTCACAGACAGAAAAATAAACATCTGGTTTCCTTGCTGGTTACTGACATTCTACTGTCCACCTTATTTTTATAATAATAATATCCATCTGCTATCTTTTCCATGCTTTAGTCTTCCCCTCCTTCAGATAGCTCAAGAATCAATCCCTTGACACCTTCAAAATTGCCTCAATTTCCATCACAAGCAGTTAATCTCATCAGGTTACCTTTCCCATCTTTGTCTCCTTCATTGTCATTTCCTATCACCTCCTCTAGCAGGACTAAGGAAAACAGTTCAAATATGGGAACTCCATTATGTTTGATGGTGTTAAGAGTTTGGATAAGATCCATCTTTGCAGATCTTTTCCATCTTTCATCTATTTATTGTCCTTTCAATTACTCCTTAAGTGCCTTCTCTCACCAAGCTTTCTGTAAAATGTTTTCTTTTCCTCTTTCCCCTCTTCTTCAGGGATTTATGAAGTAATGATACTCAAAATCTTCTGCCACCCTGCTATGCAAGATTATTTAAATGAATCTATAGTTTAAATCAGAGGTATCAAACTCAAAGCTGCAAAGACACCCAAACAAGATTAAAATTAAATTGGGAGATGTTTTAGAAAATAGATTTTTAAAATAGAATATAGCATAGATAATGCAAATCTGTGGATTTCTGAGTCAATATGCTACCTACATCCACTTTGATGCCACTGGTTTAAAATATTATTGACTTTTGCTGCCATATCTCTCTACTCTGTTAAATAGCTCAAGAATTTGTTGATGAAGGCAGTTCTTAGCTTCCTTTGGTATCCTAAATATGGCCATTGATTTATATTGGTTAAACTTCTGCCTAGAAGAATTATAATTGGTATTAATGTCATTTACTCCATCTAGTTCCCAAATTTCAGCATCAATAACTTGTCTAAATGGATCAGGTTGGAGACTTGTTAAAATATAATCAATTTCACTTTTTGTGATATAATGTTGTGCTTCCCCAAAGCTGTTTCATTATGTTGAGTCTTAGGTGATGCTGAAATGTCCAAATAGATATATCCTATAGGAAACTGGTAATGAGGGTCTGGAATACAGAAGAGAGGTCACAGCTGGAGACAAAGATTTGAGATTCATTTGCATAGAGAAGGTTGATTAAGCCTTGAGAGTGAAAGAGATTGCCAAAGAGACCATGAGGAACCAAAAGGCAAAGGGCCAGAACCTTAGGGAGCACTCATTCCAAGGAGTAAGAAAGAGGAGTTCTATGTGCCAGAAATAGGGGTATCTGACTATATATGCCAGATAAGAAACAAAGGAACAGGAGAAAGATCTCTAAGAACAACTCGGGTTTATCTGGTGATAATGGTGATTTCTTATTTGATCCTCACAACAATCACCAACTAGTAGCAAGTATTATTATGTTGATTTTATGGAACAGGAAAAATAAAGTTGAGAGAGTTTAAGAAACAGTACCAGGTCAACTAGAAAGTAGAAAATCCAAGACTAAAACTGGAGGCTTCTGACTCTAAATCTTGTCTTCCCATCATTCAACAATGCTAACACCAACAATGAAATGTGGCCACTGGAAAGAATAATCTGAGACTGCATTGGTAGAAGCGATGGATAGGAATTGGACCTGGGATTTCATTGGCATAAGGAACTCCCAGGTAATTCATTCCCAAATGAGGAAGCTCCCTCTACCATGCAGATCTGTACCTTCTCTGCAAATTATAGTCTTAGGGAGATGCCTCCAAAACTGAGAGATTAACTGACTTTTCCAGCATCACAAAGATAGTATTGCTCCAGTGGATGGAGTACTTGGTCTAGAGACAGGAAGACCCAAGTTCAAATCCAGCCTCAAACACTTAGTAGCTGTATGACCCTAGGCAAGTCACTTACCTGCTATCAATTTCCTCTCCTGAAAAAAAAAAAAAACCCTATAGCACTTATGCCCCGGGGTTGTTGTGAGGATCAAATGAGATAATAATTGTAAAGGGCCTAGCACAGTGCCTGGCACATAGTAGGTGCTATATAAATGTTAGCTGTTATTAGTAGGACCAATGTGTGTCAGAGGCAGGTCTTAGAACCCATCTTCCTGGCTCTAAGACTAGCCCTCCATTTGCCTCCTGTTGATAAAAGTGGAGTGTCCCAAGCTTCAGCAATGGGAGTTAACCTCTCTGCACTCTCCCCTGGTCAGACCAGAGTGGAGTGTGTGTTCATTCCTGGGTACCACATTTAATGAGTATCAATAACCAACCAGGAACAGGTCAAGATGAGGAAAATCAGGATGAGGAATGGCTTGAAAACCTGGTCCCATGAAACACAATTGAAGAAATAGGCTTAGGGGTGAGTAAAGGGGGGTTGGAGAGCCATGGGAGACATCTTCACAACATGTTTGCAGGGTTGAATACCATGGCTCTGTGTATCCTTCGAGGAGAGAACAAACACTACTGAGTCAAACTTACAGAGAGGCAGATTTCAGCTTAACATAAGAACTTGCTAATAACGAGTTCTGTGCCACAGTGAAATAGGCTACCTTTCAAATACTGAGCTCCCCCTCCCTGGAAATGTTCAGACAAAAGTTGGATGACCATCTGTTAGGGATAAGGAATGCCTGCCTGGGTGACCAATGCGTTCCCTTCCACCTCTCCGATTCTATTAATAAACCCTAGAGGCATATGGTACACACAGGTACATATGGCAATGACCCTTGTCCTCAGTCGCCATCGCTCTCCCTCCTTCTCTCCTCTCTGTTCTAATGCCCTGATCTGTCTCCCCCAGCTCCTCTCTTTTTTACCCGTTCCTTTGTCTCCCTCTGCCTCTATTTCTCACTTCCTCATTCTCCCTCCCTATTTGCATTTTTCCTTTCCTCCCAATCTCATCTCCTTTGTCTATTTCCATCCTCCATCTCTATTATTCTCCTTCCACCTGTGTTTCCCTATTTCTCTCCTGCCCTTGCCATTTCATGCTCCCATCCTCCCCACCCCCTACCCCCACCCATATAAAACTCTTCACACCCAGTTTTTGCCTCTACCCCTAGCCTTCCTCCATCACCTTCCAGGGCTCAGCTCTCATGACTACAGTAGCACACCTAAGTAGTACTGCTACTTAGCAGCAACAATTGAGGGTTATAGCAACTGCAATTGTCATCTCCTGGTAGGGACTGAAAATGGCAATATGGCAGGGAGGTGGCAGAGTATTTGAGGTTTTATCACAGTATAAACTCTACTCATGTCCTCCTCCAGAGCATCATCATGAGGAACCATAGAATCTTGAAGGCTATGGCAGGGATCCCAAGAACTGGCAGGTTCTACCATGTAGGGATGGCTTCAAATATGGACCTGGCAATGGACTCTGCCTGTTCCTCTGTCCAAGGAACATCCTTGGGAAGTTTGGAGAGACTCATCACTAAAACGTTGATGCCAATGGGGGATTAATTTTTTTCAGCTTTAGTAATTTACACAGATGGGCTGTAATCTACATCAGTAAAGAGAGTGCTCATCCTTGAAGTACTGAAAAATTAAGGCTTTATTGAGATTCAAGGGGTCATCAAGTTTGTCCACCCCCTGACAAGAGACTTCTTCCAGTTTTAAATCTCTCTGGGGAAAGGAGCAGAAGAATCCCACCATTGCCTTCAGGGGTATAGTACATGATTTAATGATTCTCATGGTCAAATGCATTCTTCCTTGAGTCCAACTTTAGACCCTCATACTTAGCCCATTCTCCAAACTCCCAGGCAAGGTGACACCAAGCTGCTCCCCAAACTGACTTGTTTTAATGCTAGCTCATCAGTCCACTTTAAACCAACATGCCAAAGATGTTCAGGAATGTTTCTCCCAACTGCTCTCTCCAAAGTTCCCGATGAAATTTGAAGTGCCAAATCCAATGGCCTTTCCTGAGTCCTCATCCTTCTTTACCTCTCCGCAGCCTTTGACACCGTCAATCACTATCTTTTCTTTGGCACTCTTTTCTCTCTAGGTTTTCAGAAGAGTGGCCTCTCCTGGTTCTCTTCCTACTTTGAATACCCTTCTTTCTCTGTCTCCTTTACTGGATCTTCACCCAGGCTGTGCCCACTAATTGTAGATGTCCATCAAGACTATCCTAGACTCCCTCCACTTCTCCCTCTGTACTATTTTACTGGGGATCTCATCAGCTCCTACAGATTCAAATATCGCTATGCCAACAATTCTCAGATATATTTAGTCAACCCTCATGTCCCTCCTAACCTCTGGTTTCAAATTCTCAACCACCTATTGGACATCTCAATTTGGTCATCCTATAGACACCTTAAACTCAATCTATCCAAATCCATCCAAAAACTGAGCTTGTTATCTTTCCCCCAATCCCCCACTCTTCCTATTACTATTATTCCTATTAAAATCGAGCATTCCAATATTAGGCTCCCAATACCTAGGTCTGTCATTCTCTACCCCTCACTCTCACCCTCCCATATCTGAATCTATTGCCAAATCCTATCAATTAGACCTTTGAAACCCCCCTTATGTAGGGCTGCTTCTCTCCTCTGACTCTGCCACTACCCTAGGGCAAGTCCTTATGACTTCACATCTAGACTATTGTAATAGCTTTCTGGTTGTTCATCCCACCACTCTAGTCTAACCTCTGCCCTGATGCCAAAGTGATTTCTTGCAGCTCAGGTCTCACTATGTCACCTTCCTCTTAAAAAAATGCCAGACTCTCCCTATTACCTCTAAGATCAAACCCATAATCTTCCATTTGGCTGTTAAGGTCCTATATAACCTGGCCCCTTCCTATTTTTTCAATTGTATACCTTATTCTCCCTCACAAACTTTCTAACAACACTAGTCACCTTGCTGTTTCTTCCAAAAGACATAAAGACACTCCTAAGTCTAGACATTTTCACTGGTTGTCCCCATGCCTGGAATTCTCTCCCTCTTTACCTCTGCCTCCTGGTTTCTCTCCAGTTTAAGGTTCCCTCTAAAAGTATCCCTAATCCATTTACATATCATTTCCTTTACTGTAAGCTCCTTGAGTACAGGAAATATTTTTACCATTTTTTGTACCCCAAGCATGTAGCACTGTGCTTTGGTACACAGTCACTCATGTACCAAGGCACTGGGCAAAGGGCTGGGTATACCAAAAAAAAAAAAAAAAGCACTTAATTAATGCCTGTTGACTTGACTCCTTATTGTGACTTCACTGAAATAATCCCTAGAAAGTTGTTTTCTGGTTTGATGGCAATAGCAAAGTCATGATTTCCAGCTGAGTTATCGTTTAAGAAAATAAACTGGAACAGACCAGCTTTGAGTTCATTTGTCTGCGAAAAAGTAGGAAAAGTCCCTGGTATTTCATGCCTCTGGCTCTAGGCTCCCTCTCTCCTTGTTCAGTCAACAAGTGGAAAACTAAAAAAAGAAGCCAATTCTTCCCTGGGACGTGGTAAGCTTGCCCTAGTTCCATTCTTAGAATCATCAAATCTTGGAGTAGGAAAAACCTTTCTATTTGTTTTGTATATACAAGTATGATATGTACACTAATATATTAATAACATATACTAATAATAGAAGTGATTTGTTGTTGTCTGGTGGACAACTCTGGGAGGTTCATGGACTCATTGATTTGGAGCTAGAAAAGATATTAGAAATCATTAAGTCCAATAGCTTCATTTTCCAGATGAGGAAATTGAAGGCTAGAGAGATTAAGTGGCCTGACTGAAGTGATCCAGGTGATAAATGGCAGAGGCAGGACATGAACCGAGGTCCTCTCATTCCAAAGCCCAGGCCCACTCTACAGTCCTACACTGTCTCTCTAACCTACTTTGTCTACAAAGTTCCTACAAATGTGCATCCAGTCTCCACTGCAACTCTTCCCATCAAAGGAGTTTAGTACTACTATATTAATGGACAAATCAAATTATCAGGAAATCTTTTGTTATTCTAAATTCAAATCTGCCCTCCTGCAAATTTTACCCATTGGTCCTAATCCCCATTGTGTTTTCTGGAGCCATCCAGAACAAATCTAAGCCTCCTTCAAAGAGATGGCCTCTCCTATTGGCAGGGTGTGGGACAGGGATGGGGACCAAAGCTTTTTACTCATCTCTCCATTGTGGCACATCCATTTTGGCTACCTCTTGGGTTATTCCTCCAAATAACCTCCAAATAAGGAGCAAGAGGTCCCTAGCCAAGAAACAGAAGCAAAATCTTTACATCCCTCAGTGGATTCAAATAAAGACTGGAAATAAAGTCCTAGCCAGCTCAAAGAGGAGACTCCCTCCTCACCTCAGCTATCTCTTAGAATCTCTAATTTGCTTCAAGGCTCAGCTCAAGGACCACCTCCAACAAGAAGACTCTCCTGATCAACACTGGCCCTCCCTGGGGACTCCTGATGCCTCCCCTAAGGAGCAAAACATTTCTATTTGTTTTGTATATACTAATATAATATGAACACGAATATATTAATAATATGTACTAATAGTAGAAGTGATTTGTTGTTGTCCAGTAGTTTTTTCAGTCGTATCTGACTCTTCATGATCCCTTTTAGCGTTTTCTTGTCAGAGATACTAGACTGGTTCTGCTATTTTCCTTCTCCAGTTCATTTGACGGGTGAGGAAACTTAGGTAAACAGGGTTAAGTGATTTGCCCAGGGTCACACAGCTAGTAAATGTCTGAGGTCACATTTGAACCCAGGAAAATGAGTCTTCCTGACTCCAGGGCTGGCACTCTTGATCCACTACACCACCTAAATGCCCCCAGTAAGAGTGATATGAGGGTCAAAAAGAGCCAGGGTGTGTAAGAAAAGCTTGATCCCTTCTTCCTTCAGGTAGCCCACCCAAGGACTGACTCTAGTCCAGTGGTGGGGAACTTGTGGCCTTCAAAAGTTTGGATTCAGTCAAATGGCCACACTTAAGGACCTAAAGGACCACATGTGGCCTTGAGGATGCAGGTTCCCCACACCTGCGTCTAGTCCTTGTGAGTCTAGAATGGTGTTCCCTTGTAAGAGAACCTACCATCAAGTTGTAGAAGCTGCATTAAATGAATAATGTTTGTGAGGACACATAAAGAATGGAAAGAGAGGAAGAAGGAAAGGAGAGAGGGGAGTATAGAAAAAAGAAAAGGAGAAAAGAAAGAAAGGAAGAGAAGAGAGAGAGAAGAGGGGGGAGAGCCTGCCATTTTGTTCCTTGTCCAATATCTTAATAGATTTAGTCTATTATGCTAATGTTTATGAAAAGGAAAGAGAGAAAAGAGGGAAGGGGAAGAGGGGAAGAAAGAGTGAAAGAAAAGGAAGAAGGAAGGGGAGAAAGGGGAAAGGAGAGGAGAGGAGAAAGGGAAGAAGGGTAAAAGGAAAGAGGGGAGAGAAGAAGGAATAGTGGAAGGGAAAGAATAAAAGGGGAAGAGAAGAAGGGGAAGGAAATACTGGCTTCAGAATTAGAAGCCATGGCCCTGCCTCCTGATGCTTATTAACTTGAAGACTTCACCTGGTCTGGCTCCCAATGTCCTCATCTTGAAGATGAGGGGTTTGGACTCAATGCCCTCTAAGATCTTCAAGCTCTCAGTCTTATGACCTTGGTGCACTATGGCCACCCACACATGAAAAACATTTTTAACAGAATGGGGTTTCAAAGCAAAACTGAGCATTTCGTCCCCCTAGGAGGAGTGAAGATTACCAGGCAGCCTACAGTAGCATGGAAAATCTGGCAACTTCACAAAGGAGAAAAATATTCTCACTATTACCACCCACCCCAACCCACATGCACAATTGTAGGAAGATGGAGTAAAGGAAAGGGAAAGGAGGAAAAATAATAGTAATGATAAAAATTGCTACTGATATTTGTGTAGTGCTTTAAAACTTGCAAAAGCCTTACAAACAATAATCTCATTTTGTCCTCACAACAACCCTCTGAGATAACTATTTACAGGCATTGTCTATCCACAGTTTACAGATCAGAAAACTGAGGATTACCAAGGTTCAGCAGCTTGCCCAGGGTCATACAGGTAGGAGGTCAGAGATGGGGTCTCAACAAAAGTCTTACACTTCTCTGTCCCTCTTTACCATCCAAGGTTATAAAAGGGTGGGGGGAGTTTGTCCCCTGCCCTGTTAGTTGATTAAATTCAAGGTGAAGGCTACTTTCAAACTCTTCATTTCCACCACTGGAAGCAGGCTAAGCAGACCTCTACTTGTCTGCATGTCTGACTGGTCCTCCTTGGTAAAAATGACCTTTAGAAGAAACTGTCTCATTTATACTCAGTCTTCATTTTAAACTGGAGAATCATGCATGACTTCACTGATAAGATCGGGCCACATTCCTTAATAGCTGTTTAAATTACTTTACAGTGGACATCAAGCCTTATATATTTATTCCCAACTCGAAAATGATCTCTTTCCATTTGCA
Source organism: Gymnobelideus leadbeateri (assembly GCA_011680675.1). Taxonomy (NCBI): domain Eukaryota; kingdom Metazoa; phylum Chordata; class Mammalia; order Diprotodontia; family Petauridae; genus Gymnobelideus; species Gymnobelideus leadbeateri. The sequence goes on from WOXC01004059.1 coordinate 12,872, forward strand.
GGATTTTCCACTATTCAATATGCAAACACCTAAGAGGCAAGATTTTCCGAATGCTTTTTAGACAACATATAGTCAAAAGGGCGGAAAAAAGAGTTAGTAAATATAAGACAAATACATGTGGTCACCAGTAACCGAAAAAATCTCCAATATTTCATGTACTTGAAAACTTATATTTCATAGGGGAAAATTCAACTATTGCTGTACATCAAAGGGTCTTGTCACTAGTTTAAAGTAGGCACTTAAATCCTTGAGAATTGATTAATCAATTGACTTTCAAAAGGCCTGAATAGAGATCTGCATCAATAGTGTTTAAAGGAAGCCACCTTCCTGTAACTAACTGCTAGAGAGTGGAGGGAAGGGTCACCACAGGCTCTGAACTGGCCTTTGGTTTCGATAAGATAGCCAGCTTTTTTGTACTGGACATCAGATTCTGGTTTTTTTAATCCACTCCCAATGGCTGAAAATATTATGGGGAGGCACATTCATAGAGTAATAGAATGTGATGGTCTGAAGGGACCTTTGAAAGCTTCAAATCCAATCTCCTGGTTTCACAGAAGGGGAAACTGAGACCCAAAGGGGGACATGACTTGATTAAGGTCACAAATCTTATTAGTGAAAGAGCTGAGACTAGAATCCATTGCAGAGTTCCAGGCCAGCTGTCTTTTTACTACAAGATTCCAAATTTCTCCTTTCTAGTACTCCCTCTATAACCCCCTATAAACACACAAGTTCATGATCTTTCACTGAGAATTCTAAGGAACTGGTCTTTGAGCTAGCACAGTAAGTGTTAAACAGATGCTCATTGGCTTAACTAGTCTCGAACATAGAGGTGATGAATGGCACACCTGAACTCATCCAGACAAAGAATTCCTATGAAACAGGAAAAAATAGGAAGAGTGAGATGATGGAGGAATTGCAATGTGTCAAAGGGGTGGAAAACTGGGTTGCTGCTTTGAACACTGGTCCTGTCCCCCTCAACCCAATTCCTCCCACCACCCAGAGCAGAACCAATAAGAATTCACACAGAAATAGAAAATTCCTTAAAGTGACCATCAAGATATTCCAATTAGGTGCTTCATGGGAATTTTATTATCCCCATTTTATAGACTGAAACTTAGAATGGCTAAGTGACCTGTCATGGATCCCATCATTAGTGAGGTCCTGGAAAGAGCATTGGTTCTAGCTTCAAAGAGCCTAGGTTAAAATCTCAGATCTATTCATTAAATAGTCTGACTTTAGGCAAGTCAAGGCACCTTTCTGGGACTCAGTTTCCTCCTCGATAAACAAAAAGAACTGGACTAGATCAGGAATTCTCAACTTTTTGTGTGTCATAGACCCTTTGGGAAATCTAATAAAGCCTATGGATTCCACCTCAGAATAATGTTTTGTTGTCCCCATTCATAATTGAAGGAAATACTAAAATTCAGTTAGAGGTTAGTGAAAATTTTAAATGTAATTCTTCCCCTATCCAAGTTCATGAACCCCCTGAAGAGAGAAGGGAATAAGCACTTACTATGTGCTAGATGTTGTTTTTCAATTGTCCAACTCTTTGTGACCCCTTTTGGTGTATTCTTGGCAGAGATACTGGAGTGGTTTGCCATTTCCTTCTCCAGCTCATTTTACAGATGAGGAAACTGAGGCAAACAGAGGTTATGTAACTTGCCCAGGGTCACACAGCTAGGAAGTAACTAAAGCCAGCTTGAACTCAGGTCTTTCTGACTCCACGTTCAGCATTCTATTCACTGCACCATACAGCCACCCTGTCCCATATAGTTTTCCTAAAGCCATAAGACTGCTGCCTCAATAACCTTTCACCCACTCTCAATATCCCACTGGTTTAGTTCTGAAGAATCTTTTCCATAGCTTCCTGCCTCCCTAAAAGAATACCTTTGGATCCTCCAAAATAAATTCCCAGGATCAATGCCTACATGCAGAAAGCCATGTCTAAATATAAAATACTGGGTCACTGAACAGACCCATTTAAGGCTTTCCTCTGTCCCCACCTACTTAGAAAATGAAAATGAAATTATCTATATTTCATACTCTCCCAAATCACAGTCTGGAATTTAGCTAGACCATTTTGGAAATTTACTGGAAATCTTTATACCAGAAGCAATCCTTGGGCAGCATTCCCTTACCCCACCCCCAATATTAACAAGAGACAGAAACCCATTAGAGCAGGGATTCTGAATTGTTTGGTGTCACAGACAGCATCAGCCTGTGGATCCCTCCTCAGGAAAATGTTTTAAATGCCTCAAATTAGAAACACAATATTTCAAAGAAAAAATTATTAAAATGTTAACAATAAATGCTCACAGATGCCACATTCAAAGCCCTTACATTCAAAGCAAGATGACCCAGAGGGTGAAAGACATCTTCCTGCCCCACAGTGGGGCAGACATGACAGTACTGTGGTAGGATCCCTAAATAGTGTCAGCATCAGCAAGCAGAGAGAGGGTAGTTTCTGAGCTGGTAGGGGATAGCAACTTGGGGCCTTGATAGGCATTTACATTGTCAAGACCTTTCAGTGGAGGGCAAAGAGGAAAGAGAATATCCTTTTAAGTTGGGAAGCACCTTCTCTTACAAAGGGCAGTTTGATTAAAGGTGCCAGAGGGAAGGATACTGGGAGCTAGATGTTTAAGTCTTGCCCTGGGCTCAAGGAAAAGAGGTAGAGGAAATAGTCCAGGGCTGCCCAAGTCAAGAATTCACAACTAATGCTGTACTTAGAATAAAAGGTATGTTTTTGGCTAAAGAGGGCAGCAGATTTGGATCTGAAGGAACAGGGTATCATTCCTAGCTGTGTTACCCACCACCATTAGGACTCTGTCCTCTCTGGGCTTCAGTTTCCACTTCAATAAAATTAGGGAGTGCTATTAGATGGTTTCTGATGTCACTTCCAAGCACCAAGTCCTATGATATCCTCTGAACCTTAGCATGGTAGGCATAGTTTAAGAGAGTGAGGGCACCCATCCCCCTGAAGGAAAACGAGGAAGTATCTGTCATATTTCAAATACATGATGACCCTGACCTCCATATTTTTTTCTAACTTCAATCCCCTCCTAGAGTGCTCCTCATTCTGTGTAAGACCCAGGGATTCTGTAGTAGGTTAATATGTTGAGATCTGTGTACTCTCTACAGGTATTTTGCACCAGAGCCGTATTCCTGGAAAGCTCTCTGTAATCAGATTATTGCAAACCAATTCTGATTTTCCCACTGACTGAGAGAAACATCTCAGAGATCATCAGATCATGGATTTTGTAAAATAAGAGGGTTAAATTAGATGGCCTCTGTGGTCCCTTCCAGTTATAAAATGTTTCTATGAAAGTTAGGGGTCATCTGGTTCAACTCCTTCATTTTAGAAATGAGGAAAGTGAGGGCCAGAGAGGTTAAGTGACCTTTGCTCAGGGTCACAGAAGTAGACTAATTAGAGACTGGGTCTTCCAAGGCAAAATGCAAGGTTTTTTCTACCATACCATTCAAGGCAGCTAGGGGGCACAGGGTATAGATTTTGAGGCCTGGAGTCAGGAAGACTTGAGTTCAAAGCCAGCCTCAGACACTTACTAGCTGTGCAATCCTGGTCAAGTCACTTAACCCTGTTGCCCTCAGTTTCCTCACCTTCAAAATGAGCTGGAGAAAGAAATGGCAAACCACTCAAGTATCTCTGCCAAGAAAACCCCAAATAGGGTCACAAAGAATTGGACATGACTGAAAATGACACGACAACAAAGGGAGAAAAGCCGGGGAAAAAAATGGTGTTTCCAGGTAGTCTCCCATCCAAATAGGAATTAGTCCCACCCAGCTTGGCTTCCAAGATGAACCAATTAAATGTGTTCAGGTCTTTGTCCTAGCTTCATCCTTGATTAATCTTCAAGTGGTTTCCATTGCTTTTCTTCCTCTGTTGACCTTGTCTACCAGTAGAAGACAAGCTTGGAGACATAAAACTAGCAAACATGAAAATTAAATTCCCAAAACAGCAAGGTGGCCTACAGTGAGTCTTCATTTCCATGTATGTAAAATTAGGAGGGTAGATGATGATACTGACCTTCATGTAACACTTTGTAGTTTACAAAATGGCGCCTCTCAACAGAGTCTCAACCCTATGAGGTAGGTACTGAAAAGTGCTATTATCCTCCTGATACAAAGAAAGGCTGAAGCTCATTGACTTGCCCAGGGTTATAGGGCTACCAAATATCACAGGTAGGATTTGAACGCAGGTCTTTCAGATTCCAAATATGGCTTCCTATCAACTATGCTACAGAGCAGCCAGTCTCTAAAACAAAAGTTCCTAACCAGTTCTGTGGCAAGGTACCCTTTGGCAATATGGTGAAGCCTACAGATCACCCTCCCCCTTCTCAGAATAATGTTTTTAAATACATATACAAAATATATGGAATTATAAACAATTATATTTAAATAGTTATCAAAATGTTAAATGTTCCAAATTCATAGAATCCAGATTAAGAACCCCCATTCCACCTTCTATTGGGTAAAAAAAAAATTGTCATCCAAAGCTACGTGATCCAATGAGTCTAGAAGTGTCCAATGTGTGATACGGATATTATATTTGTAAAGTACTGATGCACAGTGCCTGACACACAGTAGGTACTATATAAATGCTTATTTCCTTGCCTTTTTTTCTAGGTGTTATGACCGTATGATCTGGATCTTCCAGGATGGTTCCAATTTCAAAAACAGAGAGTGTACTTTTTTAAGGAGGCTTTTCCAAAGGAATTCCCTCATATCAGTGAAGATCAGAGGTGGCAGAGATCATAGGGACCAGAGTTATGGGATGACTTCAAGAAGGGAGGAGGTGAGACTTGAGAATATATAGATAGAAGAGGGCACCCAGAGCGAAGAACAGATCAAGCTAAGGTAAGAAAGAGAACAGAAGTTATACTAGGTTTTAAAGACTGGGGAGGGATGAGGCTGGATGGGGAGGGTGGGGCTCCCTGCCAAGTGTATGGCTAATGAGAGGTAATCAATTAACAAGCACCCACTATCCAGGCTGAGTATACAAAAAAAAAAAAAAAAAGTAAAACCAGTCCCTACCCTCAAGAGGCTTACATTCTAATGGGAGAGGCAACATGCACAGAAATAAGAACACTCAAGATACATACTAAGTAGGAGACACAGTGCACAGAGAATGTAATTTGGAAGCAGAGGACTTAGGTTCTAATCCTGACTTTACTCAGTTTCTTTGGGCAAGTGACTTAACTCCTTTAGGTCTATTTTTCTCATTAGTAACACAAAGGTATTAGACTAAAAGATGCCATCTAAGGTATCTTCCAGCTTGAGCACTATTACTATATTTTGTTCAATCATTTTTCCATTGTTTTTGACTCTTTGTGATCCCATCTGGGGTTTTCTTGTCAAAGGTGCTCAAGACATTTGTCATTTCCTTCTCCAGCTCATTTTACAGATGAGAAAGATGAGACAGAGTTAAGAGACTTGCCCAGGGTCACACAGCTAGTAAGTATATGAGACCAGATTTGTACTCAGGAAGCTTAATCTTCCTGACTCCAGGTCTAGGATTCTAAACTGTACCACCTAGCTGCCCCTATTACATATATATAAAATATATAATATAATAATAATATAATAATTAAATAATATATATTTAAAAACCCTATTAGAAACTCCTTAAGGGTACAGCAATGAGAAAACCACTGGATTTACAGAGGGCTTGGGACCAAATGCTCCCCTGGCTGTATGACCTTTATGACCTGGAGTAAGTCACTTTACCTCTGGTCATGAAACATTGGGCCTCAGTTTCCCCAACGATAAAGTGAAGCAATAGGACCAGGTGTTCTCTAAAGTCCCTTCCAGTGGTATGATTCTATGGTAGTGTGTCATTTCTCTTTATAGTCAGATGATCTCCCAGATAATAAAAATAGTAACTAGCATTTATATAGCATTTTAAGATTTGTAAAACACTTTACAAATATTATCTCATTTGACCCTCACAACCCTGATAAGTAGGTAAAATTCCATTTTACAGAAGAGAAAACTGAGGCAAGTGACTTGCCCAAGGTCTGAAACTGAATTTGAACCCAGGTCTTCCTGACTCCAAGTCCAGTGCTCTGTGCACTATGGAGCCACCTAGACGTCTCCCTGATAAATGTATGCTGAATGAACAGTAACAAACAACAAGAGAGACTTCCCAGGACTGGAGAATAACAAGTATTGTAGAATCTGCCAACTATAGGCCAATGAACTTGCCTTTGGTTCAAAGAACAATCCTAAAGGAAATGTTTGATGACCATCTAGAACAGAAACAGCAATCACAAAGCCCAAGCATAGATGCATCAAGAAAGCACCATGCCAGACTGACTATACTTTTTACACTGGATTTTGATAGAACTAGAGACTTCGGCAGACAGTTTGCCTAGATTTCAGTAAAAGCACTGACAATCTTTCATGCTGTTCTTGAGGACAAGCTAGAGACCTGTGCATCAGATGAGAGAGTCCAGTTAGAGGGGCTTCAAACTAGTAGAAAAGTCAGACCAGCTTCTTCAATGCTTCATTTCAGCTTGGAAGGCAGTCTATAGTTGAGTGCCCCAGGGATCTACACCTTGCCCTCTGCTACTTAACATTTTTATCAAAGGCATAGCTAAGCACATAGGAACTAAATGGCAGAGTCTTCTGACTTTAAATCCCATTATTCCAGGCTTCCCCTCACTTTATCAGTAAGCTCACTGAAGGCACAGATGACGTCATTAAATTTTCTGATGACCTGAGCTGGGAACGTGATACAGCTGATGACAAATGTAGAGATCCAAAAAGGCCTCAACAGGAAAGAGCTCTGGGCCAAATCTACTACCATTAAAAGTGAGAGGGATGCAAAATCTTATACTTGAATTCAAAAAATCAGCTTCATACATATGAAATGGAAGCTGTATGGGCAGACTGCAGCTGGTCTGGAAAAGACTTTAGAGTTTTAGAGGTTCAACATGCATTTGAGATGAGTTGAAGATGGGCAGTTTTAGGATACCAGTGGTCCTCACCACCTAGTTTTCTGAGGAATAGAGGCCCATTTGTGATAAACCCCCTCTTCTCCTCCATTCCTCAAAGCTCCTCTGCATCTTCACTAGTGCTCCCCCCCCTTATCATCTCTCTTCAAATAATGTGGTGCTTCCACTTGCCAAAACATCTCATGCTCCATTGTACTCTGACACCCCGCCCCCACCATCTGAGTGAGCAACAGAGGTATTATGAACTCCAGGAGCATGGCCCTTTCAATGATCTCTCTCTCTCTCTCTCTCTCTCTCTCTCTCTCTCTCTCTCTCTCTCTCTCTCTCTCTCTCTCTCTCTCTCTCTCTCTCCCTTTGTCTCTCTCCCAATCTCTCTGTCTCTCTCTGTCTCTCTCTCTGTCTCTCTGTCTCTGTCTCTCTGTCTCTCTGTCTCTGTCTCTCTGTCTCTCTCTCTCTGTGTCTCTCTGTCTCTCTATCTCTACCCCCCTTTGTCTCTCTCTCCCCCTCTCCTCTTTCTCTCTGCTCCTCCCATCTCTCTCCCTTTGCCTCTCTCTCTCCCTCTGTCTCTCACTCTTCTCTCTCTCTGTCTCTCTCTCCCCCTTTGTCTCTCTCCCTCTGTCTCTCACTATTCTCTGTCTCTCTCTGTCTCTTTCTCTCTCTCCCCCTCTCCTCTCTCTCTGCTCCTCCCATCTCTCTCCCTTTGTCTCTCTCCCTGTCTCTCACTCTTCTCTCTCTCTCTCTCTCTCTCTCTCTCTCTCTCTCTCTCTCTCTCTCTTTCTCTCTCTCTCTCTCCCCTTCCCTCCTCCCTCTTCTGTTTCCCTCTCCCACTCCTTCCTTCTCTCTCTCCACAGCCCTGAAGAAGAGAGCTTAGGACAAAGCCTTCCTAAGGGACAGCCATACTTATAAGGGTGGAAGATGATAAACCAGTGAAGGAGATTTGAGAAGAAGGGGTCAAATAGGCAGGAGGAAAATGAGAAGAGATGGGTACCCCAGAATCCAAATTCAGTAGATGATGTGGTATCCAGCAAAGGGTGGGGGTGGGGGTATCAATAGTGTCAAATACTACAGAACCATTTTTTAAAAAAGACTGAGCAGGGACATTGGGTTTGGTAATTAAGCCATTTGCCACCTGGGAGAAATCCAAGGCAAAGGAAAGTTTGTATGTTTTATTTTTAGATCAAGGGAGAATTGAGTCTGTTCATAGAAAGCATGAAAAGACCAAGAAAAACCAAGAGGGAGAGACTATAGATGAACATGAGAAAGAGGGCTTGATTAATGGAGCCCAGGCACAGAGACTACTGGAGGGGATGGGATCAAGGCTGGTGAGGAGGAGGGCACCTCATTCTCCAAGATCAAAGCAGAGAAGGAGAGGATGGGCGAGAGATTTTCAGTGTGGGGGATGTTAGATGGAGGAGCTCAAGACAAATGGCCCCAGTCTTCTTAATGGATGGCCTCAATTTTCTCCACAGATGTCCCCAATCTTCTTAGTAAAGTAGGGAGCCCACTAGGAGGTTCTGCCTACTAAAGGAAACACAACTTCCTCATCAATCCCTGGAAGCTGGGGAGAGAGGGAGCTGAGTTACTCCTTAATTGAGCTGAAGCAGCTTTTGTCAAGAGGCAGAATGAAGCATTCCTCCAGAGAAAGCTCATAGAAGAAACCATGCCTAATCACCAAGACAAAACCATTCCGGAGCCCCGCTCCCCCAACCCCCACCATGCTGCCTTTTCCCGACTTATTTTTCTCTTCGATGATGCCCTTGATGTCCCTTTAGCCTGATTTCACCTGGATAAATATTCAGGAGGAGGGAAATGAGGAAAAGAAAGAGGATTATGGGATTAAAAATGGAAAGGTATCTGAGAGAACAGTGATGTAATTTGCATTCTCCTTCCCCAGTGTCCCTGCCCTACCTAGGAGATGATTGGCTCTAGGTCCCAACCTTTTCTAAACACAATGAGAACTCTCAAGGTGATTTCTGTGACACTTCTGGGAAATACACCCACATGTTTTATTTGTCAGTCAGTATTGCAATAGCAAGAGGTCAGGTCTGGCCAAAGAAGACACTTAGAGACAGAAATATAATGATGTTCAGTCCAATTCAGCAAATGTTGTCTTCCCTATAAGACCACAGCCAGTGACAAAGCACTGAGGCATTCCTTTCCCCACTTTTTAGCCCCCTTGTTGCACAGTCAAACCACATCTACCCTGGGATCTCCACTCTCATACCCTGGTGAAATGGAAAGAGTTGAGTCATAAGGAAAAAAATGTTTGTGACTTTGGAAAAAAAAAAAGGTTTGGGAGTACAGTTGACAGAGAAAACAGTGCAACCATGGATGCATTCACACCAGAACAGGGGATGGTCCATACCCCAGAGAATCCAACGAAGTTTTCTGCAGGGTACAGGGTACAAGGTACAAGGTACAAGGCCCTGGGAGAAGGATTTTGAGGGTGATGGCCAGGAAAGGATCAGGGTCACACAAACCTGGATAGGATGTTGATCTCTGGACTGACTCCAAAGGTTCTCTTGAACCCTCCCAAGTCCAGAGTCCTGAAGAAAGCCCTGGCTGTCCTAAGTCCTAGGAAATACCAATGGCTCAGGACTTTGACCTGTGTTCAGATCCCAAACTCTTATATTTATAATCTATGTGGCCTGGGACCCCCTCAGGGTCTTAGTTTCCTCCTCAGAAAACGAGGGATTGGATTAGAGTGTCTCTAAATTCACTTCCAAAGCTCTTAATCCTGAGATTCAATAACGTATTCCTCCCTCACCCAATTCACTGAAGTGTGAAGTTCCCAGGGGACTGTACAGTTTACTAGGAAGCAAAGGGCAATGTTTACTACAGAAGGACTGGATTGTTTATGACAAAAAGAATTCTCACATCCATAGTTGCCTTCACCAATGAAATCACAGGTATGATCCACAAAAACCACCCCAGGGCACTTTTTCCCATGTAGAGTTTCCCAAGGATCCTCCTCCCCAATCCTCCCACAGAAATAAGCTCTTCCATGTGCAGCCAGCCTTCTCTGGGACCCAGCAGCCCATAGTGGTATTTGCAGTTCAATTAAAACAAATATTTCAACACAAGATCTTTTTAACTCTTCTTTTAGAATGGGGTTAATTAAAAGAAAATAAAGATATTAAATGAACAATTTGATTTCAGCCACAAATCTGTAAAATGATGAATAATTGATTGGATGTCTGTGTTAATTGCTTCCTGAATCAGGGGCTCCACCTTTGAATACAGCAGTGTTGCTGTGATGATGAAATTAATAAGAAAAAATCCCTGCCCCTTCCTCTCCACAAGACAGAATTCTTCACTTCTTCCTTCAGACCTCAGCTCAGGAGCTCACTCGTCTAGGAAGCCTTCCCTGATTGGATCTCCTCAGCTGAAAGGGTTCTCCTTCTCCTTCTAGAGCACTTGGTCTAGATCACTCCTGTATCCTGAGCACACCCTACTTTATATAATACTGATCTGTGCACCTATGATAACCTTTCCTTGACAGAATAGAGGCTGCTCTGGGGAAGGAGAGGGGCTATGAGGGAAGAAAAAAAAGGGGGGGGGGAGAAATTTGCATGATAACATTATAAGATATTTAAATGGAGTTAATCGTACACAACAGATTTGCAGTTTCGTGTGCAATCATTTTTTAATTATACTATGTTGCATAAACCTTTAATCCCATAAATTAAAAATTAAATAAATAAAAAAATTTTAAAGTGGCGTTATCACACTTACTTTCATATATCCCCCAAGCCTGGCATAGCATCTTCTACATTGGACTTTAAGAGATGCTTCTGGAATTTACAGAGTCTAAAAAGTGCTTCACTTCCAAGAGGTCTTGCCAATATTTATATTGATATTTTACAGATGAGGAAACCAAGGGCCAGAGAAGCTAAATTACTTTCCCCAAGGACACAGCAATTGGTATCAGAACCAGGACTCAAAACTCAGGTCCAGATCTCGACTTAAAATCTTGGGGTCTTCCCAGCATGCAACCCTACCTCTTTCAAAAATCATGACCACGGGGCGGCTAGGTGTCGCAGTGAGTAAGAGCGCCGGCCTCAGAGTTGGGATGACCCGAGATCGAATCTGGCCTCAGAAAATGAGCACCCACACATAAATAATGACTAGCCATGTAACCTTGAGCAAGTTACTTAACCCCAATTGCTTTAAAAAAAAAAATTCACGACCACACTAGGGGTGTCTCCATGGGGCAGATCTGATATTACATTTTTAGGCTTTGAAAAGGCAGGAGCCTGGCCCTGGAGGGGCCTGAGTTCAAATCCAGCCTCAGACACTTAACATTTACTAGCTGTGGGGCCTTGGGCAAGTCACTTAACCCCAATTGCCCTCCAAAAAGCAAAAAAGAGGAGAGGAGAGGAAAAGCAGGAGCAATTCAAAGGATTGAAAATCCAAAGCCAAATGGGACTTCAGAGGTCACTAATCCAATTTTCTCATTTTATAAGTAAAGAAATTGAGGTTCTACTTTTATACTCGTGGCAGTTTAAAACAGAGATGGGTTCTCTATGCAAATGGATGAGGAAGTACAACCAGACTACAGGAAAATAAAATCTTGGAAGGAAGTCAGTCAACAAGTATTTAAGCTCCTACTATGTGCCAGGCACTGGGCTAAGTGCTAAGGACACACACACACACACACACACACACACACACACACACACACACACACACACACACATCCCTGCTCTCAAGGAGCTCACAGTCTAAAGGTGGAAGGAGGAGACCACACACAAACAGCTGTGAACAAACAACCCAGGGAAGCACTAGCTTGGGAAGGGCTTCTTGTAGAAGGCAGGACTTTAACAGGGAAGTGATGGAAGTCAGGGAATCTAGGAGGGAGAGATGAGGAGGGAGGGCATTCCAGGCATGAGGCACAGCCAGGGAAAATGCCCAGAGTCAGGAAATGGAGGATCATGTTCAAGGAGCAGCCAAGAGACCAGTGTCACTGGATCTCAGAGCTTGCAGAGGAGAGTAAGGTATAAGAAAACTGGAAAGATAGGAAGGAGCCGGGTTATTAAGGACTTTAAAAGCCAAGGACAAGATTTTATATTTGATCTGGGAGGTAGCAGGGATCCATTGGTGTTTATTGACAAGGGGAATTACAAGGTCATAGATGTTTTTAAGGAAGATCCATATGGTGGCAAATTGGAGGATGAATTGTAGGGCAGAGAGATTTGAGGCAGAGAGATGGACCAAGAGGGTGACAGTCCAGGTGTGAGGTGATGGAGACCTACAGCAGCATTGCAAGAGCAGGTGCCATACATGAGGGATGTTGTAAAGAAATTACAAGACTTCTCAGCAGATTGGATATGAGGAGTGAGTAAAGAATCAAGGACAACACCTGGGTTGTAAGCATCGGGAACTGAGAGGAAAGGAGGCAGAGGAGAATGAGGACAACAAAGAGGAGGAAGAGGAGAAGGAAGAAGAGGAGGAGGAAGAAAAGAAAGAGGAGGAGGAGGAAGAAAAGAAGGAGGAAAAGAAGGAAGAAAAGAAAAAGGAGGAGGAGGAGAAAGAGAAGGAAAAGGAGGACGAGGAGAATAAGAAAGGCATCTGGTAGAAGATGGGATTTGAAAGAGGCTCCAGAAGCCAGGAGGCAGAGCTGAGGAGGGAGGGCATCGCAGGCATATGGGAACAGTCAGTGAAATGGCCTGCAGAGAGATGAGTGTCCTAAGTGTGAAACAGTAAGTCAGTGTCTCTGGATCACAGAGTAGGTGGATGGGGAACAAGGTGTGATGGGACTGGAAAGATAGGGAAGAAGATATTTAAATGCCAGACAGGACTTTATATTTGGTCCTGGAGGTAACAGGAGCCACTGGAGTTTACTGAGTAGGGGAGTGATGTAATTAGAACTGCACTTTAAGAAAACCACATGTAATTGGGGGGAGGAATATTATTTCAAAATTACATTTTAAAAATTAAAAATTAAAAAAAAAAGAAAATCATATTGGCAGCTGAATGGGGAGACGTATGAGGCAGGAAGACCAACCAAAAGCCTATCATAATAGTGCAGGTATGAGGTGATGGGGGATGGCACCAGGTGAGTAGGTCTTTCCCCATTCCAATCCATCTTGTATTCAACTGTCAAAGTCATTTTCCAAAAGAATAGGTCTATGTCAATATTTGCTGTTGATCAGTTACATTTTAGTCATGACCCCATTTAGAGTTTTCTTGGCAAAGATACTGGAGTGATTTGCCATTTCCTTCTCCAGATCATTTTACAGATGAGGAAATTTGAGGCAAACAGCGTGAAATGACTTGCCCAGGTCACACAGTTAGGCAGTGTCTGAGTCCAGATTTGAACTCACAATAATAAGTTCCTGCCTGCGATACCTAGATGCTTCTGAAAGCAATATACTTGCACTGAATAAAGGCACAAAATCATCTCACAATCCTCCTGACCTTGACTGATAAGCTAAATCTTGTGTACACACACACACACACACACACACACACACACACACACACACACACCCCTAGATCATTGTATTCCTTCAATACTAAGACCATCTTCTCCTGCCCCCTGAAACCCAACGTAAAATGGAAGGAGCATTAGTTTCATGAACATTCAGAATCTCAAGACTCAGTTGGGTCTCTGAACTCTGCTAATGAATGATGGCCCCTGAAACCAGGAAGGCTATGAGGCAAGCACTTAAGTCAGAGAAAGCCGCCACTCAGAGCCTCCCACCTTGCACTAGACTGAAAGGTGATGCTCTATTCCAATCATGGGCTACAGAATAGTATTGAGCAGATATTGAAGCGCCCTGGGTTGGTGGAAGAAAGGAATAGGAAAGCAAAATCATTTTCCGATTCCTCCAGTCATGTTTGGTTAGTGGGGTTCCTTTTGTGGAAGGGACCTAATGTGTTATAGACCCACTTTGGTAATCTCGTAAAATCTCTGAACTTCGAAGATAATGATGCTGCTGTTATTTTAATGCATAAAATAAAATACAGGAGATTACACAGGATACTAATTATACTGAAATAACAATGTAAAAATAAGAAATAATGTAATTTTTCTATCTAAATTCAGAATCCTTGGGGCTCTGTGCATCCCAGATTAAGAATTCCTATTCTAGCTCAACAAATGGGAAAACCAAGGCCCAGAAAATGGAAGAGGTTTGCCCAAGGTCACAGCAGAGCCAGAAGGATTCAAACCTCAATCTTCATTGCTCTTCCCACTATCCCAAAATTCCTTGCACATTTTTTTATCCGTAACTTGGATGAAGGCATATATGGCATAAATATGAAATTTTCAGATGACACAAAGCTGGAGGGGAAAGCTTACATCTTAGATGAATGAGTCAGGTTCCAAAACAGTCTTGACAGGCTAGAAGCCTGGGCTGGATTTAAGAAGATGAAATTTAATAGGGATAAAAGTCAAGTCTTATATTTAGGTTAAGAAAGCTTCATAAGGACAAGATGGAGAAGGCATGGATAGATAGTAGTTTTAAAAAAAAATTGGGGGATTTTAGAAAACTCTAAGTTCCATGTGAGTTAGCAGTAATATGGCAGACCAAAAAAAATGCTAACATGATCTTGGGCTGCATTGAGGGAAGATTAGTGCCTGGAATGAGGGAGGAGATGATCCCACTGGTCTCAGCCCTGAACCAGACACATCTGGAGCCATGGGTCCAATTGTAGACACCACCTTTTAGGGATATCATTGATAAGCTACAACAACCAATACAGTGAACAGCCTTGAATTCATGTCATTTGAGGAAGAGGGAACTTGACATGTTTTGAGTAGAGAAGAGAAGCCTTAGAGAAACACAATAGAATCCAAAGTTTGATAGGTTTTCTGATGGAAAGGGTACCTTGGTTCCTACAGACAGAACAAGCATCAATAAGCAGAAGTTAGAAAGGTGGATTTGGGGTGATATCAAGGAAAATTTCCTAACAATGAGAGTTATCCAGATGTGGAGATTCAAGGTGAAAGGGACCTTGATGCTCATCTGGCACCCATCATTTTACAGATGATGGAAGAGACAGAGGCTCAGAGACAGAAACTTAGACAAAGTCACTTGGAAAGTTAGTGACAGAAACAAAATGAGGGCCTCTCTCTCCTAACCCCATGCCCAGGGCTCTATTTAGGGACTTCCAGGGAGTGACCTACTTTCTCCAAGCTTCTATTTACTGTTCTCTAACATGAAGGTATTGGACTGGATTTAGCATGTTCAGCCTAAAGAAGAGAAGACTTGGGACCATAAATAGCTGTTTTCAAGTATAAAGGACTTTCATGCAAAAGATGGATTGAATTGGTTCTGTTTTTTCCCAGTAGGAAGAACTAGGAGCAGTCGTTGGAAGGTAGAGAGGCAGGCTTAAAGTGAAGAAAAGCTTAGAATAATTTGAGCTATCCCCAAATGGAAATGATCAAAGAATCCTAGAGTCTTGGAGTTGGAAGGGACCTTGGAGACCACCAGCCCCATCTGTACTGCCCCCAGAATCCTCTGTATGACATACTGGACAAGTGACCATCTAGCCACTATTTGTTGATTTCCCTCTACCACATACCCAACACATGGTCATCCTGCATTGGAGTGATAACTTCTAGGGAAGGGGAAAACCATCTTCTCTTGTATGAAGAGAGAAGGGAATTATACAAGACATGTTGGGGGGTCGTATTGCATGATAAACATACACCCCAGATTTCAAGAAGAGATTTGCATTGTGAACCAAGGGGAACAATCCTCCACTCTCAAAAGAACATGGGGATTTTAGCCATAAGAAGAATTAACAAATGAATGAATGATGAGTAGTGGGGGGGGGGGGAACCCTTATTAAGCATTCACTTTGTGCAAAGCTCTGTGCTAAGTGCTGGGAAAATAGAAAAGAAAGATAGCCCCTGGACAGATGGCCAGCTAAGCTAGGACAGTCAGTGAGATAAAACTGAGCTAAAAGCCAAACACCATCCCAACTTTCAGAAGGAGAGGGGATCATAGGCGATTTGTGACTTTGTTAACTTAAACTTCATTCAAGTTAATCTACACTTTTCTAGTCAGTTAACATGCATTTATTAAATGCTTACTATGCGTGAGGATTTGTGCTAAAGGGATACAAAGAAAGGTAAAAATAGTAAATAATAGACTTTATAATTTTATGTACACTCTAATAAAAATATACGCTCTTTGTGAATTTAAATGTTTTTGTTATCCTAAAATGTTGAGCATAAATTTTAAAAATAAAGAGATTTTTAAAAGATACAATCTTCTCTGGGGAGCAAGAAGATAGAGACAGACCACAAGTTACAGTGGAAAGAACACTGGATTGGGAACTCAGAGACCAATGATCCAGACCCAGCTCCACCATTCATTGACTAGACAGTCCTAGTAAGAATAACATTATCTGCTTCCACTAACCTCACAGGGCTATTGTGGGGCTCAGTCACATGGGTTGACACACCGAAGGGATGCAACGTGAGGCATGTAAGTTCTTGAATGTCTCCTGGTTTTTTTATTTCTCATGATGCAATAACATATTACATTTATATATTGCAATTTGTTCAGTCACTCATTAATCACTGGGCATCCACTCTGCTCCTAGTTACTACCTACCAACAAAAATGCTGCTGTGGGCATGATCTCTCTGTCTCTGGCTTCCTTGGGCAGTATGCCCAACAGATTGAAACACCTGAAGAAGTCATCCAGGGCAATCACTGCATATACCCAACATGATGGCTCATCATTTGGGAGCAGAAACTGCCTCCTCTCCTCCTCAAAGAATTGTCTGACAAGGCACTTGTCACCAGAGTACCCTGACCATCAAGCAGAGATCTTCATTAATTTCCTACACAGGTATCAAATCCAGCCAAAACCATGGACACTGAACACTAATGAGGCCACTCTACCCACTCCTACAGATGCAGGCAGAGACTTCTCAGTTCATCCTATAACGAGGGGTCTACCAGGATGCTGCCAGGAAAAAAAGAAATTAAATGACAAAAATATGTTTCTTAAAACTGGCATGTAGAGAATTAGTTCCTTGCAGCTGCTTTGGTGGGAGCCTTCAGCCTGCAAACTGTGATTTAGGCAGTTAGGTTGCTTTTTGCCCCCACTTTTTAAATTATGGGTTCCATTTGGGCTCTTTACTTGTAGTAAAAAAATGTCAAAGTTAGTGGGGTTCTAGGCTGAACTGAGTCATTTTAGGATTACAGCTGTTAACAACTGGAAAGAACCATAAAGGCTTTCTAGACCACTGGGAATTTTTATCCTGAGGTCCACAGACCCCACCCCCACCCCAAAGGTATCCATGGATAGAAGTCATAAAGTCTGTGAATTTGTATAGGAAAAAATAGAAAATAGGAAGAAATAGGGGGAAAATATTTATTTTCACTAACCTCTAACTGAAATTTACCATTTTCTTCATTTAATATTATAGGCTTCATCAGACTCTCCAAAGGATCCATAACTAAAAAAATATTCAAGAACTCCTTATCTAGACCAGAAATGTCAAGCTCAAATAGCTGCAATCCCCATCCCCACCACATCCACTTAGAAAACCACAAATTAACATTCTTTATGTTGTATTACATTTTAACTTATTTTGTTAAACATTTCCTGATTACATTTTAATCTGGTTCAATGGCATTCCAGAGTTTTGCTGGCAGTTTGCCTACCCACAGCAAGGCTAACATCTCTGAATTCTAAACCAAGTCTCATATTTTATAGATAAATGAACTGAAGTCCCAAGAGGGAAAAAGACTTGTCCAAGAGCACATAATTAATTAGCAGAGGGGTGAGTCCGCATATGAACCCAAGTCAGAACTTTTTCCACTAAACTGAACTGAGCATAAATAGGGGAATGCATAGATCATAGGTTGGATAGCCCTAAGTTCTATGAATTCCTAGAATAAAGGACTGATTTTTTTTAAATAGTCAGAAGTCACTGGGAAGCTGAGAGACTTAGTATATAAGGCACAGAAGTTGAAAGTTACAAAGGCCTGAGTTTGAATCCAGCCTCAGACACTTAATAACTGGAGAAGTCACAAGCTCTCTCAGTTTCAGTTTCCACATCTGGAAAATGAAGATAAAAGTCCCTACCTCACAGAATTGTTGTGAGGATATGAGATAATATACATAAAGCACTTTGCAAACCTTAAAGGATTGAATTAATGCTAGTTAATCCTGTTAACCAAATCTAGTAAATTAGGAAGACCTGGAGAAGGTAAGAAGTCCCATTTAGGGCCCCCTTAAAAATAAAGCATTAAAGCAGAGTACAGGGTAATTTTTCTAGAGCCATTCACAAGCCCTTCAGGGAGTGATTCCCAATATGTTAAGAGGAATGGCAGCAATATTGGGGAAAAGTGTGCAGTTTCCCATGTTGACAATTCTGAAATCACCCATGCAGATATACAAAATTTTCCTTTCTGCTGTTTTTTTTTTTTAAAGACAAATCGGATATTATTGAACCAGGCTCTGTATTGTAATCTCTATACACATTCAGCTATTAACAAAAAGGTGTGGTGGTTTAAGCTTCCCTATTAAAAAGAGGCAGCATAGCCCAATGGTTAGAAGTTTGGCTTTGGTTTCCTGCATCTAAGAACCTCTGGAAAATACCAATCGCTGACAAGTTGATGGACCTCTCAGGGTCCCTGGGCAACTGTTGAGGACCATAAGTTGGACCAAAAATGGGCCACTGGCATCAGTAAAGAGAGTGTCCACACCAGGAATTCCCTAAATGGATGAAATATAACCCATGAAAATCATCTTCAAGTATGAGAAAGGACAGGCAGTAGACAGATTCTTCTTGGCCTCAGATGGCAAAAGAGGAAGCAAATGGAACAAGTTATGTTGAGGCCTAATATACAGGGAGCCTTTCAAGGACTGGAAATTGTCTGGAAGTGGAATGGGATGCCTGAGGAAGCAGTAGGTTCTCCCCTCCATTGACATCTCCAAGCAGATTTGGAATGAGCATGTATCAGCCATGATACAAGAGGGAACTCTTCTGTTCAAGCATGAGTTAGGCAGGAAGACCCCCAAAGTCTCTACTAGCCCTAAGGACTCTGACTTTGGAGGGGTGATCTGAAGCTCAAATGAGATCACACCATAAAACACTAGGGAGGTAAGAGCAACAATTACTATTTCGATGAAGAGGGTGGTTTCTAGGCTGTCTTCCAGGATGTCTTAGAGAGACTCATGGTACCCCAAAGGGCAGTTTGGTTGGTCATTATTCCTGCTTCTTTAGGGGGCTTTGGAGGAATCCATCATAGAGCTAAGAATACAGAGGACAAAGGGCTGGACTTGGGAGGCAGAAAGACCTGGATTCAGGTCCTAACTCAAATATATATCATGTTAAATTGGATTCAAATCTTCATCACCACCTCCCAAACAAGACTCAAAGCTCCCTCAGATAAAGGACCATGGCTTGATCCCTAACACCCCACAGCACCTACTACAGAGAGAAGCACTATGTGCTCAGATAACTACCTAAAGCAAGAACAAAGGTCTGTGTTATTGACTACACTGCACTCGCTCTGGGTTTTTGCTTCAACTGGGTATTCTACTTTCAGGAAGATGATCCGAGAAAACAATACGTTATCCTAAGGTTTCACTGTATTCTCAATGCCTTCTAACCAGATTTGAGAGACAGCACGGCATAGATGGATAGACACTAGACTTGGGTCAGGAAGATCAGGCTTCAGTTTCTATCTCAGAAACTAGCTCTGTGTGACCCCAACCAAGTTAGTGAAATGATCCCTGCCTCGGTTTCCTCAGCTGTAAAATGAGGGAGTTGGATTCATTGGCCTCCCTAAAGTCCCTTCCAGTCATCAGTCTGTGATTCTTTAAGAAAGAAAGGAAGCTCATTTATCAAATGCCTACACCATCGCAGGCACTATGCTACATGCTTTAATATTTTAAGTTTAATATTATAATTAATATTTGCTAAGCAAATATTCTGTAAATATTTCATTTGATCCTCACAACGACCCTGGGAGTCAATGCTATTATTATCCCCATTAGCAGTGACTAAGTAACTGCTCAGGGTCACTCAGCTAGCAAGTCTCTGAGGGACGATTTTATTCCAGGTGGTAAGTGACTTGCTCAGGGCCCTACGATGAGTAACAATCTGAGGCAAGGCTCTAGCTCAGGTGTTCCTGACTCTGAGCCCAGGGCGATACCCACTGAATCATCCAGCTGAGGAGAGAGAAGTTAGTTGATCCTGTTATCTGAAAGAATCTTTTCTTGCTCTTGCCTGGCTTTAAAATTGGTCTACATCAGCTCACAGACTAAGGCCCAAGCTCCCCCAAGGATTCATGACGTACTGTGCTGCCACTCACTTTTCAGCCAAATACTGGTTCCTGGGCCCCCTCCCCCAGTCAGGCCAACACCCAAAGCCACAATCCCAAAGGCAAGGAGGGCCAGACAGAGTTCCGGAAACCAGAAGCCAGCCCTATGTTGTGGAAGCCCCATCTCTTAATTAGTTCTGTGTAACCTGCTAGACTTAAAAATGGATTGTTTTATTAAGGAGAACAAACCTCCTTTATCAGGAAAAAAAAAAAGGAAAAAACCATGCACAAGGGAAGGAGAGCTAGCCAGGGCCAAGGGAATAATGAAGTCCTTGTCTCACCAGCCAACACTGCACAAAAGAGCAGTCTTCTCCCTGGCAAGCTCCAGGAAACCACATACTTGTCTAGAGCCATTTAAGAAAGGAAGAATTCCCCCAGAGTTCGAGGGAACTCCTCAAGGGAGTGCTACTTGGTGTAGATTCCTGCCCCCTGATTGCCTGAGTCACTCAATCCCAGGGCTTTCAGACCCAGAGCTGGTCCATCCCCCCTGTCCCTGGGTACAGAAGCACTCAGACCTTCCCCAACCACTCAGAGTCTGACTATTCTGTCAAATCTCCAGAGGAGGAATGCTAAGCAATTGTTTCTTTTTAACTTTTAGAGAGATGTTTAGATATGGGCATGTGATGACTCACTCTTGTATTACGCATCGACATTCCCTCCTTTTCAAATGGAGACTCTAGAGCCAAGAGTATGAAATCTCTAAAGACAGGTCTTTTACCAATTCACCATGTGTCACTTTGGGCAAATCAATTCCCTTCTCCAGCCCTCAGGCTCCTCATGTGCCAAATGGGAGGTCTGGTGACTTCTAAGGTCCTCTGGGACTCTCAACATTCCAGGACTCAACCATCACCTAATTTCTCCTTTCCCACCTTTGGTTCTCCTCATCACCAAATTTCATTTTTCCTTCTTTCCCACCTTCGGCTTTCCTGTCACTCTCAGAAAGTGTGGCTTTGGAGGCAGAGAATTCTTTTTATGTGGCATTCTAAGGTCCACCTTCTGCTTAGCATGCCATAGATAAAGAAGCTGTGCCCCATAATGCCCATGTGAATTGAGGAAAGTCACCCATATCCTCTCCTAGCCTCAGTTCCCTCATCTACAAACAGACAACATTGAACTAAATAATCTGTGAGGTCCCCTCTGGCTCTGAACCAATGATGACTGGAGGCAGGGGAAAGATCTCACACTTCCAATGTTACCTCAAAAGGTTCACTTGGTGAAGTGAATTGGGAAACAGTTCCTTTCATCTTCCATGCCTCATGCCTTTGCACATGACCAAAAACACTCCTTCCTAGAACTCTAGCTTTCTTCAAAGCCCTGCTCACTTGCCACCTCCTCCATCAGGCCTTCCCAGATTACTCTCCCCCAGCACCCAGTTATTTGCCTTCTCTTCCTCCTGAAATTACACTGTATACTACTATACTCCAGCTGCATGGCCACAAACAGGTCACTTTATCTATACACATTTTGTAATGTGCATTACCTATTGCCCAGTGATAAGTAAGCTACTTGGCAGCAGGACCTTTGACACTTTTGTCTTTGAATTTCTAGCACAGCACCAGCCACAGTGTTTTTTGCTCTTTGATTCCAGCCTGTGATGTCATAAAGGGAATCCCCAATAAGGAAATTCCTCCCATCAGTGAAGACTGGTTACTTATTGTTCTACAACTCTAGTCTTAAGAGTCTGGGGCATCTAGATATAAAATCACTTGTCCAAAGTCACAGAGTCGGTGTGTAGCAGAGACAAGACTTAAACTCAGCTCTTCATGACCTCAAGGCTTGTAATGAAATATAACCTGATAACGGTTACACGATGAGAGAGAAGATAAGGAGAGGGTGGGAATTCTAGTGAGGAAGACATGTTGTGCACAGATGTATAGGAATGAAAATAATCTGTTGTCATATGGTTCCCAAATCACACCAGCTAGCCTTGTGTGTGGTAGGGTTTATGATGTAGTTTAAAAAAAAAGGAGGAACGCATTGAGGAATCAGAAGAACTGATTATGAACCTGAAAGGGGCCACTCCAACACCAGTGCAACTGTGGGCAGTCATAGCAGCTCTCGGAGACTCAGTTTCCTTCTCTGTAAAATGGATGTGGCACTTATCTCCATTTCTGACCTCAGAGGATGGAGGAGTTTCAATTATCTGTGTAAGTATTTATATAAATAGGAAATTATTTATGAAAAGAACTATACAGCTGTGAACTGTTCTGATTATCCAACTTTACCATTTTTCTGCAGAAATGTCACACTAGGTGGTGCAGTGAATAGAGCACCAGCCCTGGAGTCAGGAGGACATGAGTTCAAATTCAACCTCAGACACTTAACATGTACTAGCCATGTGACATTGGGCAAGTCACTTAACCCCAATTGCCCTTCATCCCCTCTCCAAAAAAAAAGAAAAAAGAAATGTCACATCATGATTGCTGTCTAGAGTTTGGATACCTGGATGGAAAAGTGGGGTATGGGCCTTGTAATGGTATCCCTGGGTCAAAGGATAGGCTTAGTGACTTTTGGTGCATAATTCCAAATTGCGTTCCAGGAAAAAAAATATTATTACAGCCTCTTCCATGCAAAGGTTGTAGTACTTTCCTTCACTCCCAGAATCCACCATTTTCTATTAGTCTACTATCATACACCATACTGCACCTGTGAAGTCAGGACAGGTCATTTTCACCTTCTCTTTGCCCTTTTCCTGAGACATCTGTCTTCACATCACACAGTGCCCTGTGCCCCACTGGGATGATTCCCACCACAGCAGGAAATATTCAGAGCTGAGGCATATACAAGGTGTAGGGATTAGCTTAGATCTTCAAATGCCCATATTGGGCAAGGTAGGAAAGAGCTTTCTCTGAACTAACAGATGACTCAGAAAATTCCAAGATATTAATGACTGAAGATGCCTGAGGAGTCAAACAGTCCCAACTTCTTCCTTTTATAGATGAAAACGATGCTGCTACGTGTTGATGAAAAGTGATTCGCCCAAGGTCATATGGTGGTGGTGCTGAAATGAAGAATCCGGGTCTCCTAATTTTTAATCCAACACATTTTCTGCCAAAGCTACATGCTGTCAGCCAGTACTGCTACTGATTTTTAAAAAATCACATTCACATGTTGCAATGATAATAGCACTGTCTATGAAGTCAGAGTCTCTAGTTCAAATCCTACTTTCTGTGACCTTGGGGAAGTTGCTTAAACTCCAAGGACTTCAGATTGCTAGTCTTTAAAATTAGGATGTTGAATCAGAAGTCCCTTGAGTCCTGTTCCAGCTCTGATTCTGGGAAATAAATATTTGCTCTTAAAGGCATTCTCTCCACAGCTTTCCTAGAGAATGGGTGGTAGGGATTAATATCCTCATTTTATAGATGAGTAAACTAAGACTCCAAGAGACAATGTGACTTATGCATGGTCATGTGATAGATATAAGGGCCTGGGCTGGGCCTGAAAACCCAGGGCTCCTGCTTCTAAGTCCCATGCAACACTTCAGCAACACTTCCCATGTCGCTCCAAATTCATAATTTCAATTGCCAGCAATCAAGACAACCATGAGGTATCATGGAAAGAGTTCTGGACTTAAGAATCAGGAGAAACAGTTATGTGATTCTTTCCTGCCAAGTCACTTAACCTCTCCCAGTCTCAGTTTTCCCATCTGTGAAACAGAGATAACCATCATACCATTATGGGGATCAAATGAAATAATGTATGTGAAGCATTTTGCAAACCTCCTCAAAGCACTCCATAAAGGTAAGCTATTTCATATTTAAATGACCACTACATACAGAGTTTAAGAATATAAAAACCAGAGATCTGGGCCCGCTACTAGTTGTACGTCAAAGTCACCAGGCTTAAAAGCTTTGGCCAGAATACCTGCTCTAGGATATCCTGGTCCCTAGCAGTTCTAGAATATCTGCCTTGAAGGCTTCTCCACACCCGAGGGCAACACAGGATAGCAGAATCAATAAGCCCAAGCACCCAAAGACCTGGGCTCTGTCACAAGATGTGTGAATTTTGGCAACTCTCTGAACTTTCCTTGGGTGTCCTCTTGTGCCTGGAATGTTCTACCTCCTCATCTCCCTTCCTGTCTTCCTTCAAGACCTAGCTAAAATCCCACCTTCCAATAGAAGCCTTATCCCATCCCCCCTTATTCTAGCACCTTCCCTCTGATGATTATCTCCTAATTCAGCCTGTCTATATATCTTAACTACACATAGTTGTTCGAATGTTTTCTTTACTCTTGGACTGGGAGTTCCTTCAGAGCTGAGGACTGTGTTTTGCCCTTTTTTGTAGCCCAATACTTAGCATATCGCCTGGAACAAAATAGGCAACGCAAAAATGTTTATCAATGGACTAAAATTCTCTCTGGGCAATGGCTTCTACATCTGCCAAATGGGCACTAGGTTGGTCATGTGACTCAAGTGATACCAAAAATGCAAGAGTAATTGACAAAATTTATTCCACTGTAAATTTATTCCTATCAACAGATACTTTAGACAAGTCACTTAGAAGGGAAGTATGACATTGTGGATGAAGCAATGGATTGTGGAGATTGGAAGACCTGGGTGAATCCTGACTCGGACACAAGCTCTGAAGCTCTGGGTAAATCACTTAACTTTTCTGAGACTTGGCTTCCCCCTCTAAAAAATGAGAGAAATGTATTCACTGTGCCTTTCAGATCTAAAGCAATGATCCTCTGATCACTCTCCCCCATAAATCATCAGCTGCTTGAGTAAAGTAAACAAGACAGGAACTGTCTTAGTTTTGTCTTTGCATGTCCAGCACCTTCCTTAGAGTCTTACTCATAGCAGGCATTTCATACATGCTTAAATTTGAATTTTAGGAGGAGCAAAGAACACTGAACTTATAATCAAAGAATTTAGGATCAAATATCAACTTACTAATATCCTTACTACCTGTGTGATTTGGACAAGAAATATCACCTGTCTGGGCCTCACTTTCTTCATCTATTAAATGAATTAATTAATTGGAGTAGACAATCTCTAAGGTCCTTCCATCCCTAAAATTATGGCATCCTAAAAGTTTGCTTCCCAAATCCAAGTCTCATAAAGCCATGTGCCTTTAATTCACTCTTTTGTTTCCTTGGACAAGATGAAATTATTCTGTATTTAGGGCAGAAATATACAAGTTCACCTCCAAGCCCTTTACTATCTGCTTCAATTTATTTGGATTCAAAGTTGGGATGGAGAGAGACATCTAGTCATAACTCTTTCCCTGAAGGCCCCAGTGTCACACACATACCTTTTCCTTCATAGGCCCTTTCCTGCCAAACCCATTCTCAACAATGCCCAGGGACTTTATTGTCCAAATAGGGTTTTTAGCAAATGAAAAGTAGCTTCAATTTACAAAAAACTTTGAGGACCATGGCTTAATGAAACCTCTGTTGGCACACGTTCTTATTTCAAAGCAGGGGGAGTGTACATTGGCAAAAGGCAGTTTACATGGAGAAAACAGTTTCCTCCATTTCCTTCTCCAAATGGGAAAAGAGGAATCCAGGGCATCATTTTTGTCATCTTGCTTTCCCGGTTTTAGGTCTGTTAAATTACTCTAGACCAAGAAACATGGGGCAGAACAACAGATCTATCTATGCTTTACCTCAATCTGTCAACAAGAAAGTAAAATGCTTTATCACTGAGGAAAAGGTCTTTTAACTGACTAAAAAAACTTCTTCCTTCTTAGAGCACAAGGCTACAATGGGAACAAATAGCTTCTCCCCTGGAACTTCCTTTTTTTCTTTCTAGGAAGCAGCTCCAAGTCTTTTGAATAACCCAGCTCAGTTGCCAGAGGAAGATGGAGACCGCAAAGACAAGTGTTTAGGGGGCTGGAGTGGTATCCCTTTAAACCCCAGCTTTAGGAGAAAGTGGTAACAAGGAAGCATACCACCCAGGAAACAGAGAAGAGAGGAGGACTGAATCAGTATAAACCAACACAGAACGTAAAAAGAGATTCATGTGAGTGGTACAAAAATATAATGTTCCTTTAGCCCTCTGGGGGATCCTTTGTGTATGAGATTAGGGACCATGGGATCTATACCCTGCCAAGGCAGAAGCTCTGTAGAGTAATACCTCTCCATAGGGCAACTGCTAAAGGCTGGTCCCCTTGGGAGGGGGACTAGTGCCATCTGTTGGAAGAAGTGTGGAAGGCAGTGAAGGAGCAGTGCCAAAGAAAGCAGACCTATGAAAGATAGCAAAGCCTGCAGATAACCATTATCTCTTCTGGGAAGTTCCAGGGGTTAGCACCTGGGAAAAACCTATAAGAGGAAGAGGACATGGCACAAAAGAGAACCAAAGAAGAACACTGGTATAGAAGGGCCTCATCAATACTCTAAGTCAAATACTGTATAAGTGACAGGGAGGAGAATAATCCTTGACTTTTTACAGACTCATATATAAGTGAGTCTTTTCTATATTCATTAATTTGTAAATAAAACTATTTTATTTACAGCTTTGTGGGGCTGAGTGCTTATAAGGTGGTCCAAGGGCTACCCTTGTGGGGAGTATCAGATATAGATACCCCTAGGCCATCTGAGTAGGGGCAACAAATTAAAAGACTAAGAGATCCCTGAAGTGCAAAGAAGCCTCTGACACAAAAGTTACATA
The DNA here is from genome assembly GCA_011680675.1 of Gymnobelideus leadbeateri. Classification (NCBI taxonomy): domain Eukaryota; kingdom Metazoa; phylum Chordata; class Mammalia; order Diprotodontia; family Petauridae; genus Gymnobelideus; species Gymnobelideus leadbeateri. Next base: position 39,757 of record WOXC01004059.1, read on the forward strand.
ACCACAATGGTAAGGATTAAACAGGTTCCTGGATACCTTCATAATAGACTCTGTAGAATGAATAGATGCCATAACTTTATCAGTGTCCCAATTACTCCATCACTTAGAAAGAACAGTAGTCCTTTTCAAGGGTTTCTTCCTTGTCTACCACTGTTTAGGCTCAACAATCCTTCTTGGAGCAAAGTTAAAACTATAATTATTGCCTGAAGTTCAGCCAAGAGGTAATAATCAAAAGGTTACTTGTGCAAACAGAGAGCAGAAATAGAGACAAAGGGCAGAAATTTCTGGGATATAGAACCGGGCCAACATCAAGAACTCTCTATCTATCATATCTAGTCAACAATGGAACAGATTGCCTTCAGGGTTTACAGGATTCTAGACTTAGAGCTGGGAGGGAACTTAGAAGTTTAATCCAATGACCTCATTTTACAGATGAGGAAACTGAGGCTTAAAGATGTTAAAGCAAGCTTCTTCAAGTCATGCAGACTTGGTTCCTCTGGGGTCAAATCCAGGGCTCTTCCCACTGTGGTACACCTCCTCTCCACAGTGAGCTTTCCATTGCCAGAAGTGTTCCAGCTAGCACAAACCATCAGGAATGTAAAGGAGAATCTCACTCTGAATTAGATTTTAAACTGAATGACCTTTAACATACCTTCTTCCCATTCTGAGTGTCTATGATTGGGAAGAGGAAGATACAGCAATAGAAAAAATGCAAATGCAATTGGCATATTGAAAGGGAATTTATACAAGTTGATGATGTATGGTGGGAAGAGGAAAGATGAGTGGAAAATGACCCCCAAGGTCATGCACTTGTGGAATCAGGTGCACTTCACACCATGGATAGAAATGGGCTTGGAATTTCTGTTTCCATCCTGCTTAGAATCCATCCATTCTAAGAGTTTGATTCTAAGTAAGTGACATGTAAATCAAATAAACCTATAAATGCTCTGGGGAAGCTTGCCATTTAGAACAAAAAGGATTCACTGCAGTTTTGAAATAAACAATCAGCCCCTAATTTATCTGCTTTGAAAGCTAATATTTTTTGTATGTTAGGTTCTCTCAAAGCAGAACACACAACCTTAAACCCTTCATGATCCAAAAAAGCTTTCAGTTTGTTAAATTGCACCATTAAATATTAAAATATTTTATAACATGGAGAACTTGAACACAAAATCCCTTTTAAATGCACTCAATTGACTTTGGCATTCGTCCTTTCCCAGTTCCAAACAGGTTTGTGGCAATGGAGACCTACAATCTAGAGAGACACTGTGGTTTAACAGAAAGAGTAGAAAGGAAGTTGGGAGTTAACAAGACCAGAGTTCAAGTCCCACTTGGGACATTTATCTGACCATGGGTTAAATCTCTCTGGGCCTCAGTTTCCTTATTTGTCAAATGAGGGGTTGAAGTAATTGACTTCTCTGGTTCCTGCCTGGTCTAAACCCAGGAGCCCAAGAACTCATCTAGGCTGCAAAAGCTGCTTTGGAAACTGCACACACCAGGAGTGAATTTATTCAGACAAGAAATCTCAATTCTAGTATCAGTTAACACACAATTTCCATTCTGTTCTGCTTAAAAGGACATTGTTGGAGCTTTGGGTCACATGAGCAACAAGATAAAGGGTTAGACATTTTCTCTGACTCTCATAACTTCTCCAATACAAACTACGCACCAAAGAAAAAGCAACTTCAACTGTCTTCATTAGTCTAGGACACCCTGAATACAAAAGAAAATTAAATAAGAACCAAAAACCATGAACTGGTGCTCACTGACCCTGAGCTCAGTCAGTACCTCTCTACCACTGGTAATGTGGTCAACCCAAGGACATGACACAAGCATACAACAAAATTCATCCCCCTTCACAGTCCCTCTCTCCCTCTTTCCAGTGCCAGGGTGTGGAAATTTGCCCTGACTACAACATCCAGCCATAATAGCCACAGCCCTTTCAGAGCACCAGTCTACTGGGGGCCACAATTCCATAACACTAAAACCTCAAAACTCTGAGCTGTAGCCCCAGCAAAGACTGTATGTGCCAGGCCAAAAGACTAAATAATATGGGGGAGGGGGTGGCACTCCACTAAGCCTGAGGGAAAAAAGCACAGAATCCATATGGGGAAAGTTTTGACCACCAAAAAGTTACTTGAGGACAAGACCTAGATTGGTGAACCATGAATTGCTCAGTGTGAGAGAAGGCTGGGATGCTTTGAGACCCAGTCCTGAAGAAAACCACACTGAGAGAGGAGGGAGTCTGAAAGTGAACAATAGGAGAAAATAATGGGGGAGGAAGAGTGACAAATTATAAAAGATTTTGGGAAGAAGAAATCTCAAAGACTTTGAATATAAGCAGATAAATCAACAGGGAAAACAGTAACAACAGAAGGAAGTATGGCTTCCAAATCTAGTTAAACAAGTTCAGAAATCTATGAATAAATATCATAAAATAAAGGAAAGTAATACAGCACTTGATGAGACAGAGAACCCTGTGGAATTTGAGGAGAACATGAAAACACAAAGAGAAATAAAAATTATGAGAGCAGTATTTATGGTCTGCATGGCAAAAATAATGGGCAGAGTAGAAAAACTAGAATCTACAATGTCAAGTCTCACCAAAGAAGCAAAAGAGAAAACAAGAGACTGGGAATGCAAATACACAGAAGTAAAGGATGATCTAGAAAAGAAACAGAAAACAGTAACATTACAAGAAATTGTGCTCACTATGCATGCAAAACATAGTGATCTCAAAGAAAGAATGAACAGAGACAACCTAAGAATCATAGGTTTCCCAGAAGAACAAAACAGGACCAAAAAACAAAAAACCCTTAACATTGTAATGCAGGAAATAATAGAAGAGAACTGACCCAAACTTCTAAACCCAAAAAATGAAATTCCAGTTGAAAGAATTTATATCCAGATTGCCTCCAGAAAAAATCCAAGACTGCAAACTTCAAAATATACTGGTTAATATTGGTTAAATTAAACAATCCAATTCAGAAACTACAAGTTCTGCAAGTGATCAGAAGAAAGATCTTCATATAAAAAGGAAAAGAAATTCAAATAATGCTAAGCTATTCTGCACCAACTTGAAAACACAGGAGGGAATGTAATAAAGGGTTCTAAAGAGCAATGGATTTCGAGATGCAGCCCAAGTTGCCCTACGCTGCAAATCTGAGCTTAACTATGCATGAAAGAAAAAAAAAGATGGATGTTCCATAATAAAGAGACATTTGAAACATTTACAGAAAGAAAACAAAAGAGGTTGTTTGCTTCTCAAACATCCTAAACAATAGAAATGCAGGAGGAATGAATAAGGCAAGGACATCAACCTCAACTGAGTGACAGCACTGAAACCAATAAGAGAATTCTTTATAAAGGTATACAAGGAAATAGGAGTGAAGGTGGAAATCTGGTATAGCTAGCAATGAAAAGGAAGACAGAGGGCATTATGGACAGATCCTGGTTACACCCTGTCCTCAACTAACTACTTCCTTGAAGGGAGTTCCTACACTGATGAAATCACAGTCTCTCCAAAAAAGGTGGTGAGGGAGAGGACCTACAGGGCTTTTTTGTGAACCAAGACAATATGTCTGAAAGTTTTTATAAGCCTTATTAAAGCACCATAGAAGTGTTGGTTATTACAGTAATTTAATCGATGACACCATGGACTTCACCTAAAAATTATTGATGATTTTTAAGTAATAATCACAATCTGTTTTAATTATATATATATCTTCTATAACTATATGTATTTATATGTATGTTATATACTAAAATTTACAAATATTTTACATACATTATCTCACCTGACCCTTATAGCCTGGTGGAGTGGAAAAGCTTCTAGATTTCAAGTCAAGAATCTAGGTTCAGAGAGCATGTCTGCTTATTGCTGGTGGGACCCTTGCACAAATCCTTTAACTTTTCTGGTCTCAGTTTTCTTATCTGCAAACTGAACAGAGCTGGGGGAGGAAGGAATTGGATCTCTTCTAGCTACAGTCCTTTCCAAGTATTTAAGGGCCCTTCTAGCACTGGAACTGTGGTTCTACTACAGGTATTAATTATTATTTCACAGCTGATGCTCAGAGTCTAAATAACTTGACAAGTTAACAAGATTCCAAGGTAAGATTTGAGAGCAAGTCTTTCCTGATTTGAAGCTTATTACTCTTTTCACTATGGTTCATGTTGACCCTCTTTGATAACAGTCCCTTAGGGAGAAATATTAGAGAGCTCTTCCACTAAAAAAATCATTTTTTGGTCATTCTCCATCAATTCAAATAAGAGACCTAAAAGTAAATTGAATGAATTCAGCCCAGTCTTCCTTTATATGAAAATATCATAAAGAGATCAATATCTACAAAAATTTATTAGGGAGAAGCCATTAGATTCCCTCTAGTTGGCCCCAGGGAACAGAACTGGGAGCACTGGGTGGAAGATACAGAGAAGTAGGTAGAAACTTCCAATAGAAATGTGCAAAACTAGAATGGGCTGCTTCTGGAGGTTGGGTTGGGGCTTTTCACATGGGAGGCCTTCAAGAGGAAGTGGGTTGTTGGGAGCCAAAGAGGCTTGAGCCAGGACTCTGACAAGTACTTTGATATCAGGGCACCTGAATATCAAAAACCTCTTTGAGATGCCACTTTTCACTAAGTTAGCTCCTGAGTTCTTTTGATATAGGTTACCCTTATAAGGATGTTTTTTGAGTTCTGAGGCCAACAGGCTCTGCCCTAAGACTTTAGTTGTTCATAACCTAAATATTTGAATTCTTAGGGGGTCAGTTCCTATGCATTTGGCTTCAGGCCTTGAAGCCAGCTCTCAAGAGCATCCTTTGTAATGTGACTGCATATAAAAGGAGGTAACTGACTTTTCCTAAGACTTTCTGGCACCTAGAGAACAAAAGGCCTTACTGCCATGCTACTTCCAGGATATGACAGACTAAGGTAATGATATGAATACTTGAATCTCTTTCCTTTGTCTCATTACTCTATAAAAACCTTGTCCTGAAAATCAATAAATGGAGTTCATCAATCTTCCTTGAACTACCCACATGGCCTGGTCATTTCTTATTCACATCTCCGGATCATGCTAAATGCTGGATACTGAGCAAATGTCGCCCAACGTGGGGCACATAGGAACCTAAAAGGAAGGTCCACAGCAGAGATGGCCCTTACAAGCAGAAGGAGCTCCAAAAATCACAAGTCACAGGGTAAGGGAAATTTTTTCAATTAATTCTTAGTCATTCTATTCCACCAGGCTGATACAGGGATTTTCAAACTTTCTATCACCATGGGTCAAATGCATAGGGTACAGTTCAAAGATCAGGAACAATATTTTCAAGTGTTTAAGAAAGTAGTAAAAGAAAGAGGGTTTGTTATTATGAAGGAACAGTTAGAGGGATTTTATTTAGTGTGTTTGGAACAGTGTAGCCCTGGGCTTCCAAAGGGTGGTGTAATAGAATGGGAAACAGAAGGAAAACAGAAAACTGAGAAACTAGGAAAAGAAGGAACCCAACATTTCCCAATTTCTGCTTTTTTTCCCTATGGAATATATTAAGGATATGTTTAACATCAGGAATGAAAGTGCCAAAGATGGCACAATTAGGTGTAATGCAGCTGTCTTTATACAGTATTTATAGCAAGTCAAAAACATATGCAAAAAATATCAGGATAAAAATTAGAAAAAAAAATAAATTACTTGCATGAAAAATGTGAACAGAAGTTTTAAGGTTTAAGAGCCTCCTTTCCTCCAATCCAACTCTGGGTCAAATTTGATTGTGGGAAAGGCTGTTAAAAAATAATATTAATCAAAATAATAAAAAAGTAAAAAGGAATTTTTTCCTGCAGATTAAATAGGCAGACTAGCAAGCATTTAACTATTCTCTTGGCTCATCTAAAAAGAGAAAAGTGTTGTGTATCAGCATGCAACGGAAGGTTAATTTCATTTGGCACTAAGGCAAAATTAGAACATATAAAGATCTGAAAAACTTTAGGAGGAAAGGGTTTTAACTCTAGTGTAGTCTGGAAAATTGTCGCCACTGGGCACTTGTCCAGCTTCTCCATACTGTACCTGGAAGTTAAAAGCCTTTTGCTTTCATTAAAAAAAATTTTTTTAGACATCACTGAAGTTCACAGTATAGGTTAAATTAGCTTAAAACTTTCTTTAAAAGTCTCTCTTCACTAGAGGAGAGAGTACTGAAGGATAACTAGGATACTTAAATTTTCAATCACCCTCCTCAATCTAGATAAAGGGAGGATGCAAGATAAAGGGCTCCACAAAACTTACCCAACACTTTTTCCTTTATCTCTGCATTCAAAATGCAAGGATGTTAATAAGTAATTTCACTAGAGGACAGGCAAATAGTTAAATTATGCACAAAATGCCTTCTTCTCATACCTTCTCCCTCTTCCACCTCTATTAATCCTAGGAGTTCAAAAACCTAATTTGGCAAATGGGTGTCACTTCTTTAAAAAAAAAAATACAATATATCCATGTGACAAGTGAACACTTTTTTCTCATACACTTTTGTTTTGGTAACTTTAAAGGTTGGATAATCTTTGCTGTTTAAAGCTAAATAAGAATTGAGAATATCAACTTCCAAATATTTTCATTCATAAGAATTGCATATACTGATATTCAGAGTGAGATAAGTAATATCAAGCACAGTTTAAATATTGTGATCTAAACAATTTGAACATGAAAACTGAGTTTTCTTGAAGCTAAAACTTGTTTGGTTTTTTTGAGTCATATGTCAGCATTATAGTTCTTTTTAGGTTGAAGGTTAACAATTTATCATAACTATGACTCACGTACCTATTTAAGGTGAATGAGAAATGGGAAAGAAAATTTTCAGTGTATTACTAGAAGCCTCTAATCTAATGTGTATTGTTGCCATTTCTTCAAGAATTAACTTTTTTAGAATGATATTTTTCCCTGATATAAGATACTATGTAATTGTGTATTTAAATAATGGAGAGGCCTCTCTCCATAACATCCCTCAGAAATGAAAAGGCAACAGTCAACAACTATATTTCCATTCAAAAAATTTAAAGCTTAAAAAACATTTTTATCATTTTCTGTAACTGTGGAACCTCCCATTCATTTAATTTACTAAAGCTACATTATATGGACAGAGCAATTTTATATGATTACACCTATAGCTATACTTATGTAAGGAGAAGCATTGTTTTTTCACTCCATTTCCATTGCTCTTCATTTCTTAGATACTCCTAAAGAAACAAAAACTGATAATGTCCTTGCCTACACTAGCAAATCATTTCAATCTTTCTGTGAAACCTATCGACAAAAATGATAAGGTGATTTGGATTTGGACCTATATATCACAATGGCAATTAGCTACTGCTTTATATACCCTAAATTTTTTCAGCATCACTAAAAAAGGGTATAAATCAGCAGAATAACAATTTGAAAAAGTACATATTCCCAAATAAAGCAATGGAAAAGACCTGCCCCTTAATTACGTAGAGGCGAGGTTGTGCGTATATATTTTTTAGACACTGATGAAAGACCACTGAAGATGCCAACACAAAATGTCCAGGCAAGTTCCACCAGATGCAGAAACAGAGAAGAGGATCAAAGGATCCCTCACAAGGACAACACCAGAAGAAATGACTTGGCATTCCACCTTTCACAGAATGATACAGCCTTCTAATGGAACGTTACACAATGACAGACTTCAGAGGAGCCTGCACTTCAAGAAATATCTGATTTTCTAATAAGAACTGACTTTTGGACTTTTTAAATCACAGGACTAATTGCCTCCCTCTTAATGTCAGCAACTGTGTCTTCTATTTTAAGTGGGACACAAACTGCTCCACTTGTGAATGAATTTGCAAGGCATGTTACCTTGCCTTTGAAAACTCAAGACCAGACTCCCTCTCCAATGTAATTGTTGATACACCTATCTATGTATGAACTTTTAATTGCACTGATTTTACTTTTGCTCAATATATATAGTAGAGATCTTAGTGAACAATCTTTATTTTGCTTTTTTCAACTAATTTCACTTATACTTGATATCAAACATCGAGGGTATACATATATCTGATGTCTTTAAAAAGGGGGAAAAGGTTTGTCAGATTTCCTGTTACTATATTCACCATCCTAATATTGTTAATGGTTTCAACTGTTGTGTTTAAAATCCAAACTACACAATAGGTTAATGAATTATCAAAAAATGTTTCTGTAGCCTTTAAGACACAACATGATAGAGATAAATATCTATTGTATAAGATCAATTTATTACAACAATTAATATTATGCTTAGATATGAGTTGAAAGCATTAAAAACTCAACTGTTACTCAGATGTAATTATAAATACACATATATTTGTGTTACCACTAGCTTATATGGTTCCTCTCATCCCAGTATCACACGGGAGAGGATCAGAGCCCGATTATTGGCAGTGTGGCATAATTTCAATATCACCTTGGAAATAAAAAGCTTTCAATCAAATTATTAAGATATTGAATATAATGAGATTCCTGGGATTGACCCAGTAGGAGTTACAAAAACAATTATTAATAACACTGAAAAAATCTCTATGCATCTACTTCCCATATTGATCATTATAATAGTCTGTTGTATATTTGGACCTTGCATCATACGAATTATAACTCGCAATATTAAAACTTTAGGCACTGAATTACATGCCTTTAAACTTCTTTAAAAGGGGGGGAAATGTTGGGAGCCAAAGAGGCTTGAGCCAGGACTCTGACAAGTACCTTGATATCAGGGCACCTGAATATCAAAAACCTCTTTGAGATACCACTTTTCACTAAGTTAGCTCCTGAGTTCTTTTGATATGGGTTACACTTATAAGGATGTTGTTTGAGTTCTGAGGCCAACAGGCTCTGCCCCAAGACTTTAGTTGTTCCTAACCTAAATATTTGAATTCTTAGGGGGTCAGTTCCTATGCATTTGGCTTCAGGCCTTGAAGCCAGCTCTCAAGAGCATCCTTTGTAATGTGACTGCATATGAAAGGTGGTAACTAACTGTTCCTAAGACTTTCTGGCACCTAGAGAACAAAAGGCCTTACTGCCATGCTACTTCCAGGATATGACAGACTAAGATAATGATATGAATACTTGAATCTCTTTCCTTTGACTCATTGCTCTATAAAAACCTTGTCCTAAGAATCAATAAATGGAGTTCATCGTAACCACATGGCCTGCTCATTTCTTATTCACGTCTCCAGACCATGCTAAGTGATGGACACTGAGCAGCCCACAGCAGTGGGTGGTCACTTACTGAGCATTCTTATTTGGAAATAGATTGGACTAGATAGGTGATACGGTCTCTTTATTTTGTGATTCTCCTTCAGACAAGTTTAAACTATGTTTAACTATGTCATTCCCTATGCAAAAACCTCCAGTGACTTCTCATTTCCTCTAGAATCAAATATAAACTCCTCTGTTTAGCATTTAAAGTGCCTTATAACTCCCCTCCACATACTCTACAAACCAGCCATACCCATTTACTTCTTTTTTTTTCTTTTTTTTTTTTTTTTAGCTTTTTGGAAGGCAATTGGGGTTAAGTGGCTTGCCCAAGGTCACACAGCTAGGTTTTTTTGTTTGTGTGTGTTAAGTGTCTGAGGCCGGATCCGAACTCAGGTTCTTCTGACTCCAGGGCCAGCACTCTACTCACTGTGCCACCTAGCTGCCCCCCACCCATTTACTTCTTGTCCCATCTCCCATCTCCACACCTTTGTATTATCTGTGCCCCCATTCCTAGTATGCTCACCTTTCTCACTAATGCCTCTCAAAATGCCTGGTTTCCTTTAAGGCTCAGTTCAAACACCACCTTTTCTACAAGAGGCCTTACTCAGCCACTCCCAGATACTAGAGTCTTACCCTCTACTCAGTATGTATCTTGTATATATTTATTTATGTATATGTTGCTTCCTCCATCAGAATGTAAACTATTTTTTGCTTTGCCTTTGTCTTCCTAGCACTTAGGATGATGCCTGGTAAACAGTACGCACTCAGTAAATGCTTGTTGATTGATAACTGATGCCCATTGCCTTTTTTTCTCTCCCTCCCCTCCCTCTGCTGACTTTAATTGAATTGGGATTTAACACAGACAAAATAAATTCAGGTCACAACCTTTTCAAAGCAGGAGCAAGTTTGTTCAAAGTCTCAGACGTAATAGGATACAGCCCAGATGGCAAACTAAACACCATCATTAGGTCTAACAAGTTGACAGCACCAAGCTACAGCACTACGCCTGGAGACAGGAAGACCTGAGTTCCAATCTGGCCTCAGGTATTTAGTAGCTGTGTGACCCTGGGCAAGTCTTTTAACCTTTCTCAACTTGACTTTCCTTACCTGAAAAATGGAGGTGATAAGAGCACCTGCCTCACAGGGCTATTGTGAGGATGAAATGAGGGAACACAGCAAATCAAAGCCTTGATAAATGCTGGTTCTTCTCTGTGTATCAAGTGCCTCATTCATACCAGGGTGATTAAGGAATGTTTGTCGAACTGAATTGAATTTAGCCAGGAAGAGGCTTGAGAACAGCATTTGGGAAAGAGCTTTCACTCCACCAGTATGAATTTGCATTTCCCCATCCAGATGGGATTAAAGGTCTATTAAGCCACTTAGGCCATGAGAGCAAATGGCTTTGCAACAAATCCTCCTCTAGCCCTCTTACTATGTGCTGACAAGGCTCAGGCAAGTACAGAAGGATCCATGGCATTACAAGTCACATCCTTGTAGTTCTCTGAGAGCTCTCAGGCATGTGGTCCTGGTGCTTGTGTCCAAGGGAAACTTGTCCTCTTTGTAATATCTCCCATATGTCACATTCTAGCATGGAGCTGAAAGTTAGGAGATAGGGGACCAATCCCCTGGCTCTGTCACTTACCAACTAGGTACCATCAGACAAGTACTTCCCCTCACTGAGCCTCAGTTCCTTCAATAACTCAATCAATAAGAATGTAGTAAGTACCTACTATATACTAGGGAGAGTCCAAGCTTTGGGGAGGCAGACAAAAAGCAAACAGTCCTTGGCATCAAGAAGTTTAACATGGCAAAAAGACAAACAAAGAAGGTGTCAAACTTCTAAATTTCTTCCAACTCAATGATTCTGGTCCTAATTCAAGAGGGATCTTAATTTATTTTTATGTTGCTCCTACACAATACCACATGGATGAGGGTATAAGAAGAATGTGAGCCTCCCAGATCTATCAACACCGTCTCAATTTTCAGTGAGATCAACAGCAATAGTATCAAATAAAAATCAAATACGAACAGGAATCACTGAAACATACATAAGGATTCCTGTGGGCAGAGTATTGACTTAGAAAATCATATGTTAACATTATCTATATTTTATTGTGTTTTATTTATTGTATTAAATATTTTCTAATTACATTTTAATCTGGTTCCAGTCACACTTGGGAGGTTTGCCAGCCACAGCAGCCACTGTTTGACATGTTTGTTCTACATAAGCCCACATTTGCTCCTTGGCCCCTTGGCTTCAACTAACCTAGAGAAGGACAATTTCTTCCTCTTTCTCTGGGAAGACAAGGACAGTCATGTAATATGGGAGAGAAAAAAGAGGGGAATTCCTTGAGTCTTCTGTTCCAAGTGGGAAATCAGCATGTTCTTTAAAGGCACAGATAACAACATGGAATGTCTTCAGTATTGTGTTAATTTCTGGATATTAATTTTAGGGAAGAAATTGGTAATCTGGAGAATATCCAATGGAGGGAAATTACGATGGTGAAGGATCTTAAGATCACATGATATGGAGTTTGTTTGAAATGACTTGGCATATTCTGTTTTTTATTCTGGGAAAAAAAATGTCAATGTACCAAAAAGAAAAGAAAGAGTATATATATAAAACCACAAATCTCTATTACATTCAGCTTGCTGCTTTTTAGGTATAGAATAATTTAACATAATACTTTCAAAGCTGTCCTGCTTATCTGGGCTTCCTTCTGAACTGCCTTCTGCTCTCTTCTGGCCATTTTAAAAATGTCTCAGTAATCCTAGTTTCTTCTTTTTTGGAGTGGGATAGATCAAACACTATAGCTAGTTGTCCTCTTTTTCTTCTAATGGCCTCTTCTCCCCACAAATGAAAGAAAAACATTATCTTTGTAACAAATAAATATAGTCAAGCAAAATAATGCACCCATTTGTCATGTCCCAAAATGTATGTCTCCTTCTGTACCTTGAGGGCATGACCCCTTTGTTAAGAGGTAGGTAACGATCATAGGTCCCCTATAGTTGTGGTTGGTCGGTGAATTAATCAGAGAAGAACCAGATTTGTTTAATGATGAGAAGATCTGGAGAGCACATCTCCTTAAATATCTGAAGGATTGTCATGCATACTCTGCATGGCCCCAGAGAGCAAAACCAGGAGCAAAGGGTGCAGTTTGCCAAGAGACAAATTCAGGTTTTTCACAAAGAAAAACTTGCTAACAATGAGAGCTATCCAAAAGTGAAATGGGTTGCCTTGGGGAGAAGCAGGTTTCCCATTATGTGAAACCTCCAAGCAAAAGCTGGATGACCACTACCTGGAGAGCCACCAGTCAGTCAATAAGGATAAGTATGTGCTTAGCAGAAGTACTTACTACAGGCTAGGGAGTTGTGCTAAGTGCCAGTGATATGGAGAAAGTCATACCTATGGAGCCCTCAAGAAGCTCTAATTGGGGAGAGAAAAGACAAACTACTGCACAAAGGAGATGCTAACAGTGTAAATGGAAAATGCCAGTCATCAGGCAGACCAGGAAAGGCTTCTTGCAGAGGGTGAGGTTTGAACTGAAAGGCTCCAAGGAAACCAGGGAAGCCTGGAGGCAAAGGTGAAAAGGGATGGCATTCCAGGCATGGGGACAGACAATGAAAAAGCATGAAATAGAAAGGGATTTTTATTTCAACGATGGCTTGGAATTGGCCTCCAAATTTCCTTCCAAATCTGAGATTCTATGACTCTCAAGAGGTAAGTTGTTGCAATAGAAATAGCATCGAATTTAGAATCAGAGGGCCTGAGTTCAAATTCAGACTCTGAATTTATTGTCTCGGCCCAGCTTTTTCCCCTCTCTTGTTCTCTATAATCTTGTCTATAAAATGAGGGTATGGACTAAGTGCAGACTAGGAACTGCAAGGGTCCCTTACAGATCTAACAATAGGAACAATGGATTGTATTTACATAGGGATTTATGATTTGTGAAACTTTACAGATCTGATCTTATTCGATCCTCTAGGATCCTGCTTCAATGGTCATTCCCTCTCTCTCATGAATCTTCAGTCTCTCCATCCTCATTGGCTCCTTCCAATCTGCCTCCGAAACTCCTCAAGTCCCCCAACCCTAAAAAAGCTTTTCCCTTCCCTCCCAATCAGCTACTTTACCCTTTCCCTCTTGGCCCTTTGCCCATTAAATTCATTGGAAAAGTTTTCTACACCCAATGTGTCTACTCTTCACTACCAACTCTCTCCTCAACCTGTTACAGTCTGACATCCATCCCTACTACTCAAAGGTGTGGTAAGCCCAGAGTAAATACTTCCATTAAGCACATACTGATGTCTCAAAAGTCACCAGAGACCTCTACTAGTCAATTCCAATTATCTTTTTTCCTGTTATCATTCTTGCAACATTTATCAGCTGAATATTTATTAGCTTGCCTTCCCCGTCCTTCTGAATACTCTCTCCTTCCTTAATTTCCAAAGCATGCAATCTCCTGGCTCTCATATTCTGTATATAATTAGTCCTTCTCTGTCTCTTTCTCCAGCCACTTCCCAATTTTTAAGGGTTTCCTTCTAACACACTAAAAGCTTTTTTCTTTCCCCAGTTCCTGTGTGATAAACTTAAATAAAACCTAACACTGAAGAAACCAGAGCATATTATAATCAGAACAGGCCTCAGTGATGATTCTCATTTTATACAGACAACAGACCCAAAGGGACTGAGTGACTTGCTGGAAGTCCCAGAGACAGTTAAAGACAAAATTGGGATTAATAGTAACAATAATCATACTAGTAATGGCTAGCATTTATATAGTGCTTTAAGGTTTGCAAACATCATCCTCATTTTACAGATAGGGAAAATGAGGCTAGAAGTAACATGCCCACGGTCACATAGCTGGTAACCTGGGGCAAGATTCAAACTTAGGTCTCCATAACTCCAAATCCAGCCTTTCATCCACTACAATACTTTGCTAGAACTGATGTCTCCGAACTTCTGGTCTCATGATCTTTCTGTGATCCTGTGTTGCCTTTCTCCTTGAATGGGAACTTATCTCTGTGTCCTATATGGCCACTTACAAATAGGAGGCTATCCTACAAATGGCAAAGAAGTCCTTACCAGTAGAAAGGTAGGGACAGAGAACAAAGTGGGTTCCAAAATACATGCCCAGAAAAAAAAGCATTGCAACAGATGGGGAATGAAAGAACTTCAGAGCTCAGGAAGGAGGAGGTAAGCTACTGGGCTAGCTGCTGAGAGTTGCAAACTGAGAGTAAACCTAGAAAAACGAGGAGAGTTTAGCAATTAAGGCGGGCAAAGGATTTGCTCAGCATCTTAAAGAAAAAACCCTACCAATTCTAGACCCAGTAACCTGAAGTTGGTCAGGATTGATAAAAGATGAGAGAGGGAGATTGGGAACAAATATCCATAGGAATTCACAGGCACTGCTTGCCAGCGGCAGAAATGAAATGAAAGGTAAGAAAAGCCATATTTGGCTTGGCCTGAGTGCACTCCAGTGATTGGGAAGGCTGCAAATGAGAGATGTGGGAGATCAGAGAGAACTCAGGTTGACGGCAGAGATGGCAGAGGGGAGCACAGGGCCAGACCACTGATCAAAAATCTCTGTTTAATGCTGAGTGCACCTCAGATAAGGAGCCCAGTAGGAGAGATGACAGAATCCCTGCCCTCCTACACCAGAGGGTGAGGTGGCCCCACACACATGCCACTGATGACCTGTCCACTAACCATGACAATAAAAGGCTCCCATATCCATCCCCTTCAGTCCCATACACACACCATCAATGACCTGTCCACTAACCCTGATGATAAAAGGCTCCCATATCCATCCACTTCAGCCCCATACACACACCATCAATGACCTGTCCACTAACCATGATGATAAAAGGCCCTCATATCTAGCTAGTGATTTACCATTTACGAGCTCTCATTTCCATTAGCTCAGCTGAGCTTTTAAAAGATCCTAGAAGGGAGCAAACTGATTTTATAGTTGATGTTTGTAGGGCTCCAGTGCCATGATCAGAGGAACACAGACTTAGGGCTACAAGAGATCTCAAAGGCCTCTAACCCAACTCTGCCATTTCAGAGTCACTGAAGGGTTAGATGGTTTGCATCAGGTCACACAGGGAGTTAGCAGGAGGTGGAATCTGAACCGGGGTCCTCTGATTCTAAAGAAAGATCCAAAATGATTTTGCTACTAAACCACACTCAAAAGGCTAGTTAATGGTACAGTCATCAAGAGAGGGCTTTCTTGTTATATATAGGTCTCAACTCCCTAACTTAAAATTAAGCTCCCAAACTAGCCATGTGACCTTGGGCAAGTCACTTAATCCCAACTGCCCTACTCTCCCCCCTTCAAAAAGAAAAAAAATGAAGCCCCTAAGTGCTTCTCTGGTTTCTAAGAGCCCCAGGTCCTGTGTTCTCTCCAAAGCAACAAGCACTTATTAAACACTTGCTGTGTACCAGTTAAGCTGAGGGAAGACAACACAACTACTTCCCTAAGTGCCTAGGGCCTCCTCACCCTGCAACTTCCCTCTGCTATATTGGCCTCCTCCTCCCATTGGTGAATTCCTTCAGAGAGTCTCCATTTGGAGGAAGGGCCCAGATTGGTCAACCTTCATACCCCTCTTTGACTTTGCTTCTGACTTCCCAGATTTTGACACTATGCTGGAGTTCCTCTCTCTTTCTTGAAATGAATGGTAAGAAATGGTTTCTTTTTGTGTGTTATTGCATCCAGAGTCAGATCTGGGCTCTCAAGTTCAGTCTCTGACACATATGAACAATGTGACCACAGACAAGTCATTTAACCACCTAGTATCTCCCCAGTAAAACTGCTTCTGCTAAAGGTTATTATGAAAATCAAATGAGATAATACATGGGAAAGCACAGAAATGTCTGCTTCTATGATGAATTCTGTCTGGAAAGTACAAGTGAATGGGCTGGAGAATGATGTCTGTAGGAGAGTATTGCAGAGACTGGGAGCACAGGATGCCCACCGATGGAAGAGACACAAAGTTTAGATGAAATACCTCCTTGCCCTCAACAAGCTTACCATCTAATAGTATTTCTTAAATCTCCCCAAGATAATGGCTACATGAATGATTCATTTCCTCTCCTTAAAGTCTTGTGATTTTTATCAGTAATGGGAGCTCCAGGGTAGATACTCCCTCTACCAAAGAAGAATTCATCTATAACTGGAATTGAGAGCTAAAAAGATCCCCAGAGACCATTTAGTCTAAGCTGCTCATTTTACAGATGAGGAAAGTGAGACTTAGGAAGGGTTAAGTGATTTCTCCACAGGTAATAAATACCAGAGGCAGGATTTGAAAGCAGATCCCCTGAAACCAGAACCGTGGTTGTTGATGTTGTTATTTTCCTAGTGCCTGAGGGCACTAGGTGGTTCAATGGCTTGTCCACTTTCACATTGCTCACATGTGTCAGAGACTGAACTTGAAAGCCCAGGTCTTTAGGACTTTCAGGGTTAGCTCTCTCTATCCACTAAGCCAGGATACCTCAGGAGTAGGTAGTTGAAGCCATTATTAACCTCATTTGGCAGATTAGAAAACAGGCTGAGATGGTCACACCTGAGTTTAGTCTTGGGCAGGAAACCCCCACAGGTCTAATCAATAAATTAATCAATAAGCATTTCTTTGTAGCATGACCTACAAAGCATCAAGCCAAGTGCTTGCTGCTGGGCATAAATAATAAGCCAGTCCCTGTCCTCGAGGAGATTACTTTCCACACAGCAGGTGCTTAAGTACTCTCTCCACAGGACCAGTGGCTTCAGCTCTCCAACAACCCAGTTTTATACACGTGATTAGCATCAGAAAGTCACCTGACAAGAGGGGATACTCATCCCAGTAATCCTTCCTATCTCACCCCAACACTACCAATTTCCTGCTTCACTCTTCCTCTCAGACACCTTGAAGATGAAAAACTACTCTCCTGTTCCAGGCCAGAGAGGCCACCGGAAGAGAATGAGTGGGAGGGAGTGATTTGGGGTTTTTGGTTTCTGTTGTTTTGTTTTGTTTTGTTTTGTTTTGTTTTTTTAACTAGGAGAAACTTAGTAACCCTGCATTTGAAAGTTCAGCTGCTTCCTGTATGCTAATACAAAGGGATTAGCTACTTGGCTCATAGCCCACACCTTCCCACCAGACTTCACAAGGGAGCAGGCTAAACCCAGAAAAAAAGGTTCCTTCTGCTCCCAGGCCCTCATTATGAAGCAGCCCCCAGCAAAGAGTCAGCCCTCTGGAGAGGAGAGAAGAGCCAAGAAGGCTCTGCAGGGCTGGCCCATGGATGAAAAGGTAGAAGAAGCCAACCTTCTCCTCCATTCCCTCCCTATTCAGCAGTGGCTGTGACCCTCCCCGCTCAGGCCTTCCTTACCAGGTATGTTTAACTCTCCCAAATATGGAGCAGGGCAAAAGAAACACATTCAACCACACAAAGGCACTACAGACCCCTCTCCTAATGGTTTGCATTTCTTAAGAATACCCCCAAGAAGACCAAGTTTAACAACTAAAAAATAAATGACTCATTAATGATAGAATTCCTCTTGTCCTAAGGGGCCTAGCTAAAAAGCCCTGTCCCCCAGAAAGGTTTCTCCATCATTTCCCTTCCTCTCTCCCCACGTCTAGGAGTGATCCTTCTCGTCCCCAAACTAACACATTCCTTCTGGCTACTTATCAGACAAATTTCACTCAGAATTTGGTAAAAGCACAGATTTAAAAATAGAAGGGACCTTTGATGCCATCCATCCAGTTCCTTTATTTTACACATAGGGAAACCAAGGTTGAGAGAAGTTAAAGTGAACTGCCCAAAGTCGTGCAGACATTTAGTTGGCATAGGCAGGATCTGAACCCTGGGCCTCTCATCCAAAATCCAGGGCTCCAGGGTTCTCAGCTACATAATGTCACAAGCAGATATTGTATCGTATGACCAACACACCTCATCCAGACATTCCCTTATTGTGTCTTTTTTGCTTATATTTACCTAACACTCTTAAGGAACACATTACTGTAGGTCATGTAATACTTTGTGGGTAACATCCTCCATGCATTATTTTTCCCCTTCTACTTCTGATCTTTATGATCTGGCCCACTCCCTTCCTATTATTCAGTACTAGTCCCAGATCTATTAACAATGTCCATCCATCAGCATGTTATAACCAGAGCAATAAGTATTCTTCATCCATTTGGTTTTTCTTGTGTGGATTACTAGGCTGATCTCTTTTAAGCAGTCATGGATTTCACTGAGAAAACTTGATACAACTAAGACTATGTTGTCCATAAAAGAAGACTTGTAGGACCTTATCATCTAAAAGGTGTTTTTCTCCTCTTTGGACTTTACATAGTAAATAATAATAGTAAAAATTTTGAAAAGCTTTTATCTCTTTTGTCAATATTGATAGATTTTCAAACAGCTAGCTGTTCTGTGATTGTAGCTATCCAGGAATCAAGTACGTATTGTTTTAACATATTCGTAGGCAGATACCTTGAAGTCAAACACTAAAAAAAAAAAAAAAACATAGCTGGGGCATGTATTCTATCTTTCAGTCAATTATATGATTGTGAAATATGGTCTGCTAGAGAAAAATCCTTTGGGAAACTCAGCCTGTTACCATCTCATTTTTCATCAAGGAAACCCTTGGTATATGTATAAAACATTCTCATAAAGTTTTGATAGACATGAAAAAAGGCATAAAATCTGTAGTCACTGATGCCATCTCAGATGCCTTTTTTAAAGATAATATCATCCAGGAAAAATTTTTTCCTATTTTCCATTATTGTTATATTTTCTCTTCCTTCTTTGACATATCTTGAAATCAGTGCCTTCAAAACTGTGTTCCCTTCAGCATAGATTTCATTTGCGCATAACTGGTCTAGTCCCATTTACTCTTCCCAATTTTATTTTAAATTCTCCCTCTACTTTCTCATATAGCAAACACAATGGGTAATGTCCTTAGTTCTACTGTCACTGACAATAAGAATATATTGCTATAAAAATGCTGGTAGATTTGTTACAGTTTGAGCTTTATTTGGCAGTTTCATCTAAAAATTCTCTTGGTATGATTTGGCTTACTTGGGTCACATGCTAAATTTTCTCCTACCTTGTTTTTCCTCCATTGCTTTTCATTGTTTTGAAAGATGCTGCTGCTTATTATGATTCTTGTCCCCCCTCCCCGCCTCTGTGTTTTACAAATGATCTTGTACTTTTAACCAGTGTTGTCTTTATGTTCCATCTCTCAGCAAAACTGGATGATTGCAGCTCCCTGGAGTCATTTCTTGGACCTTCTTCTTGGATCAACAGTTTTCCATAAGTTAAACTTTATCTAAAAGAGGCTGATACTCAGAACCAATGTCTTTACCTTGACCCATTTCCAATTTCTCAGCATCATCAGAATATTTTAATAGGTTGAGTTGGCACTGTAATATTTGTATAAAGTGTCTTCTCATTTTTATCCTTTCTGCTAATTTGATCTTTACTTTTACCTTTGCTTTAACCAGTTAATGGGCTGAATGCACATATCAGTAATACAATAGAATAAACATTATTTAAATGCCTACATGTGCCAAGCATTGTACTAAGTGCTAGGGGGTATAATTAATAAAAAGACAGTCCCTGCCCTCAACAAGCTTATAATCTAAAGAGAGAAACAAAAGATTGGAAGGAAAGCAAAGGGAGGAACAAGACACTAGAGAGTATTCAGAGCAGGGGTATCTTGCTTCATGGAGTTGAGTTGAAACCAGGAAGGACAGCAGGTGCAAAGTGGAGTGATTTGAGTGTGGCTTCTGTCTCTATAAAGGAAGGCATTGGGAGGAATTTGGCACACTAAACAGGCCTCCAAACAGAGGGGAAAGGAGACAGTAATCTATAATCAACAGTCATTTCCTGTCCATCAAGGTAGAGCTGACTTCATTTTTTGTGATATTTTTCAGTACTTCATATTCCAACACCTTCTGATTTGGATTTTGTGTACCCTCTTCTTGAACAAAGTATTAGTATTCAAGAGGTCATGATGTTTCTGAGTAGCCTATAAATCTTTGATCTCTTCCATTTGTTATTCCTGAATCATATTTTCCATATAGTTTTGAATTCTCCTCTGTATATACCTTTCCACTGAAGTTTGTATTTACTAAGTTATATGTTGACTGCATAATTTATTTTTTTTTTACTTCACCATCTGCAAGAGGGGGTTCGACCAGAAGGACTTTGTGGTCCCATCTAACTCTTAATCAATTGTTACTAGCTGAAATTATCTTCTTGGTAGTCTTTTTGCTTCTGTTCATAAGAAATATAAGAGAAAATGGCACAGCATCCCATGAATATTTACTCTTGATATATTTAAGGCATAATGAAACCAACTTTCTCTTCAAAGAATATTGGCATACCATCCTTACATTAAAACTCCATTTCTTTGTGTTGTCTGATTTCAAATACAGTAAGAATTTCAATACTGAAGGGCTTTAGTTCCTTCAGGAATATTTGTCATATTTTGTCCCCTGCTAGAATGTAAGCTCCTTTCGGGTAAGGATTGTTTCATTTGTCTATGTTGCTGATGACTAGCACAATGGTTAACATATAGCAGGTACCTAATAAATGCTTGTTGCTTGATTAATTACACAATGATCCCATTCTTCATCAAGGAAACCCTTGGTACATACAGAAAACATTCTCATAAAGATTTGATAGACATGAATACTAAGAATTTCTAGATGGGCTGAAACCCATGATCCTTGGCACTTCCTTTTTTGCTCCTTCACTACTAGCTTTACAGGCTGAAGAATGTGTTTTCATTTTTCTTTGATTTGTGGGTCACCATGGCTAAAGAATTCATCACTTAATGGAATCAGTTTATTAACGATGTCCCTCTCAGTTCTTAGCTAGGCAATCATCAAAGGCATAACCTGTCCAAGGGACAATGCTCAAAGCTTTTTCAGCTTTGCAAAAACTGTCAAAACTTACCCTACACTTTTAAGACCCCTTCAAGAACTTTACAAGACAGTGAGTCACTAGAACAGAAATCCTAAGAAGGTTAAGTCTATAATAAGATGAGGCAGTAGGAGGTTTGGGGAATAGAGGGCTAGACCTGGAGTCTGTAAGACTTGAGTTCAAATCTGGCTTCAGACACTTACTAGCTGTGTGACT
Source organism: Gymnobelideus leadbeateri (assembly GCA_011680675.1). Taxonomy (NCBI): domain Eukaryota; kingdom Metazoa; phylum Chordata; class Mammalia; order Diprotodontia; family Petauridae; genus Gymnobelideus; species Gymnobelideus leadbeateri. The sequence goes on from WOXC01004059.1 coordinate 61,103, forward strand.
CTAGACAAGTCACTTTACCTCTGTCTGCCTCAGTTTCCCCATCTATAATATGGAAATAACAATAGCATTGACATAGGGTTATTGAAAGGATAAAAATAAAGTAATATTTGTAAATTACTTTGCAAACATTAATGCTTCACATAAATGCCGGCTCTTGTTATTCACAGGCAGCTAGGCCTGGGTCTTCTGTCACAAATGAAGAAAAAAGCATCACAGGATCACAGTTTTGGGGCTGGAAGGGGCTTTGGAGGCCATCTGGAACAACCCCTTCATTTTACAGATGAAAATGCAGAAAAGTGACTTGGCCCACATTCTGAACTCAGTGGGGAAAGAAGGAAGTGATAAACTGACCCGTGCTCCCTCCCCTGCTCTTCTGGAAACTCCAGGCTTTTTGTGGCTTACTCTATGGGCTGCTCCTTAGTTTTGTGTTACAGGGGAGAACCACAGGGCCTGACCTGTCCATGAGCCCCCCACATAGGATCCAGCAGGCACTTACTATGTGCCAGGCACTATTCGAGGTGCTGGGTACAGAAAGATCAAAAAAATGAAATGGTCCCTCCTCTCCACGACCTGACGTTCTAGCCCTTTCCTGCTCTCCAGGACAACAGAATCTGCATTTTAAGAATGGGCCCAGTTCAAATCCAGCCCCAGACACTTAACACTTACTACCCATGTGATCTTGGGCAAGTCACTTAACCCCAATTGCCCTCCAAAAAGAAAAAAAAGAAGAATGGGCTCAGGCCAGTCTCATGTTCACTCCTTCATGTCTCTCCGACTCTTCTCCTGCTTCTCCACCATCCTCCAGGAAGCATCTCTTCTCTGTCCCCCTCCCCTTCCCCACCTTTTAAGCTTCTTTTTGTTCATGGTCTCCCCCATAAGAATGCCAACTCTTTTTGCTCCATTTATATTCCCAGAGAACTGTGCTTGGTACATAGGAAGTGCTTAAACGTTTGACTTGACTTGAAAAGGGCCTAAAGCTGGGCCTTCCGGCCCTTTATGAGATATCCATTCTTCTCCAGGCCCAGAACCCCCTAGCCCACGGCCCACATGTACATGGTGCGCTAGGGCTTCCAACACAGTTCTCTTTGTAGCCCTGTGAGGTGCCTCTAAGCACTGTATATGGAGGAGGATGGGGAAAGCATTTGCCAGAGAGAGTCTTCTGTGACCATAGCAACGAGCACTTACTACAGGTCATCTCAAGGGGGACAGAAATAGCTTTGTTACATAGAACTCTCTATAACTCCTCAGATTTTACCTGTAACCATTTAAAAAGGAAGAGAAGAAAGTGAACTAAGCATGAAGTTAGTCTATTGAAGAGAGAAAAGTTAGCGATCACATTTGCAAGGAATGAATGTACGATTATATATTTATTTTTCCTTCTATTTTTAACAAATCTGATTCTTTGTGGTGTTCCCCTACTCCTCTTCCCTCCCTTATGTCTCTAAATGTAGTCAAAGAAGCAGTATGGTAGAGGGGAAGGTTTTGAACTTGGAGTCTACATTTGCTAGCTGTGTGACCTTGGGTAAGTCATTAAAACTCTTAGATTTGTTTTCACCATCTTTGGAGCAGAATTAATAAATACCTGGTCCTAACTCCATCACATGCTTCTACGAAGGTCAAATATGATTTTTTTTAAAAACCGTAGGGGCGGCTAGGTGGCGCAGTGAGTAGAGCATCAGCCCTGGAGTCAGAAGGACCTGAGTTCGGATCCAACCTCAGACACAATGCACACACAAACAAAAACCTAGCCGTGTGACCTTGGGCAAGTTACTTAATCCCAATTGCCCTCAAAAAAAAAAAAAACTGTAGAAGTGCTTCAAAAATTGGACATCTAGGTGGTATGGTAGGTATGGTAGACAGACTACTGAGCTTGGAATAAGGGAGATCTGGATTCAAACACTGCCTCAAACACTTACTGTGTGACTTGATTCAGTCACTTAATCTCTCTGTGGGGGCGGCTAGGTGGCACAGTGAATGGAGTACCAGCCCTGGAGTCAGGAGGACCTGAGTTCAAATCTGACCTCAGACACTTAACACAAAAAACTAGCCGTGTGATCTTGGGCAAGTCACTTAACCTCAATTGCCCTACCTTCCCCCTCCAAAAGAGCAAAAAAAAAAAATAAAATAAAATATCTCTGTGTATCAGTTTCCTTATCTGTAGAATGAGGACAACAATAGCATCTACTTTACAGTACTGTTGTGAGACTCAAATGAGATAATATACATGTAGTACTCTGAAAACCTTTGTTGTTGGTCTTATTCAGTCATTTCAGTCCTGTCTGACCCTTCATGACCCTATTTGGGGTTTTCCTGGCCAAGATACTGGAGGGGTTTGCCAATTCCTTCTCCCAATGCCTTTACAGATGAGGAAACTAAAGCAAACAGGGTCAGTGACTTGCCCAGGGTCACACAGCTAGGAAGTGTCTGAAGAAGAGAAGTCTTCCTGATTCTAAGCCCAGTACTCTTATCCACTGCACCACCTAGTTGAAAACTTTAGGGAGTTCAAGAAATGTTAGTTATTACTGTTACTAGTTCTCAAGAATAAGAACTGAGGGACAGAGGAGGCAAGGACAGACTCTGTATGTGGGGGAAATGAAGAAGATTCACTGAACTAAGCCAATACAACACATCCTTCTGTTTCACAAGTTTAAATAATTAGAAGACCATGGTTGTTTTCATTTAACATTTTTTCTTAAAATAAGAGTGGGTCAAAGGCAAGCTGGAGGGAGGGGTTTCACTAAAGAGAAGCCTCTCCCTTATCACCTTCTGTTCTGCCGGTGTACAGAGTTTCATTTCCCTCTCATTTCAACAGTTCAGGGATCTGAAATTTCATTGCTTAGGGAATTTCTTCCACTGATAGAGATTGCCATCTCACTCAACTCTGCAGACATGAGAACTCCTTTGGCCCTAAACTTCATCTCCCAGAAGCCAATTTGGTAGGGAGCCCGCCCAAACTCAGCTCAGCCCTGTCACAGACAAAATACATATAGTTCCTCTGTCGTCTCATACCCAAAGCCTCTCCAGAGCCTATAAGAGGCCAGGTGCTTCAGATACTACCCTAAAGAAGCCAGCTTCATTCCCACCACTATCATAAGCTAGTAGAGTGGGACATTAGTGGAGGAGTATTAAGTATGGATTTTCTCCAGGTGGTGCTCAGAAACTATTGCCAGATCTTTGTTCAGCCACCACAAGTACCTTTCAATTCCCTTTTCTTCATACTGCAAAGAAACTCAAAGTTTCTTTAGCTATAGCTTCTAACAGTATTTCCATAAGGCAGCAAAATCGTACATCTGTGATATTATTAAAATTAAACCACATAACTACCCCCCTGCTCCTACCAAGTGCCTATATAACAACTAACGCAGGAAGCAAGGAGGAAAGAATTTAGGTGAGGAATTGGTATGGCTTGACTCTGCTGTCATTCAGTAGAGTCTGCACATACTAACCCTTTAATCTGGACTTTCTAAGGAGCCAAAAATAACACAAGTGCAGGCTGTCTTCCTTGAAGACAGGACTATTTTGTTTTTGTTTCTGGATCCCCAGCAGTCAGTCAAAGTCAGTAAAGTCATGTATTCATTTCCCACCTGGTTACACTCCTGGACTTCTGAATTTCTAGAATCTTATCCTTCTACAAGATGATATAAACCATGAAACTCACACCTAGAACCTGGCAAGTTGTCCTGCACATTTGGGGGATTAATGTTTGTTATATTGAATTTGGTAGAGTCATGGGTTTTTTCATAGAATTTTAGTCACTTTAAACTGCCACCTAGTCCAACCCATGCCCCCCCAAAAAATACAACATACCCAACATATGGTCATTTAGACTTTGCATGAAGACCTCCAATGAAGGTGAACCCACCACTTCCTATGACAGCCCATTTCACTTTAGGGAAGAACCTAAATTTGCCTCTTTATCACTTTCACTCACTGCTCCTAGATCTGTCTTCTTCCACTTTCTGGTTCCTCAAATACATTAATATGGCTAACAGGACCCACTGAGGCTTCTTTTCTACAGGCTGAACATCCCCAGTTTCTCTAACTTCAGGCCTTTCAACATCCTTGTTTATCTCCTCTGAACGTTCACCAGTTTATCAACTGACCTTCCTAAAATGTTGCCCCTAGAACTGAACACAGTCCTCTGGTGTGGTCTGACCAGGGCAGAACAGAGAATGGAAAATAAGCTCATTATTCCCAATGCAACCTAAGAACATGTTCATAGTGTTGTCGTGTGATCCTGTTGACTCATGTTAAGCTTACTGTCCACTAAAACCCCCAGGTCTTTTTCAGATGAACTGCTGGCCAACCATGAGTCCCCCATCTTGTATTTATAAAGTTAGGAATAAAAAAAATTTTAAACCACTTACCTTCTATTAGTGAACAAGAACAGCTCTCCAAGGCCAAGGTCAGGAAGTAAATTTCAGCCACCTCCCCAGAAAGTGCTACTGCCAGCAACACACAAAGCCCAGGCTCAGGAAAGGGAGGCAGGGGTTAGGGGGAGGAGGGAGGTGAGTAAGCCACTTTAAATTTTTGCTTTTAAAGCCTGTTATGCTGTTCTCCTGGAATTGCTTTGTTCTAGCCCTTTTAAAGAGCAGACTCTGAACAGAGCTCTATGACTGATAGCAGGGTGAGTAGTAAAAAGCCAGGCTGTGGGCAGGTGGTTGCTAAGGAACAAATGTATTTAAATTGGGGAGGAAGGGGCCACTTTACTCTTCTAGCATCACAGGGGGCAAGGAACAACATGTTCCCTACCCCAGAGTGGGCTTTAAAGTTTCCTTTTAAAAATCAGTTCATCTCATTGTCAAGGTCATCTTACACACAGGTCAACATTTAATGCAATTTGAGGGGCTGGCCATTGACTAAGCACCTCATGCATGCACAGAACTGTTCTGAGGCTCGATGGGGGCCACAAAGATAAGTAAGAATTACTTACCCTCTACCCTTCTAGAACTCTCAAGCTGGCTGTTAATTATCCATCTTGGAAAAGAAATACCAAGCCCTGGACACCATCCATTAGCACTAAGAAAGGAAGCCAAGGGATTGACAAACAGCATACTGGAATGAACCTGAACTGGTCAAGGTAGAAGCTGATGTGTCAAAGGCAGAAAATAGCAGAAGGAGGCTCAGGAGAGCTCAGAGAAGAAGTCAAAGTCTATAGTAACCAAGAGTCCACAGAGTGAGAGCCCTAGAAATCAAGGTCAGAAGACCAACATTCCTTATCAGTTGTATCTTTGAGGGTCTTTTGCAGAGGCAATGCTAGGTCAGTGGCATAATTACTTGATTATAGGGCACTGATCCTTGACATTCAAGAGCCAATATGTTAGAATGGGAAAAGAGCAGGGTTCGAGGTCAAGGGCAATAAAGGGTCTCAATAATATCTCTGACACTAGCCGAGTAAATACAAATTACTTAGCCCCACTGGGCCTCAAGTTATCTTTCAAGTAAGAAACATAATACCTATAGTACCTATCTCACAGAATTCTTTTGATGCTTCAGTGAAACAATGCATATGTAAAGCACTGTGTAAATCTTAAAGTACCATGTAAATGTTAGAGAGTAATGTCATTAACCATAGATTACTTGTGACCTTTCAGGACCACAGTGTTTATCTTACTTTGACCAAAAAAAAAAAAAAGGAGGGGTGGGGTTTGGGGGGGAAGGAAAGGATCTTAGTGGTGACTGAATGAAAGCTGTCAGGTCTAAGGTTATCTCCTCCCTTGTCAAGAGCAGGCTAAAAGTGTTTTACAATACTATTCCAAAGTTATTGCTTCCCTCCCGTGTAAGTAAGTGGGACTCCAAAAGAGCCAGTGTTTCATGGGCTCACCAAAATGATCTGGGGTCCAGGAATCACAATATTTCATAGGATTTTTAGATCAGTGGGTTAAGGTTGAGGGTTCTAGAGATCATCTAGTCTCAGAGTTATTAACCTGAGGTCCATGGACACCCACAGATCTGTGGGTAAATTTCAGGAAATCCATGAATTTAGACAAGAAAAAGATTACATTTATATTTTTACTCATCTCTAACTGAAATTCAATATTCTCTTTGATTATTTAAATATTGTGAGAAGGGTGTCTGTCCATTGTCTGCACCAGACAGAGGTCCATGACACAAAAGAGTTTAAAAAAATTCTAATCTAGTCATAGAACTACAGGATTTAGAGTTGTAGGTGACCTTAAAGCACATATAGCTAAATCTCATTTTACAGATAAAAAAAATTGAGGTCCAGGGAGCAGAATTGTCTTATTCAAACTTCATACCACAAATTAGTAGCAAAAATGAGGACTAGAAACTGGGTTTTATGGGATGGATTAGAGGGCTAGGGAGCCTCCTTCCAACTCTGAAACTGAGTGACCCCCTTTCCTTTACTATAGATGAGATGACAAAACATGCCCAAGAAAATTAGTCCACCAGCAGGAACAGAACAGAGCCTGCAATCTGAATTGTGCTGTGAATGGCTCCCTCATCTTGGGTTTCTTGATGTCAGGTTTTGTCTGTTCTTACTCTCTGGATCTTGCTTACCAGACACCCTAACCGTTGCCCCCTAATCCTTCTGTGACCATATCATCCATGACTGGATTCAGTTCCTGTTTCTCTCTCTCCTGATATCCCTTATCAAATACCCAGATTGCCCCCTCCAACTGAGGTCAGATTTCTAACTAAGGCAGAGTTTCCAGGAAGACCTCAGCCCAACCTAATAAACAGTACAGCTTTGAGCTCACACTGGCCCCCAACACATACCTGCTTTTTTGACACCTCCTCATCATGTACAAATTACAATGTATAAATAAAACTCAAAATGATTGATCAATAGAGTTCCCCAACAGCTCCATGAACTTACAGAACAGTGAATTGCTGCTTGGCATTTGATGAGGTTTTTTTTTTTACAGAAAACAAATTTTGTTGGGGATTTTTGATTGTATGTGTGTGTATGTATATACATGTATATATATCCATGTATCTGTGTGTATGTGTATGGCATAGATAGACACAATAAAACCAAGCTGAGAGGGTAAAAGATATATCCTAATTAAGTTGCAATGACTATATGTTTTTAGCTGGGGTTCAGTGCATCCTTGAGAAGGGCTGCTCCCAATAGGAACTGAATGACTTAGACCCTTAGAAGGACAGTTTCTTATTCTGAGAAGTAACCCGCCCTTTGACTAACCTATAAAAGGATTCTTCTTCAAGAAGGGTCTTCATGCTTCTTTCTCTTTCCTCCTTTCAGAGAGATTTTGAGTGCTGCAGGTTGGAGGAGGGGACATTGAAGAGATCTTCAGTCTGCTCCATTGAAGGGAATGAATATATTTATCAAGTCTATTGGCATATAGTGTACTGGGTTCTGCCACTTACTTGGGTAAACCACTTGTCCTTCTTGGGGTTCAGTTTCCCCAACTTTAAAAAAAAAGAAATAAGACCAGAGATGGCCTCTCTTCCACTTCTAAATCTACCATGGTCTGTGATCAATATGCATGATATTCCTTTTTTTGGAAAAAGAGAGAGTAATATAAAATCAAACCATTGGGTAACCCACTATTAAATGGACTGGGAATACAGTCTTGCTCCCTCAGAAAGCATCCATGGTTCTCAAAGGGAAAAACTGATCCCACCAAGCTCCTTTAAATACTGGCTGTGCTACAGCTTTGCCATTTAGACTCAACAGAAAATCAGTCTCCTGAAGTGGAGACTTGACTCGCTTTCTGATGGGCCTCTTGACTGCTGCCCCTTGAGAGCCAGAGCCTACAGTGTGATGCAAGCTTCTACCCAAGAGAGGGAAGGAAACACATAGTTGAGAAAGGTTTAATTCCCAAATAAAGACTGTAACAATCCAGAAAAGCCTTGAACACACAGAGACTCTTCTCCCCAAACATACTTTATTCAGAGGATTGCTTCAAAATAAGTCTCTCTCTCTCTCTCTCTCACTCTGTCTCTCTACTTCTATCTTTATCTCTGTATTTCCCTCTGTCTGTCTGTCTCTTTCTCCCTCCCTCTCTACCTCTCCTCTCTCTCTCTCTCTCTCTCTCTCTCTCTCTCTCTCTCTCTCTCTCTCTCTACTTCTATCTTTATCTCTGTATTTTCCTCTCTGTCTGTCTGTCTGTCTGTCACACACACACACACACACACACACACACACACACACAAAGAGGCACATTTCTCAAGGCATGTACAGTTCCAAAATGGAATTCTTGCAGTCTTCAAGTGGCAACAAAACAGTCTAGAAATTAATCCCTGACTTAAAAGAAAGAGCAAAACCAGCCAGAAGAGTCTTAGCAGAGCTTAGGAGTTAAAAATCAACCAATCAGTGAACAAACAGTGATGAAGTGCCAGCTGAAGGCCAGATTCTATATTGGAACTGAGAATATACAAAAAAAGCCAGCAAGCCCTGGTCCCTTGCTCCCTGGCCCCTGGGAATTTGAGGCAACAAGAGTTATTTTTTTAAAGCTCACTAGCAATGCAAGGCTGCATATATGCTAAGTGCCAGCTGATTGAAAACACAGGATAACTTTGAGATCCTAGAGGAAGATGGCTATAAAGAAGTGGAGTTTGGTTAAGACCTTGAAGGATAGAAGTAATTGCAATTCGGTGAAAAGGAGCTGGGTAGGGAGCAGAATTCTGGTAGGACAGTAAAGCAGCCAAATAGATTGTGCCTATCGCTACTTGAGAGAAAATGGAATCCAATGCCAAGGTGCCCTGTATAGATACTCTGCATTCTCTCTAGTTTTAAATTTTGCTCAAGTGAAGAGCATTTTGAAATCAGTCCTTTACCAGATTCTTCTTTTAACTTGTTTTGGTCCAGAATGCTAACTAGGGAGTTTGGGGCTTTGCAACTGAACACAAACTTGAAAGAAGAGACAAGCTGCTTCCTCCCCAGCTACTGCACTCATGCCCTGGACCAGGGTCCTCCCACAGTGTATGATGCAACTATTGCCAGCCTTCACATCCAGGGTCTCATCACGGTGGCAACCCACAGCAATACCTCTGTACAACTTGCTACTTCTGTCTCCTCCAACCCAGCAAATCACTTTTCCTGGCAGTCATTTTTCAGTCATGTCTCACTTTTTGTGACCCTATCTTAAGTTTTCTTGACAAAGATACTGCAGTAGTTTGCCATTTCCTTCTTCAGCAACTTTTACAGATAAGAAAACTAAGACAAACAGGGTTAAGTGACTCGCCCAGGGTCATACAGCTAATAAATGTCTTCCTGACCCCAGCCCCAGCACTCTGTGCACTAAGGCACCACCTGGCTGCCACTTTATCTATAGTAAGCACTTAATAAATGCCTTCCCATTCATTCAAAAAAGCCACATGATTTGGCCATGGTCAAACAGCTTGTTTCAAAGACAGGATTAAAACCCTGGTCTCTCAACTCTGGGTCCTGCTCCCTTTCTAGGCCCAGTTCTGGCAAGATAAAGGTAAGAGAATCAGATCTTACAGTCTTTATGACTTCCAGTTCTGAGAGTCACATAAAAAGGTCAGTTTGGGCATTCCTACTCTTTTCACCCCAGAGAATGAAGGGGCTTTTGCTAGGATTGAATCTCAGTTCCCTGGGGGACTGTTCCCTTCTGGTATAAACTCATCTGCAGCTCAAACTTTTTACTCATTCCTTCCTTTACTCCTTTCTGCCCCAGAGCTTTTGCTCATGTTGGTCCCTCCATCTACAGTGCCCTCCTTCCTCCTTTCCAAATCCTATTCATCCTTCGTGACTTATCTTGGTCTACATGTCTTCCCTGAAATCTTGTCCACAGACCCACTCTTTCCCTGGATTCCTTTTTGCAATTACCATGAGTCCATGAAACATTTAAGAGAATAAGCTAAAGTGTATAGGATGCTATCCATATTTCTGTGTACTACATTGTACCCTATTTGAAAGTGGGGGCCATATTTTGGATGTCTCCATTTCCCCACACATAACCAGGGCACAATGGTACTAACTGGTTGCCATCTAATTGCACAAGCCTAATCTTAACTCCTGCAATGGCCCTCCAAGAAAGGCAATGTTAAAAAAAATATATGTGATCAAGAGGAACATGGTCCAAAAACATGTGGGCACCACACCCAAGGAAGTTAGATAAAAATGATTCCTGCCCCTGGACCTAACTACTCAGTAAGGAATCCACATTCCATAGGGAGATGAGAATCCCACAGCTGGGAATCCATCCCCTCTGGCCCTAACATTTCCCTGAAGACCCTTATGAATAGCTCTGCACACTGGATATACAATTGTCTGTAGGGAGTGGACAGAGAAGAAAGGGAGAAACCCAGGATATATTTACTCCCGAGCAATAAGAATACTGACCTCTCTTAGGACTGGCACATAAAAGTCAGAGAACTAAGGGTTTCAGACACACAGAGAGCACTTTTTGAGGGTGTTAACTAATCACAGTGGAGCTTTTATTCATGCCTCTCCAATGCATCCAAGCCACATGCTGGGGCAGAAAGCTGAAAGGGGCAGAGGACCAGCTTGGGCATGGGGTTGAGTCAGTGTTGAGATCCAACCTGTTCTCTAGCTCCCCTCCAATGTGTGCCCTCCACCCCACTGAGCAGAAAATGCCTCTGCACCAAACAGCAGCACATACCCATTAGATGGAATCTCAGAAAAGAGGCGAGAAGCAGAGCTTAGCACAGCAGGGGGACTGGAGGCTGGCTGCCTACATAAACAGCTCCATCAGAACACAGAACAAAAAGATGTTCATACCTGGAAGTTACCTTCCAGTCATTTATGAAGTCTCTTATAGTAAAAGATGAGAACCAGAGAGGAAAAGTGAAAAACTTACGTAGTCACCTCAGAGGCATCATATGGCAGCAGAACGGAGTGCTGGACAGAGACCACGTTCAAATCTCACCCCCAAATGCTTACTAGCTGTGTAACTATGAGCAAACCATGGGACCTCTCAGAGCCCCCTTTACATCATCTGCAAAACGAGGATAATGTTTGCACTCCCTAACTTGGAGCATGCTTCAGATGAAAACAATCTGTAAACTAAAAACTGAACAGCTTTTTTTTTTCTCTCATTTTTATTCCTTCCTATAGAGAAGGAATTCCTATTCCTATCCTTCTGCATAGGGAAAAGGGATATATATGGAAATGAAAGGGATGTAAGAACAAAACATCAGTAAGAATTTTAAATAAAAACTTTAGGATGCAAGAGAAATATGTAACCAAGCAATTGTTCAATCGTTTTTAACTTTTTGTGACCCCATTTGGGGTTTTCCTAGCAAAGATACTGGCAAAGATTCCTAGCAAGGATTTCCTTCTCCAGCTCATTTTACACATGAGGAAACTGAGGCAAATAGGGCTAAGTGACTTGCCCAGGGACACCCAGCTAGTAAGTATCTGAGATTGGGTTTGAACTCAGGAAGATGAGTCTTCCAGATTCCAAGCCCGGTGCTCTATACACTGTGCCACCAACAGCCAATCAATCAATTAGCAGTCATTTATTAGGTGTCTATTATTTGCTAAGGGATAGATATAAAGACAAAAACAAAACAGAACCTGCCCTCTAGAAGCTACCTTCTATCACAGGAAACAACAGGAATCCATATAAATAGATACAAAATTCAAATTAAAGGCAAGGTCATGGTGGGAAGAGGGCAGAATTGCTAGTAGAATCAGGAACATATCACCTTCCCTAGGACGGGGAGGAGGAGTTCAGTTCTGAAGGAGGCCAGAGAACCTTGGAGGTAGAGAGTGGAGTGTAGGAGCAACCTCAGGGACAAACAGAGTAAGGTGTTGGAAGGAACAGCCTGCTAGGACTCAGGGTCTGTATAGCCTTGGCATATTATTGTGTGTATCACCTTGGAAAAGTCACTTTCCTTCTCTGGGACTCATATTTTCTTCCTCTATACAATAAGATTCTTCAAGAAATTACTCCAAGGCAACTTCCAGGTATGATACTCTATAACTCTGAACCCTTTACTAAGTACTTGCTAAGGATCTCAATTAAAGACAAAGAAATCCTTCACCCACCCTCAGATTTAATGTCAAAAGAAAAAATAATGAAATTAATGTCATACAAAACAGGAAAATGATAGATGCTGGAGAGGATGTGGAAAAATTAGAACATTAATGCATTGTTGGTGGAATTGTGAACTGATTCAACCATTCTGAAGAGCAATCTGGAACTATGCCCAAAGGCCTATAAATAAGTGCAGACCCTTTGACCCAGCAATGCCACTTCTAGGGTTGTATCCCAAAGAGATCATAGAAGTGGGAAAAGGACCCGTATGTACAAAGATATTTATAACAGCTCTTTTTGCAGTGGCAAAGAATTGGAAATCAAGGGGATGTCCATCAATTGGGGAATGGCTAAACTAGTTGTGGTATATGAATGTAATGGAATACTACTGTGCTATAAGAAATGAGGAGCAGTCGGACTTCATAATAACCTGGAGAGACTTATATAAACTAATGTTTATATAATGTTATGTAAGAATGTAAACTAATGTTTATACTAATGTTATGTAAGAATAGCAGAACCAGGAGAAATGTGTGTACAATTACAGATACAATGTATGTGTGACAACTGACTTTGATAGGCTGGGCTCCTCTCAGCAATACAAAGTTATAAAACAACTCCAAAAGACTCAGGATGGAAAGAGATCTGCACATCTAGAAAAAGAACTGTGGAGTCTGCATGCAGATTGAAGCAAACTACTTGTTCTCTCTTTTTTACTTTGTTCTGTTTTTTCTTTCTCACTGTTCACTCTATTGGTTATGAGCCTTCTTTACAACTTGACTAATGTTTAATGTAAGGTATTTGGAGATCCCATATTTGGTTGCATGCTACCAAGGTGGGGAGAGAGGGGGAGAAAATTTGAAACTCAAGGGATTGTGGAATTGAATGCTGTAAACTAAAAGTAAATAAATAAATTTAAATTTTAAAAAAAAGACATTAATGTCATATTCACCTTCTTAGCTGGGAATTTTCCACTACAATGGATATTATCCAGAACTTCGAAGGATAATTTGGGACATTAGCCAGTTGGTGAACATTTTCTGTGACAGAGAGATCACCGGTTGCCTATCTATGCCATTTACTAACAGACACCACAAGGACAGACACAATGAATGAGGTTGACCTCAAACAGCTCAGCAGAGCCAAGTACCAAGTACTCCTGTCCCCATCAACCACATGTCCCAGAGCCGGTGTGTACAGACGTGATACCAGGGTACCAGCAGAGGCCAAACAGCTGGGTATTTCATTAAAATGGAATCATAGCTCACACAGAAATGAGTGAGGACACACAAAAGCCCTATTCATGGTTTAAAGCAGTTTCCTCTTACAAGCATCTGTAGCAGATTTACCCCCCATGCCTCTAATTTCAGAAACCAAACTTCACTCCTTTATCATTCAAATCTCTATTTGCCCCAGCACTGCCCTGACTTGTTGACTACTGCCCACTCCAAGGTGAACCCCAGGGAAAAAATTACCAGGATGGTCCAAGAAGCTTAGGGTAACTCAGGAGAAGTAGCCAGAGTTTTCACCATTTTCCAGAAGAAAACTTTCCTAAAGAGAAGAGGAAGATGGCAATTGAGAGAGTGTTAGTCTCCAAATTGAGAAGCCCTTGGATCAAGTCCCACCTCTGCCACACACTGACTGCTTGACAGAGGACAAGTCACTTAACCTCTTAGTATCCTGGGCAACTCTCTAAGGCTGTAAGTTACAAAGGAAGAGTTGCTCTACATAAGTAGAGAGAGTTTCCCTCACTATGAGTTCTCTATACCTATGAAATCATGGGTCTGATCTCCCTCCCCCTACCTACACACACACAAAAGGACAAATGAACTGATGAAGAGAGATAAGTGAAGACAGTGATCCCCAAGGTGCCCCTGCACTTCCTGCTCTTACATGTTGGGCACAGGTCTCTCAGCCTCAATCTTTAGCAATACCCCACCTGACCAAGAGCTTCTGACTAAATACCAACAGTGAAAGTCACAGACAGAGGATCTTGACACCTCTCCAAAGGCCCAGGATTTGGAAACCAAGCAGAAGATTTGGAGACCAATGTACACCTGTCCCAAAGGGATCCTTCCCCCAAGTTCTACACACACACACACACACACACACACACACACACACACACACACACACACTCTCCCCATTGGTAGTAAAGACTGGGGAACTTGCAAGATGAGATCATCTTCTGTTTTCCTCCCTTTTTTCTTCCCCTTTTGCTTGCAGGAAGGTGCTAATAAATATTTGTTGACTAAGATGAATGGGTTATGAATCCTTCATGCCCATTAGAAGACACAGATTGAGTGCTTACAAGCCAATCAATGCTTGAGGTCAGTTGTGACCTGGGGCTTTTCAGGCTGCTGCTTTTAAAGGGAACAAGGAACTTTGAAATAGATATAGTTATTATTATCATGAGTTCAAGGAAAAGGAACTCCAGGGGAGGGTGTGGAGGGCAGTTCAATAATTGCCTCCAGCAAAGGGCTCTCCTGGTTTCCCCTTCCTAGAACAAGGTCCAGACTTCATGCCATGCTCTACCCACCCTGATCCAACATCATCAACCTACCCATTCCTGAAGCCCCATGGTGAGCAATAGGAATTAGACATTTTTCTTTTCCCTAACCTACACTCCCAGCCTCCAAACTTGGGCTGCCCTTCTGCTATCCATTCTGGATGCAATTAATTAATATGACACTAATGAGACTACAGGTAGTTAAATATGCAGAAAATGGACCTTGCCAACTAGGCCTCCTTAGACTGATGGCTACCTATCGTAACTGGCACCCAGGAGTGCCCCCCTCCCAGTCTCCTGAGAAATGGGGAAACAGACATCATAGCAGTTCAGACCTAGAAGGTACTTTCAGGGTATTCTTCAGTTTAAACCATGTGTTTGTTCTAAGGATTGGTCACTGATCTATTTCTAATATATTACCCAGGTATTTATTTTCAAACAAAGACTTATCAAAATGATTATATGTTTGTCTAAGCAGAAAAAGGGTTGCACAGTATTGGGTGGCTGCAAGCAACCCAAGTATCCACCAAATTTAAGGTCCCTAATTTGAACAACCATATCATTTCATAAAGAAGAAAACTGAAGCCCAGAAAGGGGCTTGAGGGGGTGGGGGTAACTTGACCAAGGCTACACAGCAAGCTAGTGACAGAAGCTGGATTAGGACCCTGTACCAATGACTCCCAGGCTAGTGCACTGCCACACTTGGTTTGCCTTTAGCATTCCCACCTTGCCACACCATTTTGTCATACACTTTGTCTTTTGTCCCTTCCCCAATCTTCCTACCATCCCCAATTGTTTCTTTCTTTGCTTTTATTTTAAGAAAACAGTCATGAAGGCAAAAAAAAAAACTTCACATATTGTCTTATTGGACATTAAAATTATATTAACTGAGGCACATCCCAGTTCAGTGGCTCCCACATTTTTTCCAAGCTCCCCCTTCTTTCACTATCTACTGAATTCCTCCACCGAAAGCTGCTATTTCATTTCTCAGAGCAGCTTTTCAGTATGGGAGGTATGAGTTAACCTTCATACTTGTGCTCTGCTCAGACATGTTCCTTGTATGTGTGTCCTTTCATGTAGATGCCCTAGCACCCTGGTTGCCGCCTACATGATCTCCATAAAGATCAGTTCTTTTCACATATGTATTTATGGGAGACTGAATTCAAAGTTTATGAATAGAATGTTACACTATTATTTCATTTAAACTGCTATTGAATTTAAACACTTTTAGCATAAACCAAATGGGTCATCTAGCTGACCAGTAAACACAAACTACATCAATAGGGGCTCATGAGTTATGGTTTAGAGAGGATTCTGGTCAACAAAATGCTTAGATCCAGATGTAACTAACTGGAGGCCCAGAATGATGGGCTCCAAGTAAGCTACATTCAGGATTTCACTTAGTTTTACTCTGTACTCTCATCCTTTCCTCCTCCTCTCCACCCTCCTTTGCTACTCTCTTCCTCCCTTCCTGCCTCCCTCTTTGCTCTCTAAACCCACGGGTGACTCACTGCACACCCTGATTCTAACTTTAAAGTTTTAAGGCCACTGAAAAGCTAACTAATTCACTCTAATTGAGAAGAGAAAGAGGTCAGTCTGAATGCATAGTAAGACATGGTAAAAGAGCCTTTTTAAAGCAATGCAGTTTCATACTCTATAAGTATCTATAGAGTGTCATCGATGACTATATGGGGGGGGAGATGCAGAGCAGGGCTATATGTCTTAGAGAATCTCATAAGTGCTTTAAAAATAGATAAGGAACCATTTATAATTTGCACATTCATTGTTAAAATGCAAATGATGCCTCTGAAAGCCTGCTTTAAAGTAGGCTTGTTAAACTATCAATCTGCTTAGCAACTCTGTTTTTCTTTTTTATAAGTATAAGTAAAATCCTATTACCAGGGTTCTGAATAACAAAGCTATTTCTCCATCTCTGAAAATGGCCCATAGTCACCATGTCTCATGGATTTGGTTACCACAAATCCTAGATTAAAAATGGTTTCTCTGGATCTATCTGTGTAAGTCACTGCCCATAAGAAAAATACCTGATATTTTGCTGTTTGCATTAAACAAGACAATAGGAGAGTCCAGTTGAGACGAACTACAGACAGGTTATTTGAAATTTTGTGTTCCACCATTAAGGATCAATCTCCATAACCCTAGACATCTCCATGGCCCATGTTACCTCCTGCCCCCTCAAAAAACCAAAATCTAAAGTCCCCAAATGCATAAGACCCAAGAGAAAGACAAGGAAAAAAGAACTGAGAATGGACCATGTTCTTCTACCCCTACACAACGCAAAGTCCCTTTTTATTCATCAGCCTAGGCTCTATTTCCCTTCTGAATCTGCAGACTACGAATGGGATTTCTGCCCTCAAAAACTTGCCACTCACTTCCCTTGGAACTAAGCATGGGCTTTTCCATTGAAATCATCACATAATGGGGCTGGTATTGCTCTACATTATGCCAAGTGTCAGGAACCACCACAGTAACGCCTCTTATGCTCAGACCTGGTTTTCTTCTCCTAACTGCAGTGCATTGGTGGAAGGGGGGGGGGGGGGCGCGGTGCAGAGTATTACCTTAAAGACAGTGCTCACAGCTGCTGCCTTCCCACCCTGACAGTTCAGTTGATCTCGCTAACTTTGTACAATAATAGTGGTTTCAGAATCCTCCTTGTTCTTGTCCATTCATAGTTTATAAGTCATGGAGTCACTGAGACATTTCATTTTTTTTTTTTATTTCTGCACTCCTGACTACTGACCTACTTCCAACCCAAGGCCTTGCCTGGACCCCAGACTCTAGCTTATTCATTGAATGTTGGGGCCCCAGTTTACTCTCTCATCTCTGTGTTTTGCTGCCATCAACAACAGTCCCAGTGCTGATAAAATGTGAGGCCTATGAAGCCCACTATCCCCAAACAAAGGAAATAAGTAGGAGATGGGCCCTTAGAAGCTAAGTTCCAGGCAAAAGACACAAGAAAAGCCCCTGGGTCCAGGGTTGTGTATGCTCTCCTGATTCAATATTCGCCCCCAATTTGGGAGATAGGAGGACATTTCCTACAATCCTAGATTGTTATAACTTGAGTTCATGTAGTATAACCACTGCATTAGGCTGCTGGGGAAAAGCAAACTCAGAGAGAAGTACCTTGTCCAAGGTCACACAGCTAAGAAGGGGCAGAAACACATTGGATTTCGCCTCCTGGGTGTTCTTTTGCTAATTCCTGCCAGACCTTTAAATAAAAAGCAGAATGACTAAGTTTCTCTTTGGGTAGCTTGTCACAGTTAGTCAGAAATGTATCTCCAGGGCCCTGCAATCCTTAATAAAAAATTCCAGGAAGCCTGACAGCTTCTGAGGGAGCAGGTGAAGCTTGAGAGAAAGAGGTGATTCTACCTTATGGGAAAACCCCAGGCATCAATTGCTTGAGATGTCACCAGGCAGCCCCTCACCCTGCAGGGCTTGTCCTCTGTAGCAGACCTCCACAGGAACCAGAGCTGGAGAGATGAAGGAGGAATATTTCTCTTCATCTTAGCATTCCCAGGCAACATGTTCATTCTCTCTTTCATTGAGGAAAATTCCAGGAACCTATGGCTGGCCTCCCTCTCCCAGCATCCCATGGGAGGAGATAAAACCCAGGATTAAAACCAACCTCCCTTTTCCTTGTTTTTACTGTAAAATAGGCTCCTCTACATTTCAAATCCTAGGGCCTTATCTTGGGTAATGGAAGTTGTGATTATCCCTTATTAAATAATTCTTAAAATTGGTGTGGGGGTGCAGGGGGGGTGTATGGGATGCAGGGGGGGTGTATGGGAGGGGGAGGTGTCCTCTCTTGGATCATTTACAAAGTTTCATTTAGTTACTGGGAAAAATATCAATAAAATGAAAAGTAAGATACAGAAAAGGACTTGAAAACAGGAAGATTTGTATTCAAGTTCTGCCTCTGAAACAGAGGTTGGATATTCTAAGGCAGGTCATTTAATCCTTCAATGTCCCAGGCAAGTATGTGTTACAAAAGAGTTGCCTATCTGCCACCTTCAAGGAAATTTCCTCACAGTTCCCCACAGCAATGAAATAAGAGACCCAGACAATAACAAATGTAAGTCAACTATAAGCCCCTTGAGGGACCATGTTCTTATGTGTGCGTAATACATCCATATATGTGTGTGCATGCATGCATATATATACACATATATTTATATGTATATATGTGGATAGCCTCTCAAACATGTTTTTTGATACATTAGCTATAAGTGATGGGTACAATTAGCACCAAATTCAGGAGGGGAAAGGAAAAAATACAGAAGTATAAGACCCACAAGAAGCTTATAAACTAGTAAACGAGAAGATAAAAGATAAAGAGAATACAAATTAGGATACAAGTGCATAGAAGATGGTCCCTCCTCAAGGAAGTCTTCCTTGATTTTCCCCAAATTCCCTCTTCATGTTGTCTCTGAGAACTTTGACTCTCATTTGTCCCCACCCCACTCTATACCTTACATTATCCTTACATTTAGGTCTCCTCCCACTTACTCCACCACCACCACAGGTTACAACCTGTGGCAAAGGCTGTCTTTTTTTCATCTTTTTATCACAAGGACCTGACACCATGTGTATGTTGAATTTTGCTGAACTGAATTGAATTAGCAGGAATGAGCTACAGGGGTGGGGAACCTGGGCTTGGAGGCCACATGTGGCTCTCTAGATCCTCAAGTGAAGCCCCTGAGGACCCAGAGGGTCAGATGTGGCCTCAAGGCTGCAGGTTTCCCACCCTTGAGAAGATCAGGTGAGGGACTGCTTGTGGGCTTTGTGAATTCTTGCCCCTTTTCATTTTATCCAAAAACTGAAAGGTAAGCTTGTCCTTACAGCAGCTGCTCTGATCTACTGGCTTGGGGCGTAGACACCTCCAATTCCATCCCATGACTCCAAGCTCCCATCTTGAGATCCCACATCCAATTTCTATCAGCCCCACAGCCCCTACTTTCCACATCATCTCCCCCTCTCCCCTCCCCACCAGCCTGGAAAGGTTCTCTGGTGCCCTTGATCTGCTGGGGGATTACTATTGAATGGGGTCATTTTGGCTCCCCCAGAACTGAAGTCCTGCAATAGCTGCCCAGAGAACAAGCAGAAAATTCTAAGTTCATTCCAAAGAATGGACACACCCACCAGACTGCCAGCCAACATGGAATCCAATTAACTTAAGTATTTATGGAGTCTCCACTAGGTAGCATGATGCAAAAGAAACAAAGCTGGATTTGGAATCAAGACAAATTAGGTTGGAATCCTGGTGCTGTTGTTAGCTACCTTGTGACGTTGGGCCAGTTGTTTTCCTTCTCTGGGCCTCAGTTTCCCTACCCATAAAAGTTCAAGGGTTTGAGGGACCTCCAGAGCCCTTCTAGTACTTTCACCTGGTGCAGGGCTAGTATGAACACACAGTAGGTCTGCAATTGATGTTTGGGGTGGAAGGACTGCTTGGAAATGTTAGGCTCTTTCACAGTTTGTGAAAAACAAAACATTTACCCAGCCCTGGCTCAGCACCCATCCCTGCTGGGAGTACTACAGGTTCCCCAGTCACAGGGCAAAACCACATCAAACTAACTCCTTCCAAGATCTCCCCTATAGGGTGGGGAACAACATAAACTTTCATCACAGAGAATCCTATGCTAATTCAAGGCATGCATGAGCCAAGATCTAAGTGCCCATCCATAGAATTACAATAAACATGTACACAAATCTAATGTTCAAGCTAGGAGGGCCCATAAATAAGGCAGGAACCAGACTGTCTCAATTTTGGCTTTGTATTCCCCGATAGGGTCCCTTGTACAGAGTAGGGCCTTAAGAGATGCTCGACAAGCTGAATTTAATTGAATTGTATCATTCCATCCAAATCCAACATTTGACAAAGGCAGAAACTGAGACCCAGAAGGATGGTGAGGTCATTACAAGGTCACACTGCCTTAATGATAGAACCAGGCCATTGTTCCCAAGCAATTTCCACCTCCCCCTGTCAGCAAAACCAGTTGAAACATAAGCAGCTTCAACCTCCTTTCCCCCACTCTATTTTGGGGGGTTATACTTACCATGCAGCCCTCCCCTCCCAGGTGGGTGTAGCAGTCAGCTATATCTCCACTTACCCTACACAGCTGAGCCTATCCACATCCTTGGCCGCAGGAGCGTGTGTCTCTGGCTCTCTCTCTCTCTCTCTCTCTCTCTCTCTCTCTCTCTCTCTCTCTCTCTCTCTCTCTCTCTCTATCTCTCCCTCACTCTCTACCCCCAGCCCCACAGACAGACCAGGGGCTGGAAGGGCTGAAGGAGAAAATGCAGCCCTCCTAATTCCCTGTGAGGCTGCTGGGAATCTGCCGCCGCAGCCACCTCCACTGAGGACTGCAGCATTGGCAGGAGCGCGAGCGCAAAGGTTCTCAGCATCAATAATTCTTGCTACTACAAGTCTCTTCGGGGCTCCAAAAGAAAAAAAAAAGTGTAGGATCTGTCCAAGTATGTAACACACTCAGAAATGTGCCTTCCCTGACAAAGGCCAAACCAAAGGCCATCCCTGCTAAAGGACAATGTTCTGTCCCTTGGGGCGTTGGTGTTCTGGTCCAGTGAAGGCTTCTGAAGAAGCGAAGGTTAACCCCTTGAGGACTAAGCCTTTTAAATTTCATTTACAGAGCTTTGTACATAGCAAGAGCCCGATAAGTACTCTTCCATTCATTCATTGATTTTCACCATTTTCATTGGAAACCTTCCTAAAATGAAGAACACCACCTCCGCTCCCTTAGTACAAAGCACATTCTGACTCAGACGCTGAGTAGCTAAGCCAACCTGGGCAAGCCCCTTCACCTCTAAGGGCCCTATTCTACCCACTCCACAGGCCCGTTGGGTAAAAAGAGCTTGCTAGAACTTGGGGCACCCTGGAAATGTGGGCTGGCTGTTATACTACAGAACTGATTTTGGCCAATTTTGAGTAGATGGGGGTTAGCACAATAAACACCCACATGTCCAGTGAGAACTGTCTGTCCCTTTATGGAATGTCCTCAGACTACTCTCTTCTCCTGGCTGGAGAGTCTTTGCTCCTGCCTTCTGGGAATCTCTATTACTCATTGTCACTCTTCTCTCATTCCTGCCTATGGATAAGCTTTCCTTCCACTTCTTTTCTGTCTATTTTATCAGAGCTATGATTTCACTGGGGTAGAGACCTGCCAGTGAGGAAATTCCCTCCACCAATGCTGGCCAGAATTGGTTCTGAAAATAATAGTTTTTAAAGAGTTGCCAGGGCAGTGAAAAATTCAGTGATCAGTCCAGGGTCACCCAATCAGTCATGTCAGAAAACTCAGATCTTCCTGACTCTAAGACCAGCTCTCTACCCATTGAACCACACTGCCTCTTGCCTTCTCCACTTCTAATCAGGACTGTCACTTCTGTTGTAAATAGGGTCAATGACTAGATCCATAATTCTCAACTTCTGCTCTAGTGGGACTTAGCTTTTATTATTGCCAACCAAGGAAAGTCAAGCCTTGTACATTGCAAAGAGATTTGGAACTTGGGAGACATGGGGACCATATTCAGATCACAGTTCTGCCATTCATAGCATGGACCTAGGACCACAGCATCTCTCTGGGTCTCAGTTTTTTTCATCTTTAAAATGGGAGAATTAAATCAGATGACCTTTAAGTGCCCTTCCCTCTCCTGGATCTATGTCCCTTTGACAGAATTCATCTCTCCTGGTCTGGGAGCCAAACAAGAAAGCTAGTACATATCATTATTTCACCTTCTAAAAAGCATACTTCCATTCAATGGCCTGACTATGTGCAAAGCATAAATACAATACAGAGATATTTTAAAAAGACACAGACCCTGCTCTCTAGGATTTCACAATCTTACTGAGAAGATTGATAGCCACACAAACAACTATGACAGATGGGAGAGTGAGTCAAGTGCATGGGGAAACCTCTTGCCAAAAGCTATGAGAAATCTGAAGAGGGAGAGGTCACTCATACCCTAAAGAAGCTGGGAAAGGAGTGGTTGAGTAAAGATTTTGGGGGGAAGTGGCATCTATGTTACCCTCTGGAAGAGGGAAAGAATTCAACAGATAAAGATCATGGGTAAAGGGATAGGTTACACATTCCAACCATGCTGAGAGCAAGAACAACGACACAAATATAATAAAGTACAATAAAGGGTAAGGGAAAGGAACAAGAATTTATTAAGCACCTACTGCGTGCTGTGCTGAGTGCTTTACAAATATCTCCTTTGACAGGACAAAAATAATAGTATAACAGAAAACCAAAGAAGTTGATTGAAACTAAGTCATGGAAGTCTTTAAATTCCCAAATCAGAAGTTTCAATATTATCCAGGAAGCAATGGGGAGCCACATTAAGTTTTAGAGTGGAATACTAGTATGTTCAAATCAAGGTGTTAGGAAAATTACTCAGGCCACTGTGTGAAGGGTGGCAATGATGCAAAGAGTTAAACTGAAAGGATGATTAGTTAGAAGGATATCACAGCAACTGAGGGGAACAAGGAATTTTAGAGCTAAGTCACCCAATCCATTTTACAGATAGAGAAATTGAGGCCTGAAAGAGGTGAAGTGACTTGCCCAAAGTCATAGACAGTACTATAAATAGCAGGCTGGCTGAGAGCCTTTGACTCTACTTGTCTATTTTTGTCCCTGCTCATGCTGGGAGGGTCTTTTGGTCTCTTCTCAGTTGTCCTCCCAATCTGGCTCTTTCTTCCAGATGGCTGAAGGTACCAGACATCTGTTTAATAGTTAAATGGAGTATGCCTGCATAGTGTAGAATCCAAGGCAACACTAGGCTTTAACTGAGCGATGGATAGAGAAAGAGGGAAAAGAAGCAAGGAGAGAAGAAAATGAGAAGAACTGAGAGGGGAGGATGAAAGAGATCAAAACCAATGTGGATTCATTTGCCATCATTCTCCCAAGCACTGACAGTTTTGGAATCCAGCCACTTTCAGATGGAGAGTTTATAATGGGAAAGTCAGTGGTCAGCATGAGGCACACAGCTTAGTCTCTGGTAAGAGGGCCTTCAGGCAGCAAGAAGGCTGACCTCCTCTCACAGGCATTCCCAAAATCAATACTACCTGGGCTTGTGTCTCTTGGCCAATGTTATACTCCCTCTTCCCCAGCTGAGCTTCAGAAGGTAATGACTCTTCCTATTGCCCTTTCCTGACTTCAATCCATGGCTGGCCTCAGTGCATATACATGTTTTCTTCCCCTTAGCCCACCCAAAACAGACATTTAGTGTTTGGAGCTTTTTCAAAATAATTTTATCAACTACTAAAAAAAACTCAATAAAATAAAACATGTAAAGAATTAGCGGGGGGCGGAGCCAAGATGGTGGGGTAGAAACAGCTCGTCCAAGCCACTCTGCCCCCAGATTCCCCCCAAACTATGTAAAAGGGGACTCTGAACAACTTCTGGAGCCCCAGCACCCACAGAACGACACAGAGAAGCTAACCTCCCGCTGAGGACAGCCCAGCACCCTGCAGGAAGGACCAGCGCAGTGGTCTGGGAGCTGGCAGCGCGCAGAGCGCAGGAGCCGAGCCGAGCCCAGGTCCACGTGAGCCGAGGTTTTAGCCCCAGGGCGGCAGGGCCAGCAGCCAGCTGGAGGAACCCCAAAACACCAGGAGCTGTGGCGACTCCAGAATTATCAACATAGACTTGCCTGGGACAAAGTAAGAGTTTAGTGTCCTATGGACTTTGGGACTGGTATTAGGGAATGCGTCGGCTCCCTCCCCTGGGGGCTAGAAGCCACTGAGGAGACACGCCATTTTGTAGTTTTCAGAGGCAGCTCCAGCTCCTGGCCTGCAAACTGTAGGGAGATCCAGCGATCAGTCTTGGGGGTAATCACTCTTGCTTTAACCTCCCTGGATCTGGATTGTGATCTAGGGTGGAAGTCGTGGGTGGGTTTACAGCTTGCCAGAAAGGGAAGTTGCCCCCCACACGTTCGGGACGAAAATTCCTCTAGCTGGCCTTAAAGCCATAGTGTGGCAACAAGCCCAAAAGTCAAGTAATTAAGTGGCAACATGCCAAGGCAAAGGAAGCAGAAAAATGCAACCCTAGACTCCTATTTTGGGGGCATAGAGCAGGAAAAGGACTGTGAGGTCAGAAGTCCTGCTCCAAAAGCCCCAGGGGAAAACATGAGCAGGTGGCAGGCCATAGAGGACCTTAAGAAGGACTTTAAAAATCAAATAAGAGAAGTGGAGGAAAAATTGGAAAGAGAAATGAGAAGGATGCAGGAAAAGTATGAGATGAGGGTCAACAGCCTGACTGAGGAAAACAACACCTTAAAAAATAGACTGACTCAAATGGCAAAGGAGGCCCAAAAGGGCAATGAGGAGAAGAATGCCTTAAAAAGTCAAACTTGCCAGATGGAAAAAGAATCTCAAAAGCTCACTGAGGAGATTCATTCCTTCAGAGTTAGACTGGAGCAAATGGAAGCTAGTGACTTTATGAGAAATCAAGATACTATTAAACAGATCCAAACAAATGAAAGAATAGAAGGCAATGTGAAATATCTCATGGGAAAAACCACTGACCTGAAAATAGATCCAGGAGAGATAATTTAAAAATTATTGGACTACCTGAAAGCCATGATCAAAGAAAGAACCTAGAAATCACCCTTCAAGAAATTCTCAAGGAAAATTGCCTGATGTTTTAGATCCAGAGGGCAAAATAGAGGTTGAAAGAATCCACCAATCACCTCCTGAAAAAGATCCCAAAAAGAAAACTCCCAGGAACATTATAGCCAGGTTCCAGAATCCCCAGATCAAGGAGAAAATACTACAAGCAGCCAGGAAGAAACAATTTCAATATTGTGGAAACTCAATCAGAATAGCCCAGGACCTGGCAGCTTCTACACTGAGGGATCGAAGGGCATGGAATATGATATTCCAGAGGGCAAAAGAACTGGGAATGAACCCAAGGGTCACCTACCCAGCAAAACTGAGTATTTTGTTTCAGGGAAAATATGGTCATTCAGTGGAATAGAGGACTTTCAAGCATTCCTGAGGAAAAAACCAGAATTGAATAGAAAATTTGACATCCAGACACAAGAAGCAAGAGATGCCTGAGAAGGTAATCAGGGAAAAGAAATCAAAAGGAACTTATCAAAGTTGAACTATTTACATTCCTGTATGGAAAAGCAATAACTGTGACTGATGATATCTTTCTCACTATGAAAATAATGGAAGAAGGGGGTGTGGTCATATGAATACATATGTGAATGTGTGTATATATGGTTACAGTTATATATGGATATAGGGCATAGGTTGAATTTGTTGGGAAGGGAGAATACTCAAGGAATGAAATTATGAGGTGAGAGAGGAAAGTGGCAAGAGGAGATGGGGAGAGACAGGATAGGGTAAACTATCCCATGTAGAAGAAGCAAGGGGAAATGGTTGCAAGGAAGGGGGAGAATAGGAAGGCTAAAAAGGCAAAACCACATTCACATTGAATTTGGTTCAGAGAGAGAATGACATACATACTAAATGGGATATCTCAAGCTGCAGCAGGATAGGGGGAAGGGGGATGAGAGGAGGATGATGGATGGGAGGGCATCCTTGGGGGGAGGGGAGGTTGGAAGTACCCACTATAGAAGAGGGACAGGATCATGTAGGGAATGGACCAGGTGGGGGGTGGGATGAGTGGGAGGGAATTATAAGCAGCCTTGTACAATATATCTACTATGATAATGTTTTGCATAGCTAGACATGTACAACATATACTGAATTACTTGTCTCCCAAGAGGGAATGGGTGACAAGGGAGGAAGGAAATGGATCTGAAATTCGAGGTCTTAACATTAAATGTTTCAAATATATATAAATACTATTATTAATACTCTTTTGCTTGTAATAGGGAGATAAGATGTGCAGGCATTGGGACACAAGATTCATCTTCCTCCAATGGAAAAGTTGAAGGGGGTATGGGAGAAGGTATGGGAGAGAGCAGATTGGAGGAAGCGATATCTTGTGGGACTGCTATTCTGGGAGGGTGGGTAGGGGAATAACGGGGGGAAAATGATTGTAACTCAAAATCTGGTGGAAATGAATGGTGTAAAACAGAAGTTAATAAAGCATTTGTTTAAAAAAAAAGAATTAGCAAATTACAGGGTATGGGAATCTTGTGCTAAGATTCCAGGAGTGCCAGGACCAGTCTTAGTCTAACTAGCCCTGGAGTGGGAGGGGGAGGGCAGGTGGAGGATAGGAGAGGGCATACCTCTCCATGCAGCCAGATAATATGTTGCCTTAAGAGAAAAATATACATGTCTTTCCCTGGCTATGTCAAACAACCATTGAGCGTTTAGTAAGCTAGTAATTCAGACACTATGCCAGGATACAAAGCCAAAATGAAACAGTCCCTGCCCTCAAGGAGTTTACATTTTATCAGGGAAATAACATGTACACATGCAAATCTTCAAAAATAAATACAAAGTAAATATATATTTACTATATTTTAAGGGGCAATAGCAGCTGGAGGGAGTGAAGAAAGGTTTCATTTAAAAGGTAATCTGAAATGAGCTTGGAAGGAAGGTAGGGATTCTAATCTAGGCATTAAGGAGGGAGCATTCACAGGAAAAGGAACAGCCTGAGCAAAGGTATGGAGGCAGGAGATGGAATCTCATGGTGGAAGTACAGCTATGCTTCAATGGGGTCTTCAATGCTTCTAGCCCCTCCCATCAAGGGTTAGAGTCCCAGCTTCTAGATGTCACCATTCCTTCTACATCAGAAAGGTTCTTTGCACTAATAGTAAAAGACAAGACCATTTCGTCACAGACCAGTTTTATATTAGCAGAAAAAGAAGACTCAGACTTTAGGGTGAATTTCTAGACATATTTTTCCTTGGTGGTTTTTCCCAGGGCAATTTGCCACTAGGTTCATGAAGAAGAATGAAGCATTGGCACAATTGGACTTAATCATGCCTATTCCCCTTGGAAAAATAAGGTGAAAGGTATTGTCTTTGTGGGCTGAAAGCTCATTTGGTTTCCAAACCACCAGAATGGATTTCCTGGTTAGCAGTCTCCAAACCAAAAGTCCAGTAAGATAGAGAGAGCAAAGTTAGATCATCTTAGAATTCTAAGTATTTGTTCATATAAATCAAAACTGCCAGTTTTCTCTCAGTTCTGCATTATCACCAGAATTTTCTCCATTGTCCCTGGTGTCTGTTACTCCTACATAGCATATGATGGAGATTCAGACTGAAGCACAGATCTGCATTAAAGAATTTGGGGAGCTACCCGATCTCTTTGGGCCTTATTTCCCTCATCTGTAAAATGATGTACTTAATCCTGTTGATTCTAAGGTTCCAAAAGCAGGCTACAAGTCCACTAAAAACAAAAACAAAAAAACCCTAGATGGAGCTGTGTCGTACCTCATGAGCTATCATAAGACACCTCTCAAAATGACTGCAGAGGATTATGTAACTGGATTCTGTTTGGCTCAGTCCCTTTAACCATACATCTTGCCATGCTATACATCCTCCCACTCAGGTCCCTCCAGGAGCTACACCAGAACCCAATATGAGCAGAGAAGTTTACATGTGGGGAGACTGCAACTCAAGGGGCAAGTGCTAAACCCCACAAAATTCCAGAGAATTGACCAAGAATTGTGATTGTTCAGAATCAGCAATTCGAAGTTTCTGGATCTGACCCAAGAGAAGGGCTAATGACAGAAGTAAGACCTCCTAATCCATTGGTGAATCTATGTTGGTGGGGTGGTGGAAAGAGACAGACTGGCACCAGAGGACCTGGGTTCCAATCCTGGATTACTCCTTGTGTGGTTTTCAGCAAATTACTTAAATCTTTCTTAGCCTCCGTTTCCTCACTTATGAAATGAGAAGTTTAGACAAGATAACATCTAAATCCCATTCTAGCTCTAAATCCAATTATACCTATAGATATCTGTAAAACCTTCTCACATAGTCATTTTGGTGATATCACCCTATAAATGCTCTCATTTCATGGAGCATGGGATCAGCAAAGACACTGATAGATCCTAGATTTGACTTTGAAAGAAGTGAAACTTGAATACTCTTATATACGGATGTCCTTTCCTAAAAGGCCTACCTCATGAAATGTGTGCACTTAAACAAGTTCAGAAAAGGGATTCCCAAACCCACAAGTGCTGACTTTTGTTTATTGACATGCCTCCCCACCCCCATACTCCCTGCAAATTTTGTAGTCTGGCCTAGGTTTTGATAACCCAGTTCATCAAAAATCAACACACTTATATAGCCATCTATGAATATGTATATATATTTTATATATACAAGTATGTGTATATATATTCATATATGCTTTTGTATACAACATAGGTATAAATATATATATATATATAGTGTATATATAGTATGCATTTATGTACATATACATATATAGACTCCCAGGGTTGTTATGAGGACCAAATAAGACAATATTTGTAAAGTGTTTTGCAAATGCTATTATTAACTCCACTTTACAGGTAGAGAAACTAAGGCAGGCAAAGGTTAAGTAACTTGTCCAGAATTACAGAGCTGGTGTTTGAAGTTGGATTTCAACTCAGGTCTTCTTGCCTCCAGGCCCTCCAGTGTTCTATCCATTGTACCACCTAGATGCCTTATAAATCTTCAAAAGGCAGTGTGGCATTATACAGGAGAACACTGGCCTTGGAAACAGAAGTCACAGACCTACAACATTTATTTGTGTGTGACCCTGGGAAAGTCACTTGGTCTCTGGGAGTTCTAGCTCACTCACATGGAAAATGGAAAGTCTTATTCTACTTCCTTCACCAAGTGAGTTTTCCTGAGAAAGGCACATATGGATACTTAAAGAATGAGAGGAATATGAGAAGTTACTATTGTTGTTGTGGTTCATAGGATCACAGCTTTGGGGTTGGAAAGGACCCTTGAGGTTACCTCTTTCAACCTTTTCATTTTACAGAGATGGAAACAAAAGCCTCCAGGAAATAGGCAACAAAAACAACAGAGTCCCCTGACTCCAAATTTTCCACTGTACCACACTGCCTACACATACCCAGGGCTATGCTGTTATTATGTTTCCAGGGCCTCTCTATCTATTTGGTGAATATCATAGCAATTCATTCAAAAGTCTTACTTCAGGCTTACTTCAAAGCTTTTAAGAGTTGCCATTTTATTTAAAGATGGCAGTTTAGGGGCGGCTAGGTGGCGCAGTGAGTAGAGCGTCGGCCCTGGAGTCAGAAGGACCTGAGTTCAGATCTGGCCTCAGACACTTAACACACACACAAATAATTTTTAAAAAAACCTAGCCATGTGGCCTTGGGCAAGTTACTTAACCCCAATTGCCCTCCAAAAACCAAATAATAATAATAATAATAATAAAATAAAGATGGCAGTTTAACTATAAATCATATTCAAGGTATATCAAGATACCCTTGATTAGTCTTAAGAATTTTGTCAAAATCAATCAACTCCTTCAAAATATTTATTATAAAATGTGTAAATGTCAACTTATAAGTGTGTCCTTCAATACCTTGTTGCCTTTGATATAACCATGCCTAAGAGAACAGGGAGGATCTCAAAAGGCCATGTCATGGATAACACTGTCACTGCCTTTTTGAAAGAATCATCAATGCCCAATCTTTTTAGTGTTCTTTAACACTAAACACTAATACTGCAGCTTCAAGCATAACTTGGCATATGTCCTGGGGACATACACAGAAAACAAGGGAACACATAAACATATGAGAGAAACTACCCAACAACAGATCAACAGGAAGGAAGGGGGGGTTGGAAGGAAGGAAAGAAGGAAAGAAGAAAGGAAGGAAGGAAGGAAGGAAGGAAGGAAGGAAGGAAGGAAGGAAGGAAGGAAGGAAGGAACAAAAGAAGAAACGAAGGAACGAAGGAAAAGAAAAGGAAGGGAGGGAGGGAAAGAGAAAGAAAGATGGTAAGAGAAAAAGATAGAGATAAAATAAATGGAGGAGAGAAGGAAAGTGAGAGTAAGAAAAATAAAAAAGGGAAAGAAAGGTGGAAAGAGAGATATAGAGAAAGAATAAATTAAAAAGAGAAGGGAAGAGAGAGAGAGAAAGAAAGAGAGAGAGAGAGAGAGAGAGAGAGAGTTGTACTGGTGCTTTTCTTTATATTCTATTCATTTCCAGGTATCTCCCACAGCCTCCACCAAATGAGCCCTCTCTTATAAAAAGAAAAACAAGTAAGTAAAACTATCAACATAATGACAAAAGGTGGCAGTGTATGTAGAATCTGCATCTCTATCAAGAGTAAGGATACATGTCTTCAACTCTTCTCAAGGGCCAATATAATGAAGAAGAAGAGTTAACATTTCTATAGTGCTTTAAGGCTTGCAAATTGTTTAGCAAATCTACCTCTGAGAGAAGTGCTGTTATTATTCTCATTTTATAAGTGAGGAAACTGAGACTGAGTGAGGTTAAGTGTCTTGTCTAGAATTACATGGCTAGAAAATGTCTAAGGCAAAATCTGAACCCAGGTCTTTGGGACCCCATATCTAGTGGTCTATCCACTCTGCTACTTTACTGTTCTCCTCTTGGTCATTACACTTACCAAGCATTTAATTTCATTTTAGAATTCTACTCGTTTCCATCACTGGAATCATTGTTCTTTGCCTCTGCTTACTTCATACAAGCTTTTTCATGTCTCATTTTTTCTCTGTCTCACTATTTCTGCGTCTGTCTTTAGGTAAGGGCAACATAGGGGGCAGTCTAGGAACCCTATTCCAGAGGCTTTGGCTTTCACTGCTTTTTACTTAAATTGTTCAAAATCCTAATCCAAGGATCTAGAATTTCTCCCCTAGATGAAGCAAACCATTATGTATTCTCCTTCAAATTAGTAACTCATTCACCATCACCACAAACTGCAAAACCATAAATAGGAGATAATATGGTAAGTATCAACTGTCTCAGTTTGACTGTAGTATTGGTCCAACTGGGTCATAATAATTCAATTCAATTTCAAAAGCATTTATTAAGCACCTACTATGTGTTGAGCTCTGTGCTAGGTGCTGGGTGTACAAAGACATTGAAAAATGAAACAACTCATTCCTTCAAGGATATTATTCTATTGTTGCAAGCAGCAAGTACACAGATAGGTACATACAAAAATGTATAATAAATATGAAGTAATTTGAAGGGTATAATACCAACAACTGATGATAGGAAGGGTCTGGAAAAGCCACATATAGGAGATGGCACTTGAGCCTTGAAGGGAGATAGGCATTGCAAGACACAGAGGTGATGAAGGAAAGCATTCCAGGTAGAGGGAATAGTCTTTGCAAAGACATGAAGGTCTGAGATTGAACACCATGTTCAACGAATAACAAGTAGGATGGTTTGCTTGGAATATACAGATACAGGGCATGAGGAAAAGTAATATACCACCAGTCTAAAAAGAAAGGTTGGGGCCACTGTAAAGGGCTTCAGATACTAAACTGAGAAGTGTGTGCTTTAGTCTCAAACCATCGAAGGACCTTAAGAAAGGAAGTGCCATGGGCAGAAAGACAGACTGGAAGAGCAATTAGGAAATTAGAAAACTGCTGTGATAATACAGGGGAGAGGTGATGGGTGATTCTAGTGTGAGTATCAGGAAGGGTACTGACACAAAACATGTTGCAGTGATAAAATCAACAAGACTTGGCAAAAGACTGGAAATGAGCAGTGAGGGAGAGTAAGGCATCACAGATGGCTCCAAGGATGTGAGCTGGAGACCAAAAGGTTGGAGGTTCCAGAAATAATGAAGTTAGGGAAGTGGGGGGTTGGAAGAGAAACAGTGATTTTCAGTTTGAGACATGTATTTTAGATGCCCACAGAACATCCACATGAAAACAAGCAGCAGACAGTTGGTGATGGGGGACTGGGGCACAAAAGGAGTATCAGGTCTGAATATGTAGATTTTGAAGTCATCTGCATAGATATGAACAATATATATGAACAACAACAAAAGCACAAATATAAAATCGAATCCATGCTGCTCAAATAAAGTTACCAAGAAAAAAAAACATACAGAGAAAGAAAAATGTGCACAATATAATCTTTACACATGCATAATGGGTAAGACAAGAATGTTGTGGTTCAGTTATTTTTCAGTCATATCTGACTTTTCATGACCCCATTGGGGGTTTTCTTGGCAAAGATAGTGGAGTGTTTGCCATTTGTTTCTTCAGGTCACTTTATAGATAAGGAAACTTAAACAAAGAGGGTAAAGTGACTCACCCAGTATCATGCAGCTAATAAGTGTCTGGTGACAGATTTTGAACTCAAAAAGATGAGTCTTCCTGACTCCAAGCATGGCACTCTCATCTACTGTGCCACCTAGCTACCCTAGGATAATGATACAGCAAAAGGAGACAGAAAGAGCTGCCACCTAGGTCGGAGAACCAGGAGGGGAGTGTTCTGAAAATGCAAAGAAGAGGGAGTCTCTAGAAGGAGTAATCATTTTGGGGGAGGAGAGAGTCAACAGTATTAAACACTGCAAAGAGATAAAGAAGGATTGAGAAAAGACCAGTGAATTTAACAAGACACCATTGGTAACTTGGAAGAAATCCATTTTTCAGTTAAATGTTAGGGCGTAAGGTGCTGAGAAGTAAATAGGAAGTAAAAAAATGGAGGTGATGGTTTTATACAGTTTTTTTCTAAGAGTTTAGGTACAAAAGTAAGGAGAGATATAGAGCAATAGCTTGAAGGGATAGAAGGGTCAAGTGAGGATTCTTTAATGATGTGGAAGATCTGAACATGTTGCAAAGTAGCAGGAAATGAGCCAATGGCTAAAGAAAGATTGAAAATTACAAAGAGATGGTCTAAGGGATTGAGATCCTAGGGGAAATAGAAAAGATGAGATAAAAAACATAAGTAGAGCAGTTATAAATTCAGGTAGAAGAACTACCTCATTCTCTAAGACTGGATCAAAGAAGGAAAGAAGAGATGATGTTGGGGGGCGTTGAGATCTAGAATTGGAAAGAAGACATTCAGATGTCTTGGCCTCAGTTTTCCTGATAAAATATAAGGTAAGGTCTTTTGCTATGAAGAGGGGGAAAGGGAGTCATATAGTAGGCTTGCGAGAAATTTGTAAGATAAGCTATGGGAGTGACAATAAGTCAATCTGAGAAAAGTAGAAGTTCCATGCAGCAAGACCTCAGTTGATATATCATGGTGTAAGTTTGTGATGGATCTAAGTCAACATTGTCATATGGCTTCCTTTAGCAATATTGAGTAGTGCTTTCTCATGAGGAAAAAAGGTGGATAGTAGCAGGGATAATAAAAGGTTGGAGTTTGGGAAGAAATAAGCAGGAATAGGCCAAGGAAGCAAGGGATTCAAGTGTAGAGGACAGATTAAAGCTGAGCTGTTTAACTATGTCAGCAGGACTTCAAAAGAAGGAAAGTGAGTCCAGAACAAGAGTGATAGACTGGGAATGGATAAAGAAAGGATAAAGAAAAAGTATGAGAGGAGTGAGACAGAGGGAAAGATGGAAGGATAGGAGATTTATCATTAGATAGAGAAATTTCAGAGTTATGAATCACAGACATATGCAATACTTGTTTGTAATGATGAGGTCAAGGGTATAACCATCTCTTTTTGTGAAGGTAGAGATCAGATTCAGAGGCTGATGAACTGGGAAGCCAGGAAGTACTAATAATATTTTGCTGTCTTAATTTTGTCACTAGTTTTAGAAACTTAGTAAGTAAAATCCCTCTACTAATGTTGTTAATTGACTGATCTGCCACTTGGAGAGCTGCCAAAGGCACCACCATGTTGGAGCTAATATAGATGTTACCCATTAAAATAAGATTTCTTCAAAAGAGGAAAATAGAGAATATATTAAGAAATATTACACAAAATTATCAGATAAAATATATATTTGACATGAAAGTTGTTTCCTTTGTTTTGTTTCACATTTAAGTATCTGAATAAAAACAGAATGGTTATACCTTGGTACATGCTGGTTTCCCAATTAAGCAACCTCTGTAATTCTCATAATTTTCACTTTCACAAAAGGCTGCCTATATCCATGATCTCATTATCATATACAAGTGCCCCATGTCCGTGATTTGCAACTCTGAACTATCTGTGACTATGATCTCTCTCATACTTTCACCTCCCCCTAGTTTAATTAAGCATTTAAGTATCTACTATATATAAAAATAAGAAGTAACAGCACAGCATAGTGAATAGGGAGCCAGGCTCAGAGTCAAGAACTCCTGGGTTTAAGTCCTAACTCTGAAACATACTGCCTGTGTGATGTCAGGAAAGTCATGCTCTCTCAGGGTCCCCCTGACAATAATCTAAGACTCTAAACTACAAATAAGTTGCCAATTTGGACAGATAGAAGAAATTTACTCACCAAGAGTCCCCTGCACCAGAAATCAGAAGTTCAAATAAGAAAATATTTAAAACACTGCATTTGGCACTAGAAATATAAAGATGAAAATAAAACAGTCCTTGTCCTCTTGAAGCTTACTTTCAACTTGGGTAATTAAATCTGCTTTGCCAATCTCAGAGAATTATTGTGAGAATAAAATGAGATAACAGATGTAAAAAGTTTAAAGTCTTATATAACTGACAGGTGTTTGTGATTATATGCAGAGAACAATAAAGAATTTTTAATAAAGATGATCATTAAGGAACAATAATGTCCCCTAGGCTGTCTGAAAAAGCAAGCTGGCTGCTAGCTGACTGAGGCCAGCAGGTCCACAGGGACAATCACTGGCCAAGGTTCTGATTCATCTAAGCCCCAGGCATTTTGACACCTGTGCACAGTAGGTAAATAAACTATTCCTTCAAAGCAACTGTTGCTACTGAAGGCTGAGGAAGTGGAGAGGTCTATTCTATACAGGCTACAATCCAGGCAAATACAAACAAATATCAATATTGGAGTTCCAGCCTTTGCTGGTTATACTGTATACACTCTCAGCCCGGTCTTTCTTCAGTACGGTTATTTCTGCAAGCATACAAAGGAAACCAAGGCAGTTGAGCTGTGGGGTTGGAAAGTAGAAGCTTCAGGCTCACCCACTCTGAGCCTGCCTGCAGGCAGCAGATAAAAACAGAAGAGCTAGAACTCTGGTCTATTGTTCATAGGGTGAACCATCATATTCTTCTTTCAGAGTTTCATCTCGAAGGAAAAGAGAGAAAATTATGGATCTTCTTTGTCTGCAGTATGTTGCCCTTATGTGGCTTGGTTGGTGTGTCTATGTAGCTTGTCTTTCAAGATATCTTACATGACAGGTCATGCTTCGAGCTTCTTAAATGAATCCTTAGGCACAAGGACCACTGAAGGACATAAGCAATGCTGAATCTGTGCAGCAATACCTGGGCAGCATCCAACCAAATATATGCATCTGAGAATATCCTCTCTTTGAGTAAAGTGAAATCACTCTTTCAACACTATCCTTAGTTTCACAAATGCCCAGCACCTTACACATACATTTTATGTTCTCATCAGAATACATCCAGTCACCAAACGCTGTCAATTTCCCCTTCTATCTACCCTTTCCTCTCTAATTCTTCAGTCAAACAACAGGTCTATGACCCCAGTACTTTACACCACTGTTATTGCCACAGCCTCCTGGTCCTAGCTGTCAATGGCTGCCCCATTTACAAATGGGTCTATTTCTACATATGAACCTTTAGAGATAAATGGTATGTTTCTTAAATGTCACTGTGTTACGCACAGAGAGTCCCACATAAGGGCAGTATGACCCAGCACAAAAATATTAATGTTATCCTTAAGGTAATGATTACCCAAAGCGAAAGTTTCAAAGGGGGTTTTGAGAGCATGTAAATCTGCCCATACATAAAAATGTTTAATATTCAATGCTGCTAAAATCATTTTAGTACACAGAAATCAAGTATAAACTTGGACTTGATATTAGTTTACATTACTATACGATTACCTTAGTATGGTAGAACAAAGATGACATCTCTGGGGAGGACGTGGTTGGGGAGTGTACAAATAAAGTTACCAAGGAAAAAAACACAGAGAAAGAAAAATGTGCACAATAGAATTTTAACACATGCATAATGGGTAAAACAAGAATGTTGTGGTTCAGTCATTTTGCAGTCATATCTGACTTTTCATGACCCCATTGGGGGTTTTCTTGGCAAAGATATTGGAGTGTTTGCCATTTGTTTCTTCAGGTCACTTTATAGATGAGGAAACTGAAACAAAGAGGGTAAAGTGACTCACCCAGTATCACACATTTATGCACAAAACTGGCATAAAATGCCAACACATTGGGGAAATGAGATGAACCATACAAAAAGTCAGCTCCCCACTATTGCCAATGTCTTGCCTCCTTCCCTGGGTTTTGACCTAGTGTACTAAATCTTCACTCCTGAAGTTTTCTATCTATATCTTACTCACTGGGTTTCAGAACTCTGAGAAAGCACCAATATTGATCTGACTTTGGTTTTATGTTTCCTTGGATCCTTATCTAGATCCCACTGGCCTTTCTACAAGAAATTATTGCCACCACCACACACCCCCTCCCTGATTCTCTAATTAACATCGAATGTCATATACTACTCTTATGTGAGATAAAGACACTGTCATATCACAGAGAGAACCAAATTATAAGATGATATATTTAGAGTTGGAAAGGATGTTAGAGGCCACAGAGTCTAACTCCTTCATTTTATAAATAAAGAAACTGGGGGGCGGAGCCAAGATGGCAGAGTAGAAACAGCACTTCCAAGGTGCTCTGCCCCCAGATTACCTCCAAACCATGTAAAAGGGGACTCTGAACAACTTCTGGAGCCCCAGCACCCACAGAACTACACAGAGAAACTAACCTCCTGCTGAGGAGAACCCAGCAGTCCAGCAGGGAGCAGTGAGCGCAGCGCTCTGAGAGCAGGCAGCACAGCGCACTGGGAACTGACAGGCAGCGCTCTGGGAGCTGAGCCCAGGCCCGTGTGAGCCATGGTTTAGCCCTAGGGTAGCTGGGCCAGCAGCCAGCTGGAGGGACCCCAGAACACCAGCAGCTGTGGCGATTCCAGAATTATCAGCACAGATATGCCTAGGACAAAGTGAGAGGTTAGTACCCTATGGACTTTGGGACCAGTATTTGGGGAACACGTCGGCTTCCTCCCCTGGGGGCGAAAAGCTGCTGAAGAAACGCGGCACAGAAGCCATTTTGCAGCATCAGTGGTGGCTCTAGCTCCTGGTCTTCAAACTGTAGGGAGATCCAGCAATCAGTCTTGGGGTTAATCGCTCTTGCTTTAAACTGCCTGGATTTGGATTGTGGTCTGGGGTGGAGGTTTGGGGTAGGTATCCAGCTTGCCAGAGCGTGTGGAGGCTTTACAGAGGCCACCCAACCCGCAGAAGCTGTGAAGACCCCACGTTTCGGCGGAAGCTCTCCTGTCTGGTGGCAGAGTCCTACTGTGGCAACAAGCCCAAAAATCAAGTAATTAAGTGGCAACATGCCTAGGCAAAAGAAACAAAATAAACAGAAAAATTCAACATTGGACTCGTATTTTAGGAGCAAAGAGGATCAAAGCATGGAGGAGGACTGTGAGGTCAGAACTCCTGCACCAAAAGCCCCAAATGAAAATACAAGCTGGCTACAGGCCATAGAGGACTTTAAGAAGCAGATAAGAGAAGTGGGGGGAAAATTGGGAAAAGAAATGATAAAGATGCAAGAAAAGTATGAAATGACAGTCAACAGCCTGACTAAGGAAAATAACACCTTAAAAAATAGACTAACTCAAATGGCAAAAGAGGCTCAGAAAGGCAATGAGGAGAAGAATGCCTTAAAAAGTCAAACTTGCCAGATGGAAAAAGAATCTCAAAAGCTCACTGAGGAGATTCATTCCTTCAGAGTTAGACTGGAGCAAATGGAAGCTAGTGACTTTATGAGAAATCAAGTTGCTGTTAAACAGATCCAAACAAATGAAAGAATAGAAGGCAATATGAAATATCTAATGGGAAAAACCACTGACCTGGAAAATAGATCCAGGAGAGATAATTTAAAAATTATTGGACTACCTGAAAGCCATGATCAAAGAAAGAACCTAGAAATCATCCTTCAAGAAATTCTCAAGGAAAATTGCCCTGATGTTTTAGACACAGTGGGGGAAATAGAGGTTGAAAGAATCCACTGATCACCTCCTGAAAAAGATCCCAAAAAGAAAACTCCTAGGAATATTATAGCCAGGTTCCAGAACTCCCAGATCAAGGAGAAAATACTACAAGCAGCCAGGAAGAAACAATTTCAATATTGTCGAAACACAATCAGAATAGCCCAGAACCTGGCAGCTTCTACACTGAGGGATCGAAGGGCATGGAATATGATATTCCAGAGGACAAAGGAGCTGGGATTGAAGCCAAGGGTCACCTACCCAGCAAAACTGAGTATCTTATTTCAGGGGAAAATATGGTCATTCAGTGGAATAGAGGACTTTCAAGCATTCTTTTTTTTTTTTAAAGCAATTGGGGTTAAGTAACTTGCTCAAGGTTACACGGCTAGTCATATTATTTATGCGTGGGTGCTCATTTTCTGAGGCCGGATCTGATCTCGGGTCATCCCAACTCCGAGGCCGGCGCTCTTACTCACTGCGCCACCTAGCCGCCCCTTTAGGGCAATTGGGGTTAAGTAACTTGCCTAAGGTTACGCGGCTAGGTTTTTTTTGTTTGTGTGGATTAAGTGTCTGAGGCTGGCTCCGAACTCAGGTCCTTCTGACTCCAGGGCCGGCACTCTATTCACTGCACCACCTAGCCGCCCTGACTTTCAAGCATTCTTGATGAAAAAATCAGAGTTGAATAGAAAATTTGACATTCAGACACAAGAAGCAAGAGATGCTTGAGAGGGTAATCAAGGAAAAGAAATCAAAAGGAACTTATCAAAGTTGGACTATTTACATTCCTACATGGAAAAACAATAACTGTGTTTGATGAAACCTTTCTCATTTTGAAAATAATTGAAGAAGGGTGCATGGCATATGTTCACAGGTATACATGGATAGAGGGCACAGGTTGAATTTGATGGGAAGGGATGATTCTTTTTTTTTTTTGGAGGGCAATTGGGGTTGGGTGACTTGCCCGGGGTCGCGCGGCTGGGTTTTTGTTTGTGTGTTGGGTGTCTGGGGCCGGATCCGAGCTCAGGTCCTTCTGGCTCCAGGGCCAGTGCTCTGCTCACTGCGCCACCTAGCCGCCCCAAGGAAGGGATGATTCTTAAGGGGTAAAGTCAAAGAGGTGAGAGAGGAAAGTGGCAAGAGGAGATGGAAAGAGACAGGGTAGGGTAAACTATCTCATGTAGAAGAGGCAAGGGGAAGTAGTTGCAGGGGAGGGGAAGAACAGGAAGGCAAAAAGGCAAAAGCATATTCTCATTGAAGTTTGCTCAAGGAGAGAATCACATACATACTAAATGGAATATCTTACCCTCACTCACTCTCCTGAGTAGGGGAAAGGGGAATGAGAGGGGGGATGATGGAGGGGAGGGCATTCTGGGGGGAGGGGAGGTTGGAAGTACTCACTATCAAAGAGGGACAGGATCAAAGTAGGGAATGGACCCAGTGGGAGGTGAGATGGGTGGGAGGGAAATATAAGCAGTCTTTTACAATATATCTACTATGGTAATGTTTTGCATAGCTATACATGTACAACACATACTGAATTGCTTATCTTCTCAGAGGGAGTGGGTGACAAGGGAGGAAGGGAATGGATCTGAAAATCAAAGTTTAAAATTAAATGTTTCATAAGATGTCCAGGCATTGGGGCTCAGAGATTCACCTTGCCCTAATGGCAAAGTCGAAGGGGGTATGGGAGAAGATATGGGAGAGAGCAGATTAGATGAGGGGATATCTAGTGGGACTGCTATTCTGGGGTGGTGGGTAGGGAAAAAATGGGGGGAAAATTGTAACTCAAAATCTGGTGGAAATGAAACCAGAAGTTAATAAAGCATTTGTAAAAAATAAATAAAAAATAAAGAAACTGAAGCACACATAGGTTAGGTGACTTTTCCAGGGTCATATAGTATCTGAGGTGGCATTTGAACTCAGGTCTTCATGACTCTAAGTATAATGTCCTGTCTACCACACCATGTGTGTTCCTGTGTTTAGTTATTTCAATCATATCCAATTCTTCATGACCCTATTTGGGGTTTCTTGTCAAAGATACTGGAATGGCTTACCATTTCTTGCTCCAGCTCATTTTACAGATGAGAAAATTGAGGCAAACAGGGTTAAGCAACTTGCCCATGGTCACATAGCTAGTAAGTGTCTGAAGCTGGATTTGAACTCAAGTCTTCTTGACCCCTGGCCCAACATACTATTCACTTGACTGCCCCACCATGCTGCCTGTCCAATATATTCTGGCAAAAGGACTAAGGAATGAATACAGTAAAAATTTTATAATAGACATTAGTATTACATGGGGTCATTTTCTGAAGGTAAATAACTAATTAAAGCAAAAGGCCAGATAGAATGTAGCATAGCTAATAATACAGTGTTTTATTGAGCACCTAAGTAATCATCTCTATGGTAGGGCCCTAAGGGTAATACCAAAAAAAAAAGTATAGTGCATGATCTTTAACCTTAAAAAGGTT
This sequence comes from Gymnobelideus leadbeateri, assembly GCA_011680675.1. Taxonomy (NCBI): domain Eukaryota; kingdom Metazoa; phylum Chordata; class Mammalia; order Diprotodontia; family Petauridae; genus Gymnobelideus; species Gymnobelideus leadbeateri. The sequence continues at coordinate 102,100 of WOXC01004059.1, forward strand.
TTAGTCTACTTAGGGAGACACAGGAAAAGGAAGAATTGATACAGGAAGAGACTGTGACAATCAGGTGATCTGGGGACGGTAGAGAAGTAGGCTTGGAGTCAGGAAGTCCTAAATTCAAATCCTTCTCCTGATACTAATTCACTATATGTCTCAGGGTAATTCCCTTAGTCTCCCACTGCCCCAGTTTCTCATCAGTAAAACAAGAATTAACACTCACATAGTTGTGGTGAGGACTAAATGTAAAGCACTTTGCAAACCTTAAAACACTATAAAAATGTTAGTAATGATGTTCATTTTAGTTCATTGAGATTATGCCTAACCTTAAATCTATCATCATCTCTCCTAAACAGAACTAAGTATGGTTGCCAAATTAAAGAAGGCACTGAACCAAAACATCTTTAATCACTTAATGTACAAGGATAGAAACAAGCTCTATGACTCCACCAAAAAATATTAAATAGCTCCTTTATCTCATGGGATACCTCTAATAATATCAAAGTGGCATTTGAACATGATAACTATAAAATTCTTAATGATAAAAATGGAAGTTTTGAGCCTGAATCTGAAAGTCATATTGAGTCAATGGTTGGAAATGATACCTAAAAAAAACCTTGGTTTCCTCCAAGCCAAGTTACATCAGGCATGAAAATATCAAGAAGACTGTGACTAAACATGATAAGAGACTTACTGGCATCCTAAAATCAAAGCTGAATAAGAAGCAAATTAAAGTTTAAAGCAATTAACATCTATTCAATACCTATTTTAAGAACTATAAGATCATGACAGATTTTTAAAGTATCCCCCACAAAAAAATTTATATGGTATTAATGAGACATACTAGCAATCCCCATAAAGCAGCTATAGAAAGGTTAACACTTCTCACCAAAATGGAAAAGAAGATTGATATTATTAGAGGAAAAAATAAGTCCAAGACCTACAGAAAGACTTTTGAAACATGAAGACACCATTTCACAGAGCAATCATAAGGGTTAATAACAAGTATACACCACAGAGTTTGTCAAATGAAATTGAACATGATTTACCTCTGGATGGAGCCCATGAAACAGCTAAGATGGAAGATGGAATAAAAAGACCCAGATTCTTGAGGGGCGGAGCCAAGATGGCAGAGTAGAAACAGCTCTTCCAAGCCTCTTTGCCCCCAGATTCTCCACAAACTATGTAAAAAAGGACTCTGAAAATCTTCTGGAGCCCCAGCACCCACAGAACGACACAGAGAAACTAACCTCCCGCTGAGGACAGCCCAGCACCCTGCAGGAAGGACCAGCGCAGTGGTCTGGGAGCCGGCAGCGCGCAGAGCGCAGGAGCCTAGCCGAGCCCAGGTCCACGTGAGCCGAGGTTTTAGCCCCAGGGCGGCAGGGCCAGCAGCCGGCTGGAGGAACCCCAGAACACCAGGAACTGTGGAGACGCCAAAATTATCAACATAGACTTGCCTAGGACAAAGTAAGAAGTTAGTGTCCTATGGACTTTGGGACCTGTATTTGGGGAATGCGTCAGCTCCCTCCCCTGGGGGCTAGAAGCTGCTGAGGAGACACGCCACTGTGTAGTTTTCAGAGGCATTTCCGGCTCCCAGCCTACAAATCGTGGGGAGATCCAGCGATCAGTCTTGGGGAGTAATCGCTCTTGCTTTAACCTCCCTGGATCTGGATTGTGATCTAGGGTGGAAGTTGTGGGTGGGTTTACAGCTTGCCAGAAACGGAAGTTGCCCCACACACGTTTGGGACGAAAATTCCTCTATCTGGCCTTAAAGCCATAGTGTGGCAACAAGCCCAAAAGTCAAGTAATTAAGTGGCAACATGCCAAGGCAAAGGAAACAGAAAAATGCAACCTAGACTCCTATTTTGGGGGCATAGAGCGGGAAAAGGACTGTGAGGTCAGAAGTCCTGCTCCAAAAGCCCCAGGGGAAAACATGAGCGGGTTGCAGGCCATAGAGGACCTTAAGGAGGACTTTAAAAATCAAATAAGAGAAGTGGAGGAAAAAGACCCTCCACAGGTGAAAGCCACATGAAATCAGTCAATAAAATGTCAAAAAAGAAGATTTGAACAAATAGTTGAGTCACATGGATATATTTATACACACAGAAAGGTTGGACAGCAATTTAAGACCAGGCCATTGGCCCAGAAATTATCAAAGGATTATCTTTAAGGAGCCCAACTTGGTGATCGATGTCAACCATGCAAGGAAATGGTAGAAACTGTGTATTATTTCTGCTACTGTAGGCTGCAGTCTATAAAATTTTAGTGCCTACCAAATACCTTACAAGATATGACCTAGTACCTAAAATTATGTGGTATCTAGGTGGCACAGTGGATAGCATACCGGACCTGGAGTTAGAAAGACATCTTCCTGAGTGAAAATCTGACTTCAAATACTTACTAGCTGTGTGACTCTGGGCAAGTCATTTAATCATATTTGCCTCAGTTTCATCATCTGTAAAATGGGCTGGAGAAGGAAATGGCAAACACTCCATTATATTTACCAAGAAAAACACAAAGGGAATCACTAAAGAAGGGATCACAAAGAATTGAACATGACTGAAATGAGTTAGCAACCACAACCTAAAATTATATATCAAAATCTTACTATCTTTCTTGGGCTAAAAGATGACAAATTCTCATACTACAAATACCAATACTAATAATAAAAATAATAACTAGTATTTATACAGTGCCTCAACATTTACAATATGCTTTACAAATATCTCATTTGATCCTCACAACAATCCTAGAAAGAAGACACTATTTTATCCCCGTTTTATAGATAAGGAAACTGAGGGAGGCAAAGGTTAAATGACTTGGCCAGGGTTCCATACCAAAGAAGCATCTGAGGACAGATCTGACTCAAGATCCATTGTGCCATCCACCTGGCTATACACCATCTAGGAACCAGACCATTTTCACAGATTTAATTGTTGGCCAACAACAACCTGGACAGAATAACATCGACCCCAAAAAATTTGAGCACATTTTAACAGATGTCACCTTACCAAATATTCATAATCTTCAAGCTACATGGAATGAAGAGCTTTCAAAATATAAAAGCCAAGCAGAGAAGAATAAAATCATGTGGGACCAGAATGGAGTTCATATTATCCCTGTTATTTTGTCTACTATTGGAATTGTACTAAGGATGCTTGTAATAAGCCTCCAGAGGATGTTCTTATAACCTAGTACTTTATTCAGCTATAAAAAAGCAATTATTTTATCCACCTGTGCAATATTTGCCAGAACATTAAATATTTCTAAAGAATAGGTTAGTGATTCATCTTACAACTATTTCTAACTGAATCCCATTTAAAAATAAGGAAATAATAATAACAGCTATCATTTACATATCACTTTAAGTTTTTCAAAGTTCTTTGGATATATTATCTCCTTTGATCCTACTAACAAACCTATTATAAGGATATAACATTTCCTATATACATCCCCTTCTTTCCACTTATACCATCTTACCTGTAGTTAAGGCCCTCATTTTTCACTCAGACTATTGCAATAACCTTCTGGCTGATCTCCATATTCCAATCCATTATCCACTCAATTGTAAATGTGATTTTTCTAAAGCAGTTCTGACCACATCAGCCCCTGTTCAAGGAGTTCCAATAGGATCAAAAATCAACTCATCTCTTTGGCATTAAAAGCTCTTCATAACCTGGTTCCTTCCTACTTTTCCAGCCTTCTTCCTCCATGCATTCTACCAACCAGTTACACTCAACTCTTTTCCAAGCTTCCTTCAAGAATCAGCTCAAATCCCACCTTCTTCAGAGGACCTTTTCTAGTCTCCCTAGATGCTAATGACTTCTCTTTCAATAATACCTTCATCTATTCAGTATATTTCTTATATGTAGCAAGCTATTTGAATGTTTTCTCCCTAGTTAGAATGAAAGCTCCTCAAGAGCAGGACTTTTGTTGTTGTTATTGTTAATTTGCCTTTCTTTGTATCTCAAGTGACTGGTTTATAGTAAGTACTAAATAAATGCTTACTGACTGGCTGAGGGAGATGTTATAACTGTCCCCATTTTATCCATGGGGAAACTGAGATTGTAAGAATGCTTAGAATTTGAAGCAGTGACATGAAAAGGTCAGAGCTTCCAAGTCAAAAGAAATTGTATTATGACCAATGGCAAAGAAGAGGAGTAAACATGGCATTTCTGTGCATCAGAGAATGGAAAGAGATGTCAGTGCCTAAGTATATCAACGACCAATAGTTCTATCAGTGTGGGAAAGCCCTTCACCAAAAGTGATCATAACCACTCTATCACTTATAACCTGAGAGGGTTGCTTGAGGCCCAGAGAGGTTTAATGGCTTATCCATGGGCACATAGATAGTAAGTGTCAGAGGGAGAAATGTGCTTCCCTCTTCCTGGTCCTCTGCTATATTACAATAGCTCTCTGAGTAGACAGACATTGGAACAAAAGATGTGCTGGTTTGGTTGCTATAACCTTACTTGAAAGCTATCAAAGCTTAATGAGATACAGCAGAGGAAAAAATTTAAAAAAATTGATGTGTTGTCCTGTGCCAACGATGATGCAGGATTTTTAGACATTTACCCAAATGACTTTTATTCATCTTGTACAACTCAGTTACAAATGTGCTCAGGTCTCCATCAATCCTTCCTGATCCCCAGGGCAAAGCCCAGGAGTAAAGCTCAGAACTGAGTGAAATTCTTTTCTGCCAAATGAACCTGTCTGTCACCAGTGAAGACAATACTAACTTCCCTAGCTCTTTCCTATGCCATCTTTGCAGTTAAGTCTTTGTCATGTGATTACATAGGCAATTTTCAAAGGTAGTGTGGCATAGTGAACAGAATGCCAGTCCTGGAGTCAGGAAGACCTAGATTTGAGTCTCACCATGGTAGAAAGAATGCTGGTCCTGGAGTCAAAGCACCTGGGTTCAGATCTCACTTGATGCTTAACACCCATGTGACCTTGGAAAAATCACTTACTTATTATGACCCTCATTTTACAGTTGAGGAAACTGAGTTAGTCAGAGGTTAGATGCCTTGCCCAGGGTCACAAAGCTACATTTGAACTCAGCTTTTCCTGACTTCAGGCCCAGTGCCCTGTCCACTGCAACACCCGGCTGCCTCCAATAAACAAGATGAGGAAACTGACCAGAAAGGGAACATTAGGGAGAGGGAAAGTAATCCCAAGGGTCCAGAGGGAGAAGGGCAGACGGCAATCCTACCTTATTTGAGGAATGGCTACGAGATGTACTAGAAGGCCATATATCCCAACCCCCTTATTTTTCAGGTGAAGAAAATGAGACTCATCAGGGTTAAGTGACCTGTCCAAGGACAGTCAGGTAGTATATTAAAGAGGTAGGATTTGAACCCAGATTCTCTGGCATCAGAGCTTATGATCTTTCCACTGAGCCACACTACCTATAACCTTAGATCTTTTAAAAAGAAAAAAAATACTCAGAAGTCAGTCTATATGTATGATGCAAAAATTCACTCCATAGCATTCAGTCTCTGCTTGAAGATCTCCACTGGTGGGTGTTTGTTATCTCCTAAAGCAGCCCATTTCCCAAATCTTGAAGAAGTATATAAATGTAAGGGGGAGCATCTTTCAGACTGTGACAAATTTGTAGGTCCTAAGGAGAAAGGATAAATACAACGTGAGTCATTAAGTAGCTGATTTGCAAAGCCAGGAAAGCAGTGGAGAAAACAGACTTGCAACCAGGACATAGATTGCCTAAATACCTTGTTTACAAGACACTCATTTGCAGGGGGCCAAAAGGAGAGACTTAGAAGCTAAATAAATGGGAAATCCCAAATTCCAAAGCTATCTGACAAATATCGGGCAAATGGCCATAGTCTGCAAAAATAAAGACTTAGGAAATGTGCTGCCTAGTCACTGTAAATTAGAGAGAGATCTCTCATTGAGGGGATTTAGCCTTGAAGCAGGAAGAGATGTCAAAAAGTTAAAACTTTCTGCACCACTACCTGCTTCCTGAAAGGGGAAAAAAAAACCCTTTGAGCCCATCCAAGGCACTAAAAAATAAAGGGGCTTCTGTCAAACCTAGGCTAAGAGTCTTTGACCTTTCTGAAAGAATATAATATTACTCTAAACTCAGGACCACAGCTGAGTCACATAAAAAGTGTCAGAAAATATAGCTTCCATCAAGGAGTAAGCCTAATTGAGTGGAGCCCATCCTAGCAGCAAAGTGACCAGTTGAAGGAGTCCAGTACATCAGCTTTTCCAACTGAGATGCTATACCCCATGAGGAGCTAGCCCAGACCAGACCAAGCCACCAACAGAACCACGCACCAAGCCTAGATACTTAGCCCAGTAGTGAATTTATTTTATGGTTTAAAGGAATGAAAAGACATTGAGGACCCACAGTTCCAGAGGCAGTAGGGATGTTGGGATTCTGCAGATTCACTACACATGTACCTCAATCTGAGCGTGCTTTCAGTTTGTACCCAGACTCCTCCACAGACACTGTGGGTATTGATAAGAGCATGACCTAGCTTTATAGACATGACTTGTAACTACTAGTCCTGTTATCCCATTTGACTAAATACCTTTAAGAGTTCACTGAGTCTACTCAATAAACATTAATGGAAGCACAGTGGTTACCACTAGACCCTGATATATCAGCTGCCTCTTTGGAGGACTAAAACCTTTCCATACAAGTTGGTAGTGGGAGAATGACCCCAGATGGTAATGCTACTTTAAGCCATAACTATAATTAAACTTCCTTTTTTGAGTAGCTCTACTAATAATAAATGTCTTTCTTAGATTGAGCCAAAATCTTAATCCCTGTTTCTTCCACATATGGATCCCAGTTCTATGTTCAGTGACCAAGCTAAAAAAGGCTAATTCCTCTTCACTAAGAATCCCCTGTGGAGTTCATTGGATCTGAGCCTCAGATCTTTTTTTCCCATAACCACCTGTGGTGTAGTCAACCTTCCTAATATGAGTCACTACCTATGAGATGGGGAGACCCCACAAAGTACCTGGCAAAGACATTCACTCTCAGCTCCATCACTGTACCCTAGAGAGAGCTGTCAGCCAGCCTGTAACTCTTCCCTCATGCTGAGGTGAGTCTGGGAGACACAGCCAGAGGCAGAGGGAGCAGAGTCCAGAAAGCACAAAGGATTCAGAATTTAGTCCCAACTCTGCCACTTGCTGGCTATGTGACCTTGGGAAAATCAACTCCACTCTCAGCAATTTCCTTTCTTTTTGCTATCAAATAGGAATGATAATCCCAACCCTGCCTCCTCCACCAAGTTGCAGAGAGGGCTGATCCAGTAAGATGGGAGATGAGATAGCACTTTGAAAAGCCTGAGATGTGCGTAGGGTGGTAGCAAGAGCTCCTCAATGTGTCTTCGGGGAGATATTTTTATCTTCAGTAAGTACTTTACATGGAAACTCCCTATAAAATCTTGACAGCTTCTCCCAGTATAGAAATTCCTCCCATGGCTTCATGATTTCTTCCTTAGTCACCCTGCAGTGTGATAAGGACATGGCTCCAGGGCAGACAGCCTTGCCTTTACTTAGCAGCTATGTGATCTTGGAAGACTAGCTTAACCTTTGCAGACAAGGGGGTGAGGTGCATGAGTAGAGTGAGTTCCCCATACCAATGAAATCCAGGTCTAGTCCTAATTACTGTCCCCCGATGCTTGACCTGGTGGGGAGGTCACCAAGGCCATGCCTTGGCATAAAGCCTGAAAGGTTTGATCAGACTAGGGAAATCCAGAGCATGGCTCTGTCACCCTACTGGGGGAACAACTTAGTGAAGCCCCAAAAGGTTAATAAACAGTGAGAGTCTAACCCATCTTCTTGTATAGCAGAAAGAACACTGGCTACTCTCAGGAGAAACTTCCCAACAATTAAGTTATACCCAAGTGGAATGAGCCACCTAGAGGTAGTGAGTTTGCCATCCCTTAAGGGCTTCAAGCAGAGACTGGATGGTCACAGATTAAAAGCTAGAAAGGACCTCAGAGGTCATCTAGTCCAACCCCCTTCTTTTTTTTTTGTCTTTTGGAGGGCAATTAGGGTTAAGTAACTTGCCCAAGGTCACACGGCTAGGTTTTTGTTTGTGTGGGCTTTAAGTGTCTGAGGCTGGATCCAAACTCAGGTCCTTCTGACTCCAGGGCCGACGCTCTACTCACTGCGCCATCTAGCCGCCCCTAACCCCCTTATTTCATAGAGAAGGAAACTGAGGCTTAGGAAAATATAGTGGCTTTCAGAAAAACAGATAACAGTGGGCTGAGTTTGAACCTGAGCACAGGTTCTATGGCTTCAAATTCTGTCCTATCCACTGTACATTGTAGCCTCTATGTTGGTGCAGAACCTCCTACGGAGGAGCTCCCACCTTTCCAATCACCCTTCAACTCCCAAGCTTGAGCTGTTTCGAGTCATTTAATAGTGGCACCAAAACCAAATAGAAACTGCAAAGTACAGCTGCATATTGATGTAGAAAACCATATATCAACATTATCTATGTTCTATTGTATTTTTAGGAGGCAGCCTATGGACAGAGTACTGGGCCTGAGGTCAGGAAGACTTGAATTCAAATTCAACCTCTGATTAGCTGTGTGGCCCTGAACAAGTCACTTAATTTCTGTTTTCTTTAATCCACCAGAGAAGGAAATGCCAAACCATTCCAGTATCTTTGCCAAGAAAATCCCACAAACAGTATGATCCATGAAGTCACAAAGAGTCAGACAAAATTGAACAACAACAAAATTGTATTTTTATTTATTTTGTTAAATGATTCACAATTACATTTTAATCTGGTGGAGAGTTTTGTGTTGCTGCCACAATGTACCATATTTGAGCCCTCTTATCTAGATGACCTCAACAAAACCTACCTTGATAACTCCATTTAACAAATACTTATTAGGTGCCCACTATGTGCAAGAGAGGCCCTACTTCATTATCTGGGACATGAGAGAGAAGAGACCCAGAAACATGGGGGTCATAGTATGTTCTGGTACAGAGATCAAGACCATATTTCTGGTACAGAGATCAAGATCCTCTAGATCATAGAATCTTAAGGACCTGACAGATTCACCAATCCAACCTCTAAATTTTACAATGAAGGAAGAAACAAATTCAAAGAAATGAAGTGATTTGCCCAGAGTCACACAGGGACTTAGCAACAGGGCTACAATGAGGGCTCTGGTCTCCTAACTCCAATCCCAGGACTCTATTTAGGGACTTAAAGAAAGTGATTCACCTTCTCCGGGCTCCCATTTCCTGTTCCCTGAAATGTGGGGGTTGGGTTTGTTGATCAAAGGCGCTGTCCAGCAATTCTGTGGTTCTAGAAAACCTACTCACTGCACCTCTTAAAGATTTCCAACTGGAAAGGTAACAATACCATACTTCTTAAATAATAATCTAAAATTTAGAGACTTGAAGTGAAAGCCCACCTCCCCCAAGTACTTTCCACACTTGATTCCTAAGATGCCCAAAAAGCTAGCCTAAGAAACTAACAACAGCACTGCAAAAAAAAAAAAAAAAGCATCCATTCTGTTCTGCCTTTAAGTCTCTTAAAGGGAATGTGAGGAACTTGGCTGTTGACAGCAAGGAGGATTTTCAATGAGGATAAATAATGCAATGTCTATGGGCTCCAGAGACTCACAGGAAACTGAGAAGGTCTGCTTGACAGATATTGCAGGGAAGATTGCCCATCCAATACTTGAGAAAAAATGGTCATGATTAGGCCCTCACCAAAAACTGTTCAGTCACACTGACATGAGTGGATATCTATTCCCCAATGTCAGAGCTCCCTCCCTCCCTTTCTGCAACAGCCCTTTCATCCACATACCACCACAAAGTCAAAACTTACCTATCCAGGATTCCATTCCCATTCTCCTCTCTCTTTGCTACAGATAATCTGATAAATTGATCCTTACCAGAGTGTAAATGGGTAATGATGGTATAACATTACTCATGCCTGATAACCTATTTGCAGAAGCCTACAGTGTCTTAGCCGAGAAGAGTGACTCTAATGGTAGGATTTGGGGCAGGATAGTAAGCCAGCAGAGGGTTGGGAGAAGGTGGAGACATTTTAAACTCCCCCCAAATCATACCCAAAGTGGTGGCCACCTACTCTGCCTATGTCAAGGGCCAAATCCAAGCCCACCCCCAAGAGAATTCATCTTCTGTGACTCTTCCAGCAATCTTGGCCAATTCTTTTAGCAACAGCTGGTTTGCTCAAGCAAAGAATAAGGGCATGAATACAGGATAAATGAGGTTTTTACAAAGCAAATTTGGAGCTTGCTCCAAGTTATGATGCACTTCTGGGAAACAGCACTTCTAACTCTCACCTGTTGTCTTGGCTCCTTCTCCAGTGTGTCTGATCTCCAGGTGCACTGCAACCTACAAACAAGAATGTAGAGACTGTCAGTGGGAGTGACCCATTCCTTCCTTCATTCATTCATTGATTCCATCCTTCTTTCATTCATTCATTCTTTCACTCAACAAAAAATATTAAATATTGACTAGGGACAAAATTACTGTTGGAGACAATAACAGATAAGACACCACCCCTGATCTCAGAAGCTTACAACTAGTAGGAGAGAGCAAAGAAGAATGAATAAACAAATAGTTACAATGACTAACTTTAATTCAACAAGCATTTATTAAGCCCTTACTAAGTACAAAGCACAGAACTAGGCACACAGGATACAAAACTGAAATAGTTCCTCACCTCAAGGAGCTTATATTCTACTGCACATATACAGCATGGAAAATGTGTCACAGGGGAGCAAAATAAACCAAAGGTAGGTCTGGCCTTGCTCACTTGAAGACTCTCACTTTTTGACACTCTTGTTTTTGCACAGGAGTAGAATCATTTGGCCAGTTTCCCATTGGCCTGAGGCAACACCAGCTCAAGGCAATGGTTAATATGGTCATAATAACCTACATTTGCAAAGCACTATACCTCTTGCTGAGGACTCTCATGTACATCATGCTATCCAATGCCACTAACAACCCCATGAAGAAACACAAGGAGCATTATTCTCATTTTAAATGTGAGGAACCCAAGGCTCAGCAGGACTGGGTGATTTGTCATAGTCACAATAACTAGTAAGTATCAGGGAGGATTACAAGATCATAGGACTTAAAGGGGGGTCAGCTAGCCTGACCCCCTTGTTTGAGGGAGAGGGAAATGGAGAGGGAGAGGGAGAGGGAAATGAAGTGATTTGCCTAAGGTCACTCAGGAGGCAAGTAACAGAGACAGCCAGGATTAGAATGCAGGGTTTCTGACTCCAAAACTATGGATTCCTCCTCCTGGAAGTCTTTAAGAAAAAAGAATGAATGAATGATAGTGGCATAGAAAGCATTCTTATTCATGAAAAGGTAAATCAATCTCTCATCTCTCTCCTCTCTCTCTCTCTCTCTCTCTCTCTCTCTCTCTCTCTCTCTCTCCTCTCTTCCCTGCTCTTTCTCTCTTGCCCTCCCTCTCCTTCCCCCTCTCTCTCCCTCTCTTCCCTTCTCTCCCCTTTTCTCTCTTCCCCCCTCTCCCCCTCTCTCCCTCTCTCCCTCTTCCCCTCTCTCACCCTCTCTTCCCCACTTCACTCTCTTTCTTCCCCACTCCCTTTCACAGCAACTCAAACCCAGTCCTTCCAGGATTCTGCCCATTAAGCCATGTCATAAGTATCTCCCATATTGCATAAGAGCTATTATGCATGTTCAGCGAACATGCAGAATACAGAATCTGGTCATAGGATTTGGGACTGGAGGAAGCATCAGCAGCTATTTTATTCAACCCCCTAATTTTACTGGTAAGGAATTTGAGGCCCAGAGAGCTTAAGTGACTTTTTCCACGTCACACAGCTGATCCTTGCTCCAGATAGCAACTTAAAGGATAAATTCTGGTCCTGCTACTTGCATGACCTTAAAAAATTCACTTAAGTTCTCTAAGCCTCAGTTTCTTCTTCTTTTCAGTGTTCATTCATTTTGTTTGTTTTTGTAGGCAACCAGGATTAATTGACTTGCCCAGGGTCACAAGTTAGTAAGTGTCTGAAGTCAAATTTGAACTCAGGTCCTCCTGATACCAGGACCTGTGTTCTATCCACTGTACCACCAAGATGCCCCTTCTCATCAGTGTTGAACTAAATAATCTTTGAGGCCTTGAGGATGACAGTGACTTAATCAGCCACAGACTTTAGAAAGATTACTTTGGGAAATATCTGGAAGAAAAACAAGACACGGGAGGCAGAGAGATTGGTTAGGAGGCTATTACAATCACCCAGGTGAGAGGTGATAGCACCTAAGAGCAGTGGCCCCACTAGAGGAGAGAAGGGGGATGTAGATAAGACAGGTATTGAGGGGAAAGAAAGGATAAGCCTCAGCAAGTGCTTGACTTCAGAGGCTAAGGAAGAGTGGACAGGCAAGGATGAGGCCAAGGTGGTCCCCAAAGTGAATGGAAAAGTTGAGGTGACCTCCACAGAAATAGGGGAGTTCAGAAAGGGCCTCAGTATGGGAGAAGATAATAAAAGGCAAGGTTAGATAAGTGAAACCAGGACAGAATTTTGATTTTAGCAACAGAAAGCAAAGAAAATTAGGTTACCCAATTACAATCCATGGGTCCTTGGATAACTCACTGAATCTCCCTGAGCCAGTTTCCCACAGTGTTATTGTGAAAGAAATATCACATCAATTGTAAATCATCTGCATCATACTTAGTATTGACATGGCCCTGTAAGGTTTGAAAAGTACTTTACAAATATTACCTCATTTTATGCTCCCAGCAGCCTTGGAAGGTAGGTATTATAATCATCCCCATTTTACAGATGAGAAAAGTTAGGCAAATGGTGATAAAGTGACTTGCCTAGAGTCACACAGCTAGTGGATGGTTAGATTCGAACTCAGATCTTCCTGACTCAAGATCCCTACCCATGTGATTGTTGCTGCTGCTACTGCACAAAGGATAAATAGGGATAATATTGATGCTTTTATTGACTTGAAGTAGCACCAAAAAAACAATGATTTTCTTGCTGCCCCCAGGTTCATTTGCATGTCGAACAGAAACATGGTGGGAGGTGATCCCATCCCGAACACAGTTTCTAAGATGTAGCTGGGGGATGAGTTGGAGGTGCAAATTCCCCAAAGCATTATGGGGACACAGCCTGACAATAAGAGATTTAAGAGGGGGCGGCTACGTGACACAGTAAATAGAGCACTGGCCCTGGAGTCAGGAGGACCTGAGTTCAAATCTGGCCTTAGACACTTAACACTTACTAGCTGTATGACCTTGGGCAAGTCACTTTATCCCAATTGCCCCTCCAAAAAAAAGCAAGAGAGGGAGAGAGAGAGAGAGAGAGAGAGAGAGAGAGAGAGAGAGAGAGAGAGAGATTTAACAGGAGTTCAATGGAATTTTCTAATCCCAAATCCATTAATTATCTGGGGCCCAATATTTTGGGGGTATCAACACCAAAATCAAAGTTGCCAAACTTAAATAAATAAAAGACAATATAAAGGTTTCTGCTGGTCTCTACTGGTTAGTACGTGTCTCCCAGCCCTAAATTATGCACTAAAATAACTTTAGACTTTCCTTTGTCAAGGAAGAGCTTACTAGCCGCTGGATCCCATCAGATGGCAACAAAAAGCAGGAGACCAAAAGAGGTTGAATATTTCAAGACTTAATAGACAGTGGCAGAAAAAAAACTTAATAATTATGAGACCAGCCCAGTAGATACAAAAGAAAAGAGAGAGGAGTCACAACAGCCAGCATGGACAACACAATGACCAATGGAGACCAAAGATGCAACATTAGAGGTGACACAGGGCAAAAATATCACCAACATCCATCCATTACACAGCACTGGAGGCAGGACTTGCCCTGGCAATAGGGGTTTCCAGTGTGTGTGCTCCCTATGCACATTCCCTAGTCAGGGGTGTTCTCTATATGCAGATTCCCTGTTTAAATGGATTTTTTGTGAACTTGCCCTCCCTCACAAATGTAGCAACTATCTGTCCACAGATCTTTTCCTCTGATTCAGGCTGCTATGCTGTTTGATTAAATATTTTTTAATATTTTGATTGCTATATTTCAATGTCGTTAATATAATATTTCAGTGGTTGGCATAATATTTCAACATATATATGTTTCAATAGAATTAATTTATTATGTGATCTTATGCATTGTGCTTTATGTCAAACTGGCAAGGGGACCCATGACAAAAAAAAATGGCTAAGAACTCCTATCCTAATGTTTCCTCTAGTCGGCTGGTAAAAGTCAGTAAGTGGGTTGATATTAATGAGCTATGGTTTTGAACAGGTGCTGATACCTAGAGTGCCTTGAAAATGGCATCATTTTCTGGCCACTTACATATGAGGGGGCCCTGGGTACTACAGTTACAAGAAAAATACTATCCATCCCAGAGCACCTCAGACAGTACATCCAGACAGTCATTTTTCTTCTTCCTAAGAAGAAAAATGTCTGAGTCAAGCATTAACAAAGCCTGTGATTTGGGGGTAACCTACAGACAATAACGGGTAAATGTCAAGTGAGCTCTCCGAAAATCTCTTTCAAGTATATCAGCACCTGAACAACACATAAAAGAGCTCAATCCCAGCAGGTCACTGTCAGTAGGGCCAAGAGGAAATACTACCAGAGCATCCCAACAGTGCTAAAAGTATGCCATGGTTAACATGACTTGAGATGGGAGATTTAAACCTGGAAAGGACTTTAAAGATAGTCGAGTCACAAAGTCATAAAAATTCAGTTGGAAGGGACCTTAGGAGGTCATCTACAACATACATGATGAATGGTCAGCCAGTCTTAGCTTTAAGACTCACATTGGAGGGGGCGGCTAGGTAGCACAGTGAATAGACCACTGGCCCTTGAGTTGGGAGGACCTGAGTTCAAATCTGGCCTCAGACACTCAACATAACACTTACTAGCCATGTGACCTTGGGCAAGTCACTTAACCCCAATTGCCTTGCCCTCCAAAAAGAAAAAAAGAAGTTTCCCATTTCAGAGAAGCCGCTACTTCCTGAGTCATCTTATTCCAGTTTTGAAGGGAAAGAGTGAGTCTCATTTATCAGGAAGTTTATTAGAAGACCTAGGTTCATGTCCAGGATCAGCTACTTACTAGCTGTGTGACCCTGGGCAAGTCACCTAAATTTTCAGAACCTCAGTTTCCTCTTCTTTAGAATGGGGATGAAAATGCCTGCACTTTGCATTTGACCGAGTAGGAAACAAAGGCCCAAAGAGATGAGGTGATTTGTTCAAGATCACACAGCTTAATTAAGAAGCAGAATTGGAACTTGACTCCAAACTCAAGGACCTTTCCACAATACCCCATTACCATTTTTTGCTAGGTCCATCTAAACTTCACATATACACAAGCTATTCTCCAGTCCCAATGGAGGCTCATCCTGGTTCTCTTTTTTTCCTTTCTACACCTGTCCTGAGTGACTTATTTATCCCCTGGCAACTATTTCTTAGCTTTGACCTCCTGGCCTCTCTACCGTAACCCTGCCTATATGGTCATTAACCTTTTGATGACTAGGACAGAAACAAAAATAAGTAGTCTGGCCTAGGACAACCAATAGTGTGTAGGGGATGGATGTGTAGGATTACACCATTTTTATTTCATGAGTATTTACTTATTTATTATTTAGAGAATGCTTTGCTTTTTCTCTGACCTGTCATTTAGGAGCTCTAAGGCTCAAAGAGACTCACTCACTTACTCAACCATGACACTGATAGGCAGATAGCTTAGTCTCAGTCTCCTATTATGTGTAGTCTCCCCCCCCCCCATCCAATGACTGGGAAACTCATTCCCCTCCACCCCCTGGAGCCAAGACTCCTTGACATCCACCCCTCCACCCACCCTCCAGACTAGCCATCACACACCTGTCAACAAGATACCTATGACCCATTTAGACAAGAGCATCAAGTCCTCAGGGTCTTCACAGACAGACTTAGCTCACCAAGAGTTTCACAGTCTTCTCCTGGGGGGAATGTGCAAGGTGAAATATTGATGAGCTATCTGTCCAGGCTATTGAATTTTTAATTAGGGTAGAAAGGAGACCCCAGCCCCTGATGTGAGGTATGGCTGAGGGGACCCAGGTTCTTGGATGTCGCCTTTGTTAAAATTTCATCTACATCAGCAAGCAGATGAAAGCCCTTCACTTACATCATTCTACCTATAAATAAATAATTATAGCTCACATTTATATAACATTTAATAGTATGCAAAGCACATGACAGCACTATGAGGTATAGAATGCAAATATATTATTCCTGATGTCGAAACTGGGGCTCAGAGAAGGGTCCCACATCTAAGAAGCCACAAAGACATCACTCCAACCCAGTTTGTCTAAATGCAAGTCCCAGAATACACAAGTATTTCTTCCACTCCCATGATGATGCCGAAGTATCACCACAAACCAAGGGATTTCATCTTTGATATTCCATAGTGTCAAAGAACTTGAGATTCAAAAGGCATGTGACCACCTAGTCTAACTCATATTTGAAAAAGAATCCCAATTCTCAACAAACATTTATTAAGCACCTACTATATGTTAGGTACTGCTCTATTTGCTGGGAAGGCAAGGCAAAAAAGAAACAGCCCATCCTCCAGCTTGCAATCCTTCTGGGGAGGAGAGTGTGGACCTATGTTGGTATAAACACACGAGATAAGAGGTAGAGGTGAGAAAGGAGTTCATTCTGGGCATGGAAAACAGTCAGTGAAAGAATACAAAGATGGAAGATGGTGTGCCATGTATGAGGAACAATCAGGCCAGTGTGAGTGGACCATATCAAACATGTGACAGAAAATGATGTGTAATAAAGTGATATTCTTAACACTGAGTCCATGGACCACAGATGCTAGTTCTATGAAGCAGAACAGAACATCTGTATTTCAACATAATTTATTTTCTTTGTAACATTCTGTATATTATTTCTTTAAAAACATCATAAGGGCAGCTAAGTGGCACATAGAGTGCCAGGCCTGGAGTCAGGAAGGCTTATCTTCCTGAGTTAAAATCTGGCCTCAGATACTTACTAGCTGTGTGACCCTGGGCAAGTAAGTCACTTACCCCTGTTTGCCTCAGTTTCCTCATCCGTAAAATGAGCTGGAGAGGGAAATGGCAAATTAGTGCAGTATCTTTGCCAAGAAATCCTCAAATGGGGTCACAAAGAAGAGTCAGACATGAATGAAAAATGACAGAACAAAAAGAAAAAACAATATCCAAAACCACCTCATTCTGAGGAGTCCAGAAGCTTTTACCAGACTGCTCAAAGGATTCATGATACAAGAAGGTTAAGAATCCCTACTGTAAAGGAAGTTGGGGCCCCCTTATGAAGGCCTTTAAATACCAAACAGAGAAGATTATGTTTGATCATATAGGTAATAAGGAGGAAACACTGGTAAGAAATTCTGAGAAAGGATCCAACCAAGAGTGTTAGCCCATTAACCACAGAATGGGACTCTGGGATTTGGCTATCTAGTCCAGCTCATGCCTAAAAAAGCATTCCCTCTGCTCCATCATGTAAAAGTGGTCATTTGACCTTTCCTTGAAGATCTCCAGTGATGGGGAACTCATTACCTCTGAAGGTAGGTAATTCTACTTTGGGACAGCCCTAATCATACCACCATGTTTTTTTATATCCAGACTATATCTGCATCTCTGCAATCTTCACTAATCTTGCCTAATTCTGCCCCTTTGGGGAACAGAGCAAAGTCTAACCTGGCCCAAGAAACATGGGAATGCAGCAGGGCTGGGATGGGTTCTGGGAACCTGAAGACCATACAGAGCCATGGGTGCTATGTGTCAACTTTTCCAGCCTCCCCATCCAGCAGGCTACGCCGGCTCACTAATGAGCATCAGCTGGCACTGACACTCAGGCCGAGAGACAGAAATGGGAGGGTTTTGCTTCATCTAACTATTGCCAGCTTTCATTCATTCACAAATTCAATATTAGGTGCTTTCCACATCCAGCGTCCTGTGCTAAGCTCTGGCAGACATACAGAGATCAGTGAGATATGTTTCTAGCCCTCAAGGAACTTCTACAAAAACTTGTGTGCAGTTACTTTGAAATTATAGAATTGGGGAGGAGGCAGAGGAGGCTGCTAGGTGGTACAGTGGGTAGAGCACTGGACTTGGAACCAGGAAGATTCATCTTCCTGAGTTCAAATCTGGCCTCAGACACTTACTAGCTGTGTGACCCTGGGCAAGTCACTTAACCTTGTTTGTCTCAGTTTCCTCATCTGTAAACTGAACTAGAGAAGGAAATGACAAACCAGTCTATCATCTTTGCCAGGAAAACCCCAAAGAATTAGAAACAACTGAACAAACCACAGTAGCATGGAGGGGTGGAAGAAAATGCCTCATGCTCCCTTGAAGGTGTTTCTTTTTTTCTCTCTAACAGAATTCTGAAGGTAATAAGCATTTGATTCATTTTCTACTGCAGAGATCTTGCCTTAGCAACTTGAGTGAGAACTCCTAGCATGGAACTGAAAGAGCTCTATGGGAAATGGTCCCATTCCCCACAAGCAGATTCCCTTCTGAAGGGGGCTGGGTCTCAGCCAAGTGGTGGCCATGATCCCCTGCTGGTCCTGGAGCCCCATCTTTCTGTAGAAACCTGACTTACAGTGTATAACCAAACCTCTTCAATCTGTGCTCTGGACAATTCAGAAATGGTGACAATGAATCAAGGCAGGCTCAAGTCTATCTTTGCTCTAAAATACACAGGGAAAAAAAGTTCTTGGTGAGCAAATTAATCATATCAACAGATTGCAGGGAACTATGTTTTTTAAAAAAATTCAACCAGAACACTTTGCAAAGCAGTCTATATGCTAATTACAAACTAAACTTGTGTGAGAGTATACATATATAAATAGAACATTCTGTGTACATGTTGTATCATCTGTATAGAAAGTAAGCTTCTTGGGGGCTTTTCCATTTCCTTTCTTGTCTTTGTATCCCTAGAGTCTTATACACAGGCGGTAATCAATAAATGTGAATTGAATTGTATTGATTTTTGAAAACATGATATAAATTAATGGGGAAATAAGAGTTTGAAAAAAGTAATTCCACCTTAGAGATAACTTTTCAACAGTGCATTTTTTTCTCTTTATTTAAGAGATACCCATGCCCTGAGATCCAGCAGCAAATGGGATAAAGGAAGCATCCACTGAGGGACATCTCAGTTCTGTTGCTTTTATTTCCTCCCATCCTGACCCAAGTTTCTCCAGTTTTGCCTCTCCTGGGAGGAAGTAAAGAGAACAACAACCAAAATCTCCCTTTTGTCCCAAGCTGGAAACCAAAGCCTTATTAAATAGTGAGTTTCCAAGAGAGGAACCACCTGCCAAAAGAATCAGCTGTTGAGAAATTACCATGCAATCTAAATCCCCAGGAACTGATTTTTTTCTAGCTAACTCCAACTGAAGTCAAAATTATTGAACAAAGATCCCAGAATTCAGATTCTGCCCTAGCCCAAAGGACGTGTACTCTTCAGAAGTTAACCTCCACCTACAATCACATATTACATCACAAAGTGAGGGTGGGGGTGAAGATGAGATGAGAAAGGTTATCATCCAATGCCTTGCTTCTGAAAGAGTTGAGGAGTCTGGTAGAATTTCCAGGAGAGGGTTAGGGATTAGCCTCCAATGTCCCTTCCAGTCCTGAAAGTTTATGATTCTATGAATCATAAAAAAATAGACCATAAGGGGCCTAGAGATCATCTGACACTCTCAGACTGGGACAGAGATCCACTGAGGTCTTTGCCTGTTTTGTTTCTAAATACAGCTCCATTTTGGGGTGTCCAGGTGGTACAGTGGATAGAGTTCCAGGCCTAGAATTAAGAAGACTCATCTTCCTGAGTTCAAATCTCACCTCAGATACTTACTAGCTGTATGACCTTGGACAAGTCACTTCACCCTGTGTGCCTCAGTTTCCTCATCTATAAAATGATCTGGAGAAGGAAATGGCAAACCACTCTAGTATCTTTGCCAGGAAAAGCCCAAATGGGATCATAAAAGAGTTAGACATGACTGAAACAAATGAACAAAAAAAAATGTGCCTTAGAAGACCCCAAAGTTAAGGGAATAGTGATTTATCTCAGTGCCATCTAGGGAGGAGGCAAGCATCTATGGGTGCCAAAGGAAGAGTAGAAATGCCCCTATTGTCTCCAAAAAGCTAAGGAAGAATTTTAACAAACCAAAAAAACTTCTTCAAGTACATATCTGATCTGCCCTCTGAAATTAGAAGCTCCTTGAGTGCCCAGACTGAATCCCATTATTCTTTGTGATTCCTATCTGAGTGCTATATACTAAGTGCCCTATAAATATGTGAATGAATGGATGAGACCAGTCCAGAGAATGCCCCTGAAGTGGCACTCAAGTTGAGAGATACTGTCCACTGCATGTAACATGATTTGGAACGTGGAAGAGAAGGCTTGAGAGACGAGAAAGGGACAGTGCCTTTTTTGGATGGTGGCCAGCCCACAAACACTCTGTTAAACTACCCTGTTAAGGTGGCCTTAGAATTCCGGATTAGTTTTCCTCATAAAGTGGGATTTAAAGAAGATACCCTAAGGAAGCTGGCCATCCAGGGTGTTCGAGGGGCACAGGATTGGGTTGAATAAATAATGACCCAGTTTGAGTTACAGACATTTTGATCAAGAGTTTTGTCCTGATTATAGCCTCTGGGAAGCTTAAGGGCAAGAAAAGTCCATAAGAAAGGCTGGACTTGAGGGTTCTGTCCAGAAAAACCAGAAGGAACGAGGTCAACATGGATGGCTGAAGGGCATCCTCCTCCTCTCCCCCTCCCCCACTCCTTGCACTATGGCAAGTGGAAAGATGGAAAGCTATGGAGACAAAGCCCCAGGTACTGTGCCTAAAGCATATGTGTGACCTCATCACTTCTCTTTCCAACAAGTCCCTGTGGCTCCCTCTTAAATTCCAAAGAAAAGCCATTTCCTTTGGGTGACATTTAGAGTTGTCCACAAGATGGTTCAACCCTCATTTTCTAGACTTATTTTGCGTTGCTCCTCTTCATGAACTCTACATTTCAGATAAACTGGGCCTACTTCCTGTTCCCAGCCCATGATATTTTGTCTTCCATTTCTGTGCCTTTAAATAGACTGCCCCCAGATACACACACACACACACACACACACACACACACACACACACACACCCCACCCCATTCCTGAAAAGCTCTCCATGCTCATCTCCACTTCTTAGAAGCTGAGCTCAAGGCTCAGCTCAAGAGACACCTTTTACATCAAGTCTTTCTTCATGTCCCACCCACCCAATTATACCATTATTTGCTTTTTATATATTTTATATTGACTTCCCTGTGTACATGTTGTTCTTCTACCACCACCACTACAAATACACACACACACACACACACACACACTCACACACTCCTCTATAAAATAGAGGACTGCATTTGTTTTGTCTTTACATATATACATATATATATACATATTTTCAATTGCATCTCCCCATCTCACCCAATCTTGAAGTGTGTGACCTCTCATGGGTCTTATCTCACTGCTATGGGCATGGAAGCTCTGACCTGGACCTTTGGTAGATTATTTTGGCAACTCTCTTTAGGATACTGCAATAGCCCATGCAAGAAATGATGGGAGGTGACTGAACTAGGTGGGAAACTGAGGGAGCAGGAAGAGCCTCAAGAGATGTTGTGGAGGGAAAATCAACAGAATTTCATGAGGGAGTGCCTGTGTAGGATGAGGATGAGGGAGAGAGAGGTTAAGGATGACGCTGGGATTATGAATACGGATTACTACATGGTGGTACCCTCAACAGAAATGGAGAAATCTGGAAGAGGGTTTAACAGCAAGCACCCTCACATACCCAGGATGGCTGCTAGCACAGGTTCTTTGATCTGCTTTACTAAAGGAAACCAACTTTTAAAGAGTCAACAATCTTTAAACATATATAATTCACTTACTTCAGGGGAAAAAGTCAGCACCCTGAACTTCAGAAAATACAAACAGAAATTACAAGCAGACAAAAAATACAGACAGAGAAAATAACACAGTTCAACAGATCAACAGACAGGGCTTCTAGCTGAATAACCATTATATACCTATATAGTTAGTTACCAGAGAGAGAAGCACCAACATCTGGGTTTTCAAAGCCAGGGGTTCAACAGCTACCCAGAGTCTCATCTGGTCAAATCACAGAACTCTTCCCATAAGTGAGCCCCAAAACAAAACCTCATCTCAGAGTATACATACCTTTCTTCAGGGTCAGAGGACATCACAACCTTCATGACCCACTTCCTAATTACAGAATAACAAAAGGTATGGACCTTCCTGAAAAACAAGCCCCCCCAGGGCAGCTAGGTGGCACAGTGAGTAAGAGCGCTGGCCCTGGAGTTGGGACAACCCGGGATCGGATCTGGCCTCAGCACCCACACAGAAATAATGACTGGCCATGTAACCTTGAGCAAGTTACTTAACCCCAATTGCTTTAAAAAAAAGAACCAAACAAGCCTCCCCCCAATCAAGCCCCTCCTGTTGGGTTTTACTTGAGGCCCATTAAGGGGCAAGGAAGATCTTCAAATTCCCTTACCATTACAGAGGAGTAGATCTAGGAGGGAAGATGATGAGTGCTACTTTGACAATCTTGAATCTGAGATGTCAACAGTGCATTAAGCTAAGGTACCCAGCAAACAATTGGTGATGTTGGCCTAAAGTTCAGGACAGATGTTAGCCCTGATATATAGAATCTGGAATATATAAGTGTGGAATTGGTCATTGGATCCATGGGAACAGATGTGTTCCAAACTGGAGAGAGTGTAGAGAAAGGAAATAAGGTGGGTTGAGGGGTGATCCAGAGTTGAATATTGCTAAGGTTAAATACTGACGGGGTATGAATGTTGCTTGTGCAAGGGGGCGAGGGATTGAAGGGTAGAAGCCAGTACATAGTTGAGCCATTTAACCATATATATATATATATATATATATATATATATATATGATAACTTTAAAAGAGCTAAAGTGTAGACAGACCAGGAATAATGGAATTGGAGAAATGGGCCTAGAAAGGCTAGAGATCGTGTTAAGAACAAATAATAGATTTGAGAAAAGTGACGCAGAGTGGGAAAGAGTAGGAAAGCAGAGTATGACAAGAGAGGGGAATTTTGGAATTCAAGATTGTAGAACTGGTGGAGTTAGGGAGTAAAATGGATCTAATCATGCCTGCCTGGAGCTGAGGTAAAAAGGAAAATGGAGGGTGAGGAAGTTGTTGAACTAAGGTCAAAATGTTCAAGAGACCATCAATGTGAATGGGGACATCTCCAATGGAGGGTAGGGATCAAGGTGAAGAGGAAAACCACAAGTCCAGAACAGAAAATAAGAACAATTTCCATGAGCACAAAAAGACAGAAAAAAACATGAGAGGAAAATATCTGTGATCAGGAGAATCTGTTAGTAATAGATCATGGTAATAGACTGCCTTCTCAAGGTGGAAGGGAAGAGAATTTAGAATTCAAAAAAAAAAAATTAAGTGAATGTTAAAAATTATTTTTATTTGTAATTGGAATAAAATATTTTAAATAGATAATGGCATAGAACAAGGGGAGAACAGAAGGGCACAGGGACCAGAAAAGGGTAGCATTGAACTGAATTGGGTTGAGAGTGTGGGGAGAGGTAGCCTGGGAGAGAAGATTTTGCCCCAGCAGACACTGAATGTGAATCACAGAAATTAAATAAACAAGAGGTTGAACTTTGATAGTGTGGATCTGTATAGTGTGTGACTCACACTATAAAAAGGAAGCATCATTGGGTCAGGGCACTTAGGGCTCACACCATGGCTTGAGAAGGTTAGCAATAATGGTCATGTGATAAAGGGTTCCACTAATCCTGGACAGGGCACAGAAGCTCTTCTCACTCTTCTGTCCCTCTCCATCAAAATCCTCATGAAGAACTGTAATACTGTGGATTGTCTATATACACATATAATTCCCCCGCTAGAATGTAAACTTCTTGAAGGTAGGGACCATGTCTAACCAAAACTTCAGATCTCCCCCAGCACCTACCAAGCTTTGTAAACAGTGGGTACTTAATAAACATTCCCTTAGAATGTTTTTACATTGAATTAAATACATAACATGGTTGTATGGGATAGAGGAACCACTAAAGCTTCTTTAAATGCACTGAAAAATTTCCCTCCTTGATAATAAGTGATTTTTTTGACATGCCACCCCATGACCAATCCATGGTCCATTTTGTCCACAGGGCCAACCTAAGGCTAAATCATAAGGGAGGTTTATCTTTAGTGACATCTCATTTCTCCTCTGACAGACTCCCTGTTCTCCCCATCTTGATCTCCCCATGCACCTAAACTAACTTCTACTCTGGTGTGATAAGCCTGCAGTGGGGAGAGAGGGAGGGAGGGAGGAAGGGAGGAAGGAAGGAAGGGAGGAAGGAAGGAAGGAAGGAAGGGAGGAAGGAAGGAAGGAAGGAAGGAAAGAAGGAAAGAAGGAAGGAAGGAAGGGAGGGAGGGAGGGAGGGAAAAAGGAAGGAGGGAAAAAGGAAGGGAGGGAGGGAGAGAGGAATGATTTTTTTAAGCCCCTGCTCCATGCCAGGCACTGTGCTAAGCACTTTATGAACATTATCTCATTTGATCTTCACAATAACCTTGAGGGGTAGGTACATTTATTATCCTGAGGACACTGAGGCAAATAAAGGTTAAGTGTCTTGTTCAGGGTGATGTAGCTGTTGAGTATCTGAGGGAAGATTTGAATTAAGGTCTTCTGGACTCCAGGCCCAGAGTTCTATTCACTGCCCTACCTAGCTCACCTCAGAGGTCATGGAATAACAATAATAGCTAACTTTACATAGCACTTGGATGTTTATAAAACATATTCATGTATAAATGTAGATGTAGATATAGATATAGATGCAGATGTAGATGTAGGTGCAGATGTATATATAGCTATAGATGATATAGATATAGATCATTCCATTCTTACAACAACTTTCTGAAATAGGGAAAATGTTATCATCCCCATTTTACAGGTGAAGAAATTGAAGCTGAGAGTGACTGAGGACTTGCCCAAGGTCACACATATCTAGTAAGTACCTGAGGCAGGATTGGAACTCAAGCCTCCCTGACTCCAAGTCAGATGTTCTATCTGCTTATACCACTTACATACCTAAAATGTTTGGGCAGCATAGGTCGTGCAGTGGATAGAGTGCTGGTCATGCAGTCAGAAAGACATTTCCCTGAGTTCAAATCTGGCTTCAGACACTTACTAGCTGTGTGACCCTACGCAAGTCACTTAACCCTGTTTGTCTCAGTTTCCTCATCTGTAACATGAACTGGAGAAGGAAATGGCAAACCACTCCAGCATCTTTGCCACAAAAACCCCAAATGGGGTAACAGAGTTAGATATGACTGAAAATGACTAAAGAACAACCTAAAACATCTTAAGAGCAGAGACTTTTAAAAATTACCTTGCATTTGTTTTGTTTATTCTTACATATTACAAATTGTTTCCCCCAATAGAATGTAAACTTCCTGAGGATCACTGAATGTTCTTGATATTGCCAGCTCTTTTTGAAGTCCCTGGCACACAGTAGGGGTTTAATAAATTCTTTATGAATCAAATTGAATTGAATCTGAAGCCTTGTCTGTGGCCCCTGGCTTTATAGAAGCAGCAGGTTCATGTCTAAAGAGATGGGGCTGGGGGGAGAAAATCCAAGTGGCTGACAGTCGGGGCCTTTCCTGCCTAATGCAGCCTGGCATAGGTGGAGGGGCGGAGGGAGGTGTTCCCAGGCTCGAGCTAAGGTGGGGAACCTCAAACTGAAGGCAGCAGCAAGTCAAAAATTAAATTAAACCAAATATTGGGTTCAGATCCTCCTTCCTCCCTTCTCAGGGAATATAATCAGCCTCTAGCATTTGGGGGACAGCTGGGGGAAGTAGGGGCTTGGGTTATTGGCCGGTAGAAGGGCTCTGACCCCTTATCTGATTCCCAGGAGGTCTTCCAGAGTGTTCCAGGCATTCCCATGGGCTCCACTCCCCTCACATTTTCAATCTTCAATAAGGAATAGGAGAAAATTTCTGGCACCAGGCCTGGGACATCCCCTGGGGATTCAGGGGACTTCGAGTTCCAAAATGGGGTGGGGGTGGGCAGGAAAGGAATGTCTCAGGAAGTTTTTAATGAAGCAGGTCCCATGAGAGTGACTCACATAAACCCTGGGGCAGACCCTGGAACCAGGCCCATCTACATCTCCAGAGATGGACTGATAAGTAGGCCAGATAGGCAATCACCTACAGGGTGTGGGTTTTGATGGATTATTGGGGGACTTTTCTGCTCTGTGTCAGTCAACCTCCCGCAAAGCTCTGCTATACGGCCTGGGCTCCTCTCAAGAAAGCAACAAATGATGCTTCCTCCCAAGGGGCTGACGCCAGAGAACTAAGGGAGATCGAACATCAGGTTTCCCCCACTCAATGTTCCAGCCTAGAATTATAGAAAGTCAGAATTAGAAGGCACCTGAGTTGGAGTCAGGAGTCTAGGGTTTGAATCTTCACCATTCACTAAACATTATATGACCTTGAACAGAATCCTTTCCTCTCAGAGGCTTAATTGTCTCTCCTATCAAGTGGAAGTGTCGGCCTAGACATCAGGATTATAGTTCTAGGACTGAGAGAGACCTTGGGCATCATCTAGCCTGATTTTACAAATGGGGAAACTGAGACCCAAAGAAGTAATGTGATTTTCCTAAGGTCACACAAGTTGTGTCAGAGACAGGATCTGAACCTAGGAACTCTGGCTCCAGGGTCAATTATTCTTTCTGTTCTTTAAAGAACCCTTCCAGATAGCTCTAACATCTGTGATCTTGTCCTATCCCCCATCTCTTACAGGAGAGTAAACTGATATCCAGAGAAGGGACATGACTTCACACAGCTGCTCAGTGGCCAAGCCAGCACTAGAATCCAGGTCACCACTTCCCCTGTCCTGGGCTCTTTCGGGAGGGCAGACTCAAGGAGGTCACTATGACGACACTGGGCAGAACCAAAAGATGATGGAAGACACTTATTATAACAAGCGTCTATTCTACAGTCGCACAATTTTCCCAAGAGCTGACATGCTCTAATATCTGCCTCAAGGTCTCAGATGGTCCTGGTGCTGCTTCCTCAAGAACACAGGGAGAAGTATCCTTGGAATATGACCATGCCGAATCTACACATCACTCAGTCAACACTAACTAAGCCTTTTATTAACTTTGTATATATTGTATGCACCTAGTTATTTTCATGTACTCCCTTCCATTAGAACATGAATGCTTTGAAGGTAAAGAATATGAACCAGATTTTGTCTCTTTGTATCCTCAACACTATCATTGCAATTGATACATAGCAAGGGCTTAGATAAATACTTACTGAAGGATTAACTGCCTACCAGGCAAGGTGCCAAGAATTAACAATACAAAAAAAAATACTGCCTGGACCTCTAGGAGTTTACAATCTATCCAGAGACCAAAAGAAATACAAAATAAATACAAGATAATTCAGGGGCCAGGGACTAGCACCTGGATATACCAGGAAACAGTTTGTATTAAAGGGCCAGGTATTCTAAGAGAGGGAAGGAAATGGATTCCATGCCAATACAAATGTACAAATATGGGAGATGGAGTGTTATATTTGAGCAATAGCACAAACCAGTTTGGCTTGGCCAAAGGACATGAAGGAGAAGATGTATGAAAAGGCTGGGTAGGTAAGTTGGAGACACTGTGTAAAGGGTTTTAAGCCAAGATGTTCTTTATTTGATTCTAGATGTGATAGGGAATCATCAGTTTATTGAATGACCTGGCCGAGCCTATGCTTTAGAAATATGACTCTGATGACCCTGTGAAATACGGATCATATCCTATTATTCAATTTGCTTTTTAATCTACTCGTCATAGGTGCAACTTGTAAATTCTATAACTGTACCTTAGCTTTAATCTGGAATCTCCCTTGCCACCCTCTCCTCCTATAAGGAGAAGGTGGGGAAAAAAAGCCACACATTGCCCATGCGTGCAAGTGAATGGACAAGCCACTAAGTGAGTCCATCAGTACACCAATTTTGGACAGACACTGAAGATGGACAGTGAGAACAGAAATGAATAGGAGGAGATCATCCTGGGTCACATTTGAGAAACTAGTCAACACTTCCAACTAAGCTACTCTGAGACACAAAAGCCCATCTTTTTTCCATCAATATTCTCCCAGAAATGCTAATATACTGTGAATCATGGAACTTTACAATCTTCAAAAGAATCAAGATTAGAGGTGAGCCAAAGGTAAATGGGGAGAAGTGACAAATCAGACATCATCAAGAATATGTATAACTGACAAAAGGAGGTGGGACTAGTCAGGTGGCACAAAAGAGAGACAAGAGATAAGTCATTCAAGCACTGCAGTGGTATCCCCAGAATATTTTTTAAAAAACAGGAAGAGATATGGTGTATTGGATGGATCCCTTATGGAAAACTTAAAGAATGACATGAAAACAAATCCCACAGGATAAGATGGAGAAAGTTACAATCTGCAATGGTGACATATCAATCCTAAAGGGCAAAAACTATTTCATTTTTGGTTTTGCATACCCAGCACCTAGCTTTAATGCATACAATACATCAAGTGCTCAATAAATGTTTATTGACAAATTAATTAACTTCAGGCCCATCAGAGCACACCACTAGGATAGGTATCTGAAAAGCCTCAATGGAGAATGCAGTGCATTGTCATAGAAAGAGCCCAGATTTGGAAGTCCAGGAATGCATGTTCTAGTCTTGGCTCTACTACCTCCAGGCAATCACCTTACCTCTATGTGCCTCAGTTTCCTCATCTGTAAAATGAAAAAGATGCATGATATGAGCCCTAAGATCCTTTCCAGCTCTAACATTCTATGTTTCTGGGACTTCTGTCTTCCTTTGTATTTCAGAAAAGGCTGTTTCTAAAAATTCTTCCTTAAAAAAATCACTTGAAAAATTCCTTTCATCTTTCTCTTGCCATATAGTCAGAAAGCAGCTAAGGTCCCAGACTACTAATCCTTTGCATAAATTCATTTAAACAAAATTCTTCTGTGGTATGCTCAAGTAAAAATCCTCTTACAGTTTATAGACATATGTATATTACACTGGGAAATCGAGGGACTAAGTCTCTTAATGTCCATATTGGAAATACACTTACATCCTCATATACTGCCTGAGGTGAAGCCTCAGTAATCCTGCCAGACCAGAATGTTTTTGGCACCCCTGGACACAGAAGCAATCTCAGCAATGTCAGGATGGTCTCCTTTTGAAAACAGCATTTAGCAATGAGGTGCAGAGAATGTACTGAGTTTCTAGCTGATCAGGGCAAAGACTAGTTGAAGTCAGTCCCATGGATACCTAAATCCAAACTTCAGGAGGGACAACCCAGCTTTTGACAGCAATAGCTGCTGCTTCTGTAGGTATAGAAAGAACCATTTTGTCCTTTAGGTTAATTCAATCTAAACAGAGAAATTGTGTTGGAACTGAAAAAGCAGAAAAGCTCGTCTGCCTGCCTTTTCCCATCAGTGGACAATTGGGAAAAGCAAGGTGAAGACTGAATTTGCTGACTTAATAGAATCTTTTTCAGCTTCTCTTCTGTTGATCTGGTTGGAAAACTTCCTTTAAAATGATTTGGCAGAAAAAGCACTGGGGACTCTGAATCAGAACTGGGATCAAACCCTGGAGCTGACACTATCCAGGTGGCCTTGAAGATGCTTCCCTCCCACTGAGTCTCAGTTTCTTCATCTATAAAATGCAAATAACATTACATTCACTTCCTACTTTGCAAGTTGGTGAGAGAAAAAAATCTTTTTAAACTAGTACTAAGTAAATATGAGTTAGTGATAGGGTGTTTTGAGTCTGTACCTGTAATTTTACTGGCATAGAGAAATCCCTAGTATAGATACTGCCTCCATTCATGTAGGTCCACATCTACTTTGGAACTGATCCTCAGGAAGGGGAAGTGACTTTCCCAGAATCACAATACTGGTCAATGGCCAAGCCAGGACTAGAGCCCAGGTTACCTCCTTCCTTAGTTGCATACCCTTTCCACTGACCCACAAACAAGGTGAGTTCTTCTGGGAGGGCAGAATCAAGGTCATTGTGATGGCACTGAGGCCATGATTAGTATGGAATATATCCAGAAGATGGAGCCCAATCAGAACAAACTTCTAAGACCTCACAATTTTCCTGAGGATGGACCCAAACATATCACTCCAGAGCAGCCTGGGGCATAAGGGGTTAAGTGACTTGGCAGAATTACACAGCCAATATACTAGTAGAGGGGGAATTGAAACCCAGATTATCATGATCCTATGTCCAGCAGTTAGCACACATTCATAGACCCCAATTTAGGAACCTCCAACCTAGAAGAATAGATCCTTAAGTGAGGTTTTAAACTTCTTCCCTGGCTCTCCTCACTCCAGTCTTCAAATTTTGCCATTTGGCAATCAGTTGAAGGAAGTGGGGATGTTCAGTCTAGAGAAGAGAAGACTGGGGGGGATATAATTAGCTGCTTTCTAGGGCAGCAGAGGATAAGATAGTGTCATGGAAACAACAAATATGAACTTGGACAGACTTCGAGAGATAACGGAGGATAGAAGAGCCTGACATATTATGGTCATGAAGAGTCAGACATATTTGACTGGCCCTCATGTGGAAGAGGTAATAGACTTGGTGCTCTTGATCTCAGAGCTAGCAGAACTAGAGAAATGGGTGAAAGATACAAGGAGACAAATTTAGACTTCCTATTAACATAAAGGGTTTTTGTTTGTTTGTTTTTTTACTACTTAGAACACTCCCAAAGTGTACAAGGCTACCCTGGGAGGGAGAGCACAGGATTGTGTATTGCTGGAGGTCTTCAAGAAGAGGCTAACTGACCAGTTGTCAGGTATGAAGCAGAAGACTTGTGCAGATGAAGGTTAAGTTAGGTGTTTTCTGAGGCCCTTTCAATTCTGAGAGTCTCCAATTCTGTGATTCAATGAGGGACATGAGCAGGCATTTTAAAGGGTCTTTCCAATGTCCAACCAGGTAGATGACAGCCAGGGAAAGCCAGCCTTCACTCTTACACATGGCCCATTACACTGAAACACAGGTGAATACATTTACCATGAACTCCATGTCTTGCCTTCCTGAAAATGAACCTGAAACTTTTTATACTCCAAGCAAGACGGTGCAAAAACATCTCCTTTCCAAACGCTGCTCTGATGCCACCCCTTTTAAAGAACAACAAATCTGACAGGTTTAGAATTGAGCACAACACTGTTAAGAAAGTGGCGAGAGGATTTAAATACCTTGTCCTGAATTCCCCTGTTATTCTTTCTTACAGAGATATCTTCATAGGATGGTATCTCTTGCCCTTAGCAGTTTCATACCATAGCCAAGATAGCATCCCAGGTCCAGGAGATATGAATGATAAAAGATTGGCCTTAAAGCCGGACAAAGGAGATATTTAAGTTGAAAACTGAAAGAGAACTACCAAAATAAGAACTGGGTCATCTCCCTGGCTATGATGCCAACCTACTTTGTGACCTTGATTAAACAAGTCACTGCCCTCTCTAGGCCTCAGTGTACTCCTCTGTGAAATAGAAGGGCTGAACTAGACTGTCCCCAAGGTCTCTTTCAGTTCTAACATTCTCAAGCCAACTGAGAACCCAAAGGAAGGAATTTGATTCAGTTCAGACAGCATGTTAGTGGAAAGATACCTGCATTCAAAGTTGGCCTCTGCCATCCACCTCCCATGTGACTTCTGGCAAGTAACTTCATGTCTAGGCCACAATTTCCTCATGTATAAAATGGGGAGTTGGAACAGACAGCCCCTAAAGGCCCTTTGAGGTACAGATCTACAATCTATGATATCTGAGCGTTCAATTAATTCACTTAACCCCTCTGGGCCTCAGTTTCCTCATCTGTAACACAAGGGAGTTGAACTAGATGGCTCTATGATCTTGTGATTTATGAACTTGCAATAAAATCATTTAATCTCTCTGGGCCTCAGTTTCCTCATCTGTAAGATGGGTCATTTGGGCCAGCTGACCTTCAAGGTATGATACCAAGGATTCCCTCCATCCCTAAATCTTCTAATCCTACCAGGTTGGTTCTATGGCAGAATATGGAGTGGGGGGGAAAGGGATCTGAGAATTAAGATAAAAAGGCAGATGACAAGGAGTTTCTCCCAAACACACATACACAGGGTCTGGGCATAGCTGGGGCAGGATTTAATCATTCACCACAGTGTCGGTGCAGGTCAGTGCCAAAGGAAAACAAACTGCCTCTCGTTTGTTCACCAACACACTGGCTGTTTCCTCAGGCCTGGCCCAGAAAGCTGATGGAGGTCTGCATTGCTCTCCTGAGCCCCCTGGTGACTAGCTGGGAGAGTGGCCTTCACACCATGCCATCACAGCAGTCAAAGCTTGGCAGCCCCCAGAGCTGCAGACTACAGAGGAAACACAAGTGTCTGCAAGTCTAGACTCCCTCTGCTCCGCTGAAGCTTCTCCCCTTAGCATCTGGAGACTCAGAGACCTCCTGTGATATCTGGCCAGCCAGGTTGCTGAGCCAGATCCAGAAGGAAGAAAAAAAAAACAATAAAGAACAGGATGGAGGGAAGGACAGAGATTAAATGTTTTCTGGACATATACCCCAGCTGTCATATTCTCCCCTTCCTACCTTACCTCTTCCCACCAACAAGGGATGGGCTTAGGGCTTCTAGTTTCATTAGATTTAGAGCTGATAAAAGACCTTACAGGTCCTCTAGTCCAACCTCTTGTTTTACAAATGTTTTACAAATTGTTTTACAAATGTTTTACTGACTGAGGCCCAAGGTCACACAGGTAATAATGCCATAGTTAATATCTTAACCCAAATCCTCTGACTGCAAGCCTTTACTCTTTCCACTCTATAACCCTTTGGGGAAAATGAGGCCTAAAGATGGGAAATTAGTTTTCCAAGTTCCCACACAGGAAATAAATAGCAAAGGCAGAATTCAGATTTATCCATTCTCCTGGTTCCAAATTCTGTATGGTTTTAAGTGCAGAGAACCAGGAGTAGCATTCTGGTCGGTGACAAGAAAGGCATAGAATCAGAATGCCTAGAACCAAGAGAACATCAGACTCAGCCCCACTTCAAGAGAGTAAAGTTATTCTGATCCCCTTTTACAGATGAGACAATTGAGGTCAAATGAGTTGCCCAAGGACACACAGCTAGCTGGAGGGGTGGGGGAATGGAGAACAGATGCTAGGTCCTCTGTCTCCTCCTACAATATTCCTCTCATCACATTATTCTAACTCTCCTGACTAGCTCTGCTGCAGTGATGCCGTCACAGACCACATCTGTCACTGAATGGTGAAATCCACCTCTGTGACCAGAAAGAATGGGCTGCAGGTGCCTTTTTTTCACACTGATAGACAACATAGACTTCTCCATAACCAAGAGACAGTTTCTATTAACTAGCCCAAGCTGAACAAAATCAGCCTTCTTGCCTCTGATCGATAGAATAAATCTTTCTTAGACAAAAAAGACTTTCAGAAGCTTCTCACTAAGGGAGATGTTCAGTTTCTGCCTTCACAATGTGCAGAGGTTGCAGAATGTGTTCCTTTGGGGGATCCCAAAATCACAGGCTGAGATGGCTGGTAGGCTCCTCCACAGATATCTGTAGAATCCCCCTCACTCAAAGTCTGATGGTAGATTCCTAGGCCAAACAGATTTAGGGTTGCTCCAGGGAAAGAATATACATTTATGGGTGTCCCCCTGTGTAAGCAGAGGTATATGCCTGTGGTAGAGAACCAAATAAAACTCCTCCTGCCCAAAAAAATGCCTCCCTAGTGCATGTGTGCCCTGATGATGAAAAGCATATCATTGGAGACTTTTTTCTTTGGCTTAAAGCTATATTTCCTACCAAAAGGCAACCATCCCCTCTAGAGAGGGGGAAAAAACATTGCATAACTCATCAATCAGTAATACTTCAGTGTGAATAAGTTTATCAAAATCTTCCCAGAGATGTTGAGGATGAGAAATAACACTAACACAGTGAAGAGAAATTAGGAAACAAAAGGATATAGGAAAGACAGAAGTAAAACCAAAGACTTGAGGAACAATGAAGTTTTACTTATCTCAAAATTTTACTTGTAGTTAATCCTGAAGGAAAGGTATCACTACCACCAGAAAAGGATGAATACTTACAATATAGCTACTGGAATCAAAATTCCAAAATAACTCAACCGTTAGAAAAATGGACCAAATTGAATAAGATGAAACTTGAGGAATAAATGTAAAGTGCTATACCTGGGACTCAAAAAGTCAATTGCACAAGTATAAGACAAGTGTTTAGAAAGCAGTATGTGTGGAAAAGACATGGAGATCTCAACAAACAAGGGAGTCAACATAAATAGCAATGGAACATTGCAGCTTAAAATGCTAATGTAATCTCAAACATTAATGTAAACCTACTACATAGGAGAAAGGTGAACATGGTCTGCCCTACTCTGACCAAATCAGGAATAATGAGATTCTGTGATACTGAATTAACTCAGCAAAATAGGCAATGCATTGCATATCCACCATAGCTTAGAAAGCATGTCCTTTCAGAGTAACCCCTGAAGTTAACTGGATCTAACTTAGAAGAAAGTAGGAGGCAGGGACAGGCTCATGATACATAGCATAAAAGCATGTGCCCCCAAGAAGCAAGGAGTTACAAACTTTGTAAGTGTAAATTGTCATTATTAACTGCAGAGTACACAATAGAGGACTTACAGAAGAATATTGTAGGTGAAAAAACAGCACAGGATAGATGTGAATGAGTTAAGCAACAGGGCATCAGGATGCAAGGTATGGAAAAAGATGAACATGGTGTCTTGGGAAACCCCAGATTTCTGTGCCATCTTTTAGGGGTTCAGGAAGCTCCATCACATACCCAAAGGATGTCCTTCCTAGAACTTCAGGGAGCCATGATGGCAAAGTAAGAGTAAATTGCTGGAGCTCTCCCATACTCAGCTCCAAATAACCATAAAATAGAGCAACAAAGTAAATACTGAAACAGTAGAACCAGCAAAAAGACAGGGTGAAACAACTTTTAGTCCAAGAAACTTGGAGGAATGGCAAGAAAGGTCCGTCTCACTTGGGTGAAAGAGGAGCACAGTTCAGAATGGGAAGTGTCCCAGCAAGCCAACTCCAAGACCCATCTCAGCAAACCACTGTTTGATCCTGAGCCCCAGGGTGGTGGAGCAGGCCAACACCAGGACTCCCCACATGCTTTACCAAAGCCAGAACTGGCAGACTCCAGCAACCAAAGGATGTCCTTCCTGAAAATGGCAGACATTGGTGAGATTTAGGTGGGTCTGCAGAAGTAATAGCTGTAGAAACTCATAGAAACTTATTTTGGGAATGTATCTGTGACTGGACCCACTCAGCAGACTGCTCCTTGCATGTACATAGCCTGACCCTGAGATATTTGTTCCCCTTCCCTGAAGGTTATAATGGTCCCAGCCCCCTGCTAGAATGGAGATGGGAGTGGTACCTACTAGAACATCTTAAAGCAAACACCAATTCTCCCAGCTCTTGCCCATAAGATTTCAAGCTCTTCCAGTCACTCAAATGCACAATGACAAATGGGACCAGGAAACAGAAAAAAGAAGAAATGGGGTTTTCCCTTGAGATAACATCCTTCTTTCCCAAGGCTAAACCTGTAGAACTCAGTGGACACTGAGTAGCCACTCTGATCCAAAAAAAAAAAAAAAAAACCAGAAGAGCTAGTCTACCTCTGCTCCATCTCACTCCAATTCCAACAGCCCCCCCAAGATGAGGCTGACTCTAGAGATCCTGACATTTCAGGACCACAGGACCACTCACTTTGGCCCCAAACTCCTGGGCTCACTCTGAACTCTAAAGCAATTAGAACAATTAGGAGACAACACAATGCACCAGAAAAGTCACTGGAGTCAGAGGACATGGGATTGAATACTATTTATGATGCTCACTCCTCAAATTACCTACTTTGGGTAAGTCACTTAACAACCCTGGCATCACTGAATGGGTGTTACCTCATTCTAAGTGAGTACATAAAAAGGCCTGAGCCTAAAAGGGCCAGGGTCTCCCACTGCATCCTGGGTCCTTTCCAGTCATCCTGATGAATATCTGATCACTGGATCCAGATGGCTCTGGAGGAGAAAGTGAGGCTGGTGACCTTGCACAGCCCTCCCTTGCTCCATACAGGATAGAAAGAAATAAATCAAAGTCATGTCATCATTTCCCTGATGCCATGGTCCTCTTCAAAAACAAAGGACAAACACCACAACAACAATAACAACCATGGATCTCAGTTTCCTATAAAATGATAAGGTTGGACTAGATGACCCCTGAGGTCCTTTTAAGCACTAGAACTATAATTCTATGAATTACTGAGCATCTATTTTATGCTAAAACATTTATTCAATAGATATTTATTGAAGCCCTACTATGTGCCTTTCCCTGTACTAAATACTCCAAGAGATACAAGGACCTATTAGAACAGGGTTCCTGCTCTCAGGGAATGTCTAATCTACTTGGGAAAATAAGGCATGCATACTTTAAAAGTGAGGCACCAAATATAAGAATTAGCTATTAGTTAAGATAATACCCAAAAAGATACAAGACAAAACAAGGGCCATATGAGTGGCAAAGCCATCTGTCCTAAACAATCATCATCATCACTATCAATAGCATTCTTTTCATTTTTTTCAATGGTGTTCAGACAGAAATGGCCCTGGGACAAATCTCCCTTTCGCTATTACTCTTCTATATTGAATGTTCTGAGAACTGTTCTCCAGGTGAAGAAAATAACTGCTTCCAGTAATGAAATTAAAGTCTTGGCACATCAGCTCGTCTTCTGTATTTGTCATCCAAAGGTTCCTGGGGACCACTCCCATAGCAGACAGGACAGCAAGGGTGGCAAGCACCTCATCCTGTCCCCACATGACTTTGATTCCTCCTGCTGGCTCTCTCTGTATTTTAAGAGGCTTTCATTCAATGCAATTTGGATATTAGGAGAATATGGGAGAACTACATCTATTTTTAAAAAAAACAGTGTTTTTAAGTGTTTAAGTTTCTATGGATCAATGTAATGTCTAGGATTTTAAGCAATAGTTTTGTCTGTGATAATGGTTTGCTTTCAGTAGAGTTTATTTGTTGAATTCTAGGCATATTTGGCAAAGCAACAAGAAGTATTTATTTAAGTGTTTAGTATGTGCCAAGCATGGAATCTACCCTTGAAGAATTTATAGTTTACTGTCTTTTTTGTTTGTTTGTATTTGTATCTCTCATGCTTAGCACAGTGCCTGGTATATAGAAGTTTCTTAAGAAATGCTTGTTACCTTACCTTGCCTGCTTGGGGAAAGAATACATGTGTTAAAAGTTAGGTAACAACCAAATATAACAGTTAGCCAGGGATTTATCATAGATAAAGATAGTAAATTTCTGAAGTATAATTCTATCAGGTCATGCCTTGGTAGGTATTCAGCAGGTATTAAATTTTTGTAGCCTACAGTTTCTACTGTTTACTTACTTAATCTAAATAGATTATTAAGATTTGAACCCAGAACTTCTAGCCTAAATTAATCATGCTTTCTACTATACCACACCACCTCCTAATTCGTGAAAGACTACAGAAGTTCAAATTTTGCATTTACTATCAGACTTGACTGATACATTGGTTAGTTTGACAAATTTTTTTTGGTTTTTTTTTATTACCAGGGATGACTCTCTGGGTAGAGAAGGGGTCAAGAATATATTCAGAAATGAAGATGATGTTAAACAATATTGATAAAAAATTTTAAATGAAAAGCATGAAACAAGTGCCTACTATCTACTTGGAACTATGATAGATGCTGTGGAAGCCAGCATGATGTGTAAGATAGTCCCTGCCCCATAAGAAGCACCTAATAAGCTCAATAAAAACATTGGGCAGTAATGTTTATGGCCCAAAGTGCCCCCAAGAGAGGGTAAGTAGTATAGGCGCTGGGAGGAAGGAGAGACCTCTTAGGGTTATAATGGTCAGGGAAGCCTTCTTGGAGGAGGTGAGATTGTAGGTGGGCACTGAAGGATAGATAGAAATAAAGAGAAGAGGAGAAGGAAGGGGAGCACAGCCTAAGTAGAGAGAAGAGAATAACAAAAGCATTCAGATAAGACCAAGAGTGGATGGGATGGAGGAGAAGGGAGTGAAGGGACATGGAGGGACTAGCCTGTCTGGGAGTGGAGAATAGACAGGTAAGACTGGAATGGGAGGTTTGGGTAATATTATGGAAGACATGGAAAACCAATCCTGATGTCAGTGAGGGCAATGGGGAGCTGTGGAGGTGTCTTCAGCCTGACTAACCAAGTATCATCTCTATCTTGCATAACTATGTACAAGGCACTTTCTATGGTGGGATAGTATTCTGTTAAGCCAGGGAGTTCATGGGATATTTTTAATACATATTTTTAATCTAGAGTTCACAAATATAGATACATATACATATATACATACATGTATATATCCATATACATATTTCTAGAAGGGGGAGGGTGGTTCATGAACTCAGGTGGGAAAAAAATACAGCTTTTTTTTTTCACTAATCTTTGACTTCCTTTGTAAAACTTTGTTTTATTTTATATATTTAAAGATATTATTGAGAGAGGTGTCCGTAGGTTTGGTCACATTGCCAAAGGGGTCCATGACACAAAAGGTTAAGAACCCCCATTTCCAATGGTCTTTGCCCTTACAGGGGGATGCAGAAAGACACAGTGAAAAAAACTCACTGGATTTAGAATCAGGGTAGAATTCTAGCTCTCCTACATACTTCCTGCATTATCTTGAGCAAGGTCTTTGACCACTCTGGATCTTAGTTTCTTTACTTCTAAAGTAAGGAGGCTTACCTCAGCCGCCAGGGTCCCTTCTAGATCTAAACCTATAAAGCAATGAGTTGCTTGGAGACAGGGCATGTGCTTAAAAAGAATTAATAATATAAGGTAGCATGTGCCAGTAAGAAAAGCTGTCATTCCAGTCCCTTGCATTTCGTAAAGCCCTTTACATTCACGATCTCACTTGATTCTGGCAGTATCTATGCCCAGGGGAGGTTTATTCCCATTTTTACAAATGAGGAAAGTGAGATTCCAAGGGGAAAGATGATCTGTGTGTGAACACTCAGTGAGTTCATGTCTGAATCATAGAATCATAGATGTAAAATTGACTCAAGGAGACCATTTGGCCACCCGTCCCCTGCATATTACAGTTGAGGAAACTAAGGCCAGGGATGTAAAGTAAGTTGTCCCAGGTTACACAAGGAATAAGCATTGGAGAAAGGATTTTAACTCAGATTCTCAGACTCTGGAGTAAGGCCTCTCCTAATACCAAAGCCTGCATTCTTTCCACCCATTCTAAAAACTGCCTCTCAAAGAAAAATGATTGAGGAGGTTTGAGCAGAAGATTGACATGTGTGAAGTGGGATTTTAGAATGTATCTAGCAATGCTGTAAAGGATAGATTGGAAGGCAGACCAGAAGTAGATAGAGACACAGCTTTGGAGTCATGAAGAGTCATGGGTTCAGGTCCCA
Organism: Gymnobelideus leadbeateri; assembly: GCA_011680675.1. Lineage (NCBI taxonomy): Eukaryota > Metazoa > Chordata > Mammalia > Diprotodontia > Petauridae > Gymnobelideus > Gymnobelideus leadbeateri. The sequence continues at coordinate 141,661 of WOXC01004059.1, forward strand.
CCATTGACACAACCCTGGGCAAGTCAACTTCTCAATACTCCAACCATCTCTCTTAAACTATAAATTGTAGAGCAGATGCCCTCTTTGTTGGTAGATGCTGTTTCCTCCCTCCTGCACCAAAATATAACATTTTAAGGATGGACTGGCCAATGGGCTGCTGGTGGTGAGAAGATGAGCTGAGAAAGAAGCAAACTGCAGGACAGTGGACTGAGTGTTGGACATAAAGATAGAAAGACTTGGGTTTAAATCCCGCCAGTTGTGTCACACACCTGCTGTGTGACATTGGGTGAGTCACTTAACCTCTTGAGGCATAAATTCCTATAAAATGAAGGGGTTGGACTAGGTGACCTCTAAAGTCTCGTCTAACTCTAAATCTACAATTGAATGGCCTATCTCTTCTAATTTCTGAGTCAGCTGCTCTTTCTGGATATCCAAAATGTGAAATAAATATTCATACAGATTACCTATTAAGTGGGTTAAGCCCCATCACTCTCTACAGATCATACAGAAAGCAAGGCCATTAAGCTCATGTTGGTGGTTATCAAACCCATTCTGCTATTCCAATTTCCCAGGACCAGTCCTCAGACCCAGCTGTCAAAGGCCTTCATGAAAAAAAGAAATACTACACTCAGCCATAAGCAAATAGAATCTGTCCAGAGCACCAGAGGTCCACAGAGCATAACCATGTCTCCACCAGGCAGTACTTATTCAATGAATGTATCGAGGAAAGTTTAAATGGTAAAACTGGGAATGGTCCTCCATCAAAGAGTGGAGATAGATGCCCTGAAAGAGTGAAGGAGGAGGTGGGAGAGGCAGTACAGTCCTGGATCAGACAAAATCTTATCCAGATGCTTCAGGCAGATGTGACCAAGAGGGCTGGCCTCCCACATCCCTCTTTTTGTTGTCTCAGGGTTGGCACAATAAGTCTATCTTGACTTCTGCCCTATTTTTGTACTTTAATCTGGGCAACCACATCTTCCGGGTTTTCCTAGGAAGGAGGACACTGACAAAATGGCATTAAGCAAGATGATCAATGCAGGAGTTGGTTTTGTTTGACTATGCATAATTGTTGCAAGGGTTCTCTTCCACCACCACCACCACTACCACCAGAGAGAGGCAGATGGGAGGGAGAGAAAATAAATGCTTATTAAATGAAAAAAAATTGTTAAAGATGGCCCTGTTTTGGTGAACACAATGGAACTTCCCCATCACCTCTATTGGGCATTATTCAACAAGTTGTAGAGACAACTTAGTGAAGTGGAAATATCATTGAATTGAGCATCAGGACCTGGTTTCAGGTCCTGGCTCAGCCACTTACAGTCTGTGTGACCTTGGGTACTATCCCTCCCCTTGCTAGGCCTCCATTTCCTTATTTCTAAAATGAAGAGGTTGGACTAAATTCATCTTCAACATTCCTTCCAGCCTAATGCTATAATCCATTTCTAACAAACCCTCTTGGCAAACTTCTCTCAGAGCCCGCAGTGAATTACTTGATTATTGTCAGTGGTGACCACTTGTCACACAGCAAGGGAGGGTTGGAGTTTTAGCCAAAACCCATTGGGTTGATCAAGCTGGTAAATCTTAGTACTTGGGTGTTAGTAACAGGGTATAATGACATGGTGAACTGAGGTGGCTACCTAAGTTGCTTCAGGGTAACAGCATCACAGAATACCAGAAGTGCTGAGTTGGAATGAGTTGGAAGGGACATCATAGACAGCTAGATGGTGCAGCAGACAGAACTGGGCCTGGCAATAAACCAGAACCCTACCTCTATGATGATACTGACCCATTGGTAACTATTCATTGGGTCTAGTTGTCACTCAATCATTTCTAAATTCATCTCACTGTATTCTCTTCTACTCCACTTATCTCATTTTATCCTCAAGGACAGAGTGGTAAACTTATCAAATATTTCACCAAAATCCAAATAAATTCTCCTGGTCTACCAGTCTAGTAACCCTGTCACAAAATGAAATGAGTCTAGTCTGGCATGACTTGACCTTGAGGAACTCATGCAGACTCTTTATGAGAACCACTTCATCTTCCAGATGTTCACTCCCGATCCCTTTAATAAAACATTCTAGCATTTTGCTAGCAAAGTCAAGATCTATAATCAAAGCTCTATCATTTGCATACTGAACTCTATTCCCTCTTGAAAATCTGGACATTTGCTCTTCCTTGACCCTGTGTTACCTCTCTTGCTCTTTATAATCTTTCAAAGATCATTGATAATGACTCAGCAATCCCATCTGCCAGCTCTCTTAATACACAAGATACAGTTCATCCAGGTCCGGAGACTTGAACTCACCAAGGGCAGTCAAGAATTATCTTATTATCTCCTTACTTATCTTGAGTTTCTATTCCTTATTGACCATTTTTGTCCTTTTCTTTCCACTCCAAAGACCATTCCTTTGCATAGAAAACAGAGCCAAATTAAACTCTGAGCAATTCTGAGGTCGAAAAAGGCCTCAGAAACTTAGTACCTGCATGACCCTGGGCAAGTCACTTAACTCTACCTCAGTTTCCTCATCTGTAAAATAAGCTGGAAAAGGAAATGGCAAAACCTTCTAGTATCCTTGCCAAGAAAATTCCAAATGGTGGGTCAAGAGTAGGGCACAGCTGAAAATGCTTAACAATAACAAAAGTTCCACCTTTTCCCCATTATACACAATTCCCCATCTATCTTCATTTAAAATTTTAAAAAAAAAAAAACAACCCTGTTTGCTGTCCTTGGCATTCCTCTGAATTTTAGCATTTCCTGTGTTTTTCTTACAGGTCCACACTACACTCTTGTCTCCATGTGCTAATGTTTCCATTTTCTGTACACGGTATTTTAAAAATCTAACATGATCAGTGAGCTCCCTATTCATCCACGCTGGATTCTAAAGGAATTGCCCCTTTTCTTCCTTGTTGGGGTTGCTTCCATTTTTCCGCAGAATTTTATTAAGAGCTCCCCATTCAATCTGAGCTAATTTCCCCAATAGAATTTTAGGCCATGCCTTCTTAACAGCCCTTTTTCTGAGCTCTCTGAAATATTTTTTCCCAAAATCTAGGATGCAAAACTCAGATTCTTCTTGGCTTTTCTAACTCTAAATAGAGAGGACATTTCCCTGAAAAGTTTCCGTCAATTCACCTTCTGCCAGCAGCATGTCTTGGAGCTTAGGATCTGCTCCAGAACATCAATTTCCCTTGTCATCTCACCTTTTGATCACTGATGAAATGATCATTGAAGAAAGCTGACTCTGTAAGACTATAAATTGCAGAGCAGTAGTTATTGGTCAGCATTGGTGAAGGGAATCCCCTCACCAGGAGTTCCCTACATGGATTAAATCAGAACTCCAATCATTTTTTTTTTTAATTATTAGCTCAGGGCAGCTAGGTAGCACAGTGAATAGAGCACCAGCCCTGGAGTCAGGTTGACCAGAGTTCAAATCTGGCCTCAGACACTTAATACTTGCTAGCCATGTGACCTTAGGCAAGTCACTTAACCCTCTAAAAAAATGCAAAAAAAAAAAAAAAACCTATTAGCTCCTGGCCATCTTGGTGGCAGGTCTCTGGCTGAGGGTCCTCCCACACTGCAGGCAGGAAGAAGGTGTCCACAAAGACGAAGAAAAAGTTGCTGGAGTCCAGGGCTCCAGCTAATCATGAAAAGCAGCAAATACATGTTAGGCTACAAACAGACCCTGAAAATGATCAGACAAGGCAAAGCCAAATTGGTCATCTCAGCCAACAACTGCCCAGCCTTGAGGAAATCAGAGATCAAATATTACGCTATGTTGGCCAAAACTGGCGTACATCACTACAGTGGCAATAACATTGAATTGGGTACAGCATGTGGTAAGTACTACAGAGTATGTCCACTGGCTATCATTGATCCAGGTGATTCTGATATCATCAGAAGCATGCCAGAACAGACCAGTGAAAAGTAAACAGTATAAAAGTATACTTTAATAAGCCAGGCCAAAACTTGTTTTAAAAAAAATCATTAAGGGTTGGCTAGGTGGCGCAGTGAGTAAGAGTGTGGGTTCCGGCATTGGGATGACCCGGGATCAGATCCAGCCTCAGAAAATGAGCACCCACACATATATAATGACTGGCTGTGTAACCTTGAGCAAGTTACTTAACCCCAACTGCCTTAAAAAATTTTTTTTTAAATCATTAGCTCTTTGGCCTTTGTCTCAAGCAGATGTAGAACTAATTGCATCAGCACTATATCATTCTTCCATGCCAAGCTAATGATCTATCTGTTCAACTAAACTCAACTTCCCTTTTCTGTCCAGGTGGGCTTTAATATGCTTCTACAATGATGTCACATCTAGGGATCTTCACTCAAAGATTCTGTACCATGCTTCCTTTCCTCTTGGGGTCTTGGATTTCCCTTCATGAATTTGCCTTCATAATAACCAGCAGCCCTCCACCTTTGCTTAACCTATTCCTCTTAAGCTTATACCCAGATTCCAAAATGGTTTTATTTTTTTTTACACAATGGCCCCCTTAGCGGACTATGTGAGCAACTTCCCAAAGGTTGTTGAAGCAAATAAAACTTACTTGCTATTATGTTACAAGTTCTCCTATGTCAGCTCTAGATCTATAATTTTTAAGCAATTGACCTGTTTCCTTTTCTCCAAATGAGACATTAAATCTCCCACCTCCTGCAGTGGACTGACTTTTTAAAAATTTTACAATTTCAGCCTTATCTATTATGAAGAAAAAGAAATTATCACAGTGAGAGCTGTAAACAATCTGGACACCCTAAAGAAACATTGTAAATCTATGCCAATATACCCTATTTACTTGTATATAGTTTTTATTATATATTTTTAATTGTTAGCTATTACTGTTGCTGTTATTATTGTTCTAGAGCAAGAAATAACACATGCTGTGCTGCAGAGGTTCAGGAACCCACAAAGAGTTTGCAACAATGATCTAAAGGGTTTGTGCTAAAAATTCTTTAATGAGATGTAAGCAGCAAATAATCGCCCAACTAAGTTTCACAGATATTTTTCCAGTGTGACAATAAGTCTATTATTTTGGAAGCAATAAAGTTTTGTTTCTGCAGTGATTCAAAACCATCATAATCTTCTGGGGGATGGGGGGGAGATCCAAAAGTTATTACTGTAGTTACTGCAAGCATTTAATGAATATACCTAAAAGGATATTACAATATATATTGATTACTCTGGGAGCCCCCAACACATTTTTTTGTTGAGAAGGATTTGGGAAGGAAAAAATGGTGGTATACATTGCCATAGCAAATAGAGAAGAGGAAAATCTAGATTCAAGATCTGCCTCTGACCCATAATGACTGTGTGACCCTGGGCAAGTCCCTTAACCTGTCAATGTCCCAGTCAAGTCTCTATGAACATAAGTTACAGAGACTGTTTGGCATCCGTGGAGGTCATTGCCTTTAACAATGAAATCATAGTTCCAGATACATCCCCACTCCCAAAAAAAGGTCCAAAGTACTGACATCCATTGTCCCTTCTGATCTTCATAGCTGTGTGTGGTAGGTAGGTAGCACAATCATTTTCCCTGCTTTATAAAGAAAACGAGGCTTAAGCAGGCTTGCCCAGCTAATAAAGGGGAGAGCCAGGACTTCCATTTTGACTCCAAAGCCAGTATTCTTTCCTGCACACCATTCTCATGGGGCCCTCTGCCTTCTAGCACCAGACTCCACCTTAGGGATGAATCTTCTGGGAAATAATCTGACCGCCCAGTCTTTGTAGAAAAGGCAACTTTTGCTCCACATTCTCATTTCTTATCATTTACCTGACTGATTAACAGTAGGTACAAAAACACACTCGTCTCCCCTTAAATCTAATGGTGGGAATGAACAGAGAAAACAACTTACCCAGCATCTGCCAGCATCTGCCAGCAGACACAGTGACTCAGCATGAGCTAAGAAACCCAGGCAACGGGATGGCCTCCCATCCAGGAGCGGAAAAGCCACATGAGAAAATCAGAGGGGCGCTGAGATGACTTGGGGATAAGCACGGGGTGAAAAATTTTAGCATGGGAGCTTAAAAGGCATCCAGGGCCTTAAAAGGCATAAAAGAAAATTTAATCTCAGAGAGGCTAAATAAATTGTCCCAAGCCACAGAGGGAGCAAGTGATGGAAGGAGGACTGAAGCCAGGCCATAGGATTATAGGGACATAGATTCAGAGCTGGAAGGTCTGCTAGTCCAACTCCCCTCATTTTACAGGTGAAGGAACCTAGGTCCAGAGAGGTTATTCTTGTCCATTGATTTGTCTGTCCCAGGTCACATAGGGAGTAAGCATCAAGGGTGGGAAGTGAATCCAACGCCCAGCTCCAGATTTCAAGTGTCTCACGGTGGTAACCTGGCACAGTGGGGAGAACACTAACTCTGGAGTCACAGGATTGTGGTTCATGTCCCATCACTGACACAAACCATGTGACCTTCAAGCAAGCCACTGCATTCACCTCCCTCTGCCCCAGTGTCCTCATCTGAAAATTATGGGCCTGGACTTAATGCCCCCTGAGGCCCCTTCCAGCTCTAGAGTCCCAGACCTGGTCATGCTTTGGCAGAAGCTCATTACAGGGCTGGACATTTCTTTGTTCCTCCTCACCTCCACCTCCTTCTCTCCCCATTTCCAACCTGCCTGCCCACAGCGGGGGATTTGGGACAATCAGCTCACTCCCTTCCAAAGCTTCTGCCTCCTATTCCATCTCAGGAAGGGTTTATTATTTAGACATAAGAGCAATTCAATTCAACAAGAATGTACTGAGCTCCTAAAGTACCTAGCCCTGGGCTAAGACCTTTCAGAGATACAAGAGGCGAGACGAGGACACTGCTCCTTCACTCAAGGAGTTTACAGTTTCACTGGGAGACTTGGAGGGTGGGAAGATGAGGGAACATATGCATATGTGCTGACAAATAGCCAGTACAAGGCAACTTAAGTACCAACGTGAGTGGGGAAGGAAATAAATAAAGGTGGAAAGATCAGTGTGTGCCAGAAGCATCAGGGAAACCTTCTTGGGGGAAAAGAGACTTAAGGCTGGGCTTTGAAAGAAACATTGAAGAGGCAGAGAAGGGGTAGTGAGAGAGACCTCCAAGCATGAGATCTGGAGACAGCAATAAATTCTGCCACTGTCCAACAAACATTTATTCAGAGCCTACTAGATGTAATGCTGGGGAAGCAGGAGGGATGCAATGACAGATAGATAGATAGATAGATAGATAGATAGATAGATAGATAGATAGATAGATAGATAGATAATAGATTGATAGATGGATAGATGATAGATAGATGGATGGATGGATGAATGGATAGATAGATAAATAGATAAATGATAGATAGCTAGATAGACAGATAAAGTGTTCCAAAAATCTTATTGCAGTTTTAAGCTACTCAAACTTAAAACCATGCTAAGACTTTTGGGACACCCTGTAACATATGATACTTATGCTTAAAGAGCATACAGCCTAGGAGAGGAAAAAAGACACTGAGTCCTAGAGCTAAAGAGATCTAGTCCAGTACCCCACCTACCCATTTTATAGAACAGATAATTTAAGGTCCAGAGGAGTTACTTACCTTACAATGCTGGTTAGATACCAAGCCATAACTAAAAAAATGTTGCTTCAAGATAGCAATGCAAGAAATGTCACAAGATGATACTTTAGCAAGGGTCAGACAAGTGTAATGAATAAACATGATTAATAAGCATTTATTCAGCACTTGCTATGTGCCAGGAATTGTACCATGCAGTGGAGATACAAACACAAAGGTGAGACAGGCTCAGTGCTTAAAAAGCGGGGCATATAATGGATTCACTGATGAGTCAGTAAGGAATATGTGCAAAATAAATAAATAGGGGCAGTTGGTGTAGAGCAACTATCAACTGCCTACATTCATATGCCACAATTTTTCAGCCATTCTCCAATTTTCTGGACTCATTTTGGTTTCCATTTCTTTGCTGCATTTAAAAAAATGTTGTTACAAGCATTTTGTTATACATAAGGCCATTCTTTCTGTCTATGAGATCTCTGGGGTATAAGCCTAGCAGTTGGATCCCTACGTCAAAAGATATGAACATTTCAATCACTATTTATACACAGTTCCAAAGTGTTTTCCAGAATGACCGGACCAATTCACAAATCCAACACCATTGTATTGATATGGACATTGATAAGGACATATCAATACAATGGATTACACTGGACACTGGAGATGCCAGTCTTCTCACAGTCTCTCTGACACTGACTAGTGACTATATCTGGTCATCTTCAATCTGAAGGGATTGAGATAAAACCATGGAATTATTTTGATACGTGTTTTTCTTATTAGTGATTTGGAATATTCTTTCATATGGTTATAAAAGTGTGCAATTCTTCTTCTTCAACACTGGGTCTACCGATCTTGCCCAGGCTGGAAATGCAGTAGCCACTCGGGGTCCATTGCGGATCAGCACAGAAGCTTTAACCACCTCCATTTCCAACTTGGCCTATTCACTCCTCCTTAGGTATCCTGGTGGTACCCTAATTTCAGGGGAATTACTATACTGGTGCCAGTCTTAGTACAGACAGCTAGTGAACTTTAACCCTGATGAAGCTCAAAACTCCTGAACTCAGGTGATCCGCCAGCCTCAGTCTTCCCAGTAGCAGAGATTACAAGCATGCATCATAACACTGGGCTGCTCTTCTTCTTTTGAGAAGAGACCTGTTTGAGAAATATTTGTTCCTCTACTTTGACCAGTTATCTACTGAGAAATAGCTCTTGGTCTTATACATTTGTGTTAATTCCATGTAATTTAGATAAAAGATCTACAGACATTTTATATATTACCAACAAGAAATTCCGAAGTAGTAGTAGAAGGCATCATCAAGGAATTGTATTACAGGAAGAGATGTACTGGCGACATGGCACAAGCAGGTGATAGAAGTGAACAGAGGGTTCAAATGTTACCTTTATGATATCAGGAGAAATCAAGAAAAGTCTATAACCTGTTGGGTGTATAAAGTTTATAACCTTATGTCAAATAATTGTGGAATAACATAGACAAGGCTGCATAGGATAGGCAGACATAAATGCATTCAAATCTGTATCCTTGAAAAGAACTTCCAAATTGATGAGATCACAAAGACATCTGAATATTCAATATATCTGACTGAAGAATTTTTCCCTTCTTATATCAGCTGAATTAATTTTGTTTATACAAAAACATTTCAAAGTCAAGTAATAAAAATGCCTATTTTATGCTTTATGATGACCTCTCATTTCATTAAGGATTCTATCCCCAGCCATAGTGGAAAAAAGTACTTCCTTTCATTTTCCTGATATATTTTTAATATATGACTTTTTATATTTAAGTGGTATAGTCAATTATAATTTACTGTAGTGTATGGCATAAATACTGGCCTAAATCTATTTTTTGCTAAGGAGCTTTCCCATTTTTCCAGCAATTCTTCTCAAGTGGGTAATCTTTCCCCAATAGTTTATATCCTTGGGTTGATTAAAAATTGGACTATTGAGTTCAGTAGTTTGAGATTCTTGCTTATTTAATCTGTTTCACTATCTTTTAACCAGTATAAAATAATTTTGATCATTACTGCTTCACAATATAGCTTAAAGTCTGGAAGTGCTATTCTTTAGTCTCACATTTTTTTTCTTCATTTTTCTTGGACTGTTAGACCTTTAGATTCCTCCAATGGTATTTGCTATTATTTTGTCTAGCTCTTAATTGAATTGGTATCACGCTATAATTTCAAATTAATTTGGACACCATATTTTATTACATTGGTACAGTACAACCATGAGCAACCAATGAACAGTTTTCCAATTATTTAAATTTTCCTTAATTACCATATAGAGTATTCAATTGTATTTTTATAAGTTTTGATTAACTTCCAGATATTTTAGGCATTTTGAAAGAAATTGCTTTACCTTTCTTTTTTTTAACCAGTATCAAATAATTTTGATAATTACTGCTTCACAATATAGCTTGAAGTATGGAATTGCTATTTCACTCTCTCCCATCCTACAGTCTCACATTATTTCATTATTTTCCTTGGGATGCTAGACTTTTTATTCTTCCAAATAAATTTTGTTATTGCTTTGTCTAGTTGATAGTTTGATTGGTTTAACACTAAATTACTTAGGTAAAACAGTCGTTTTTATCATATTACTCTATTATATTTGCTATATTGCTGTACAAGTGCAGTTTAAATATAAGTCATGAATAGCCCTCCAATTACTTGTCTTCCTTTGTTTCTGGAACAGAAATTTGTAATTGTATTTTTATAAGTTTTAAGAGTGTTTTGACAGATTGATTCCCAGATATTTTAGACATTTTAAAATAATTTTGAATCAATTTTCTTTATCTTTCCTCCTAGGTTCTTGTTATTGTTATACGGAAATGGTGTTGGTCATATGGATTTATTTTGTAATAGATCCATTATTCCAATTATTTTTTCTCTAGCTATTTCTAAGTAAATTATGTCACCTACAAATTGGAATAATTTTGTCTTCTCTTTGCCAATGTGTATGCCTTTAATTTTGTTCCATACTGTTGTTCCTATCACTTAAATTTTTAGAACTATGTCAAATAACATTGGGGATATTGACCATCCTTGCTTTACCCTTGCCTTTACTCCAAAAGCTTCTATTGTTTCTTTATAGAAAATAATGCTTGATTTAGGTTTTAGGGATCTATTTTATCATGTTTTAAAAGGTCTTTCTACTTTTATGTCTTTAGGATTTGGGGGCAATAATGAATGTTATGCTTTTCTCAAAGGCTTTTCCTGCATCTATTAATGTAATCATGTGATTTTGTGGTTTTTTATTTTAATAAGATTATGTTAATTGTTTTTCTTGTACTGAACCATCCTTATGTCCTTGATATAAACTCAAGTGTAATAGAGTTAATAATTTTTTAGAGGTTGCTATAGGTTTTTTCAGTAGTAGTTTCCTTTTCAAAGCTGGTTCTTTAAAAAGACTAACTAAATCAATAAACCTTTAGCTAACCTGATTTTTTTAAGGGAATAAAATCAAATTGCCAAAATTAAAAATGAACAAGCTGAATTCACAACAGTGAGAAAAGAAAAAGAACCATCAGGACTTTCTGTATTCCATTATATATTAAAACCAAGAATTTTTTAATGGACAATCATAAACAAAATATAAAATACAAATATTAGGGGGCGGCTAGATGGCGCAGTGAGTAAGAGCGCCGGCCTCGGAGTTTGGATGACCCGAGATCAGATCCGGCCTCAGAAAATGAGCACCCACGCATAAATCAAATGACTAGCCGTGTAACCTTGAGCAAGTTACTTAACCCCAATTGCTTTAAAAAAAAAAAATACAAATATTAACTAAAAAAGAAATAGGGATCTTGAATAACCCAGTTTTAGAAAGTGAAATTGAAAAGATCATAAAAGAACTGTCAGAAAAAAAATCCCTGATCTAAGTGGATTTATAAGTAAAATTAGTTCCCTTTCTAAATGTGTCCATATTTTCTGTTATTTTCTAATTCTCTCATCTGTTTGCATATACATTACAAGTTCCTTGCAAAAACCTTCATGTCTACTGCTTCTTTGTAACTCCATCAGTGTTGAGCACATGACTGAGCACACAGTAGGTGCTCAATATACATTTGATCTCACTTCCATTTTTTCCCAGCATTAAGGGAATGAAAAACCTATTATGTTCATTTTTATGGGAATGAAGCCTAGAGAAGAAATGAAAGGAGAGGGTTATAGGTATCTTCATATTTTTAAGGAATTGTCAAATGGAAAAGCACAGACTGTCAAGCTTATTTGTTCTGCCTGGCAACAGAGAGCAAAACTAGGAGCAATACGTGGAAGTTAACAGAGAAAGAAAATTTAGCTAAACCTAAGGGAAAACTTTCTAATGATCAGAGCTATCCAGAAATGGATGGACTGCCGCGGGAGGAAGTTTTCCCTTGGGAGTTCAAGTCAACCAACTGTCCTCGATCTCTTCCAACTTCAAAATTCTATGATTCTGTGACCTCCAAATCTCACTTTCAATTTCTCATTAATATTAAGTAGAGTAGATAGCAAAGCGTTCCCTTTTTTGTTCTTCTATGTAGCTAAAAGGTAGCAGGAAACTTGATTAAAAAAAAAAAACTTAATTGTTACTTCCAAACTAGTGAAGGTGAGAAGTACTACTATAGAAAGGATTTAATTTAGATTGGTATTTGTCATCTTTCTAAGAAGTGAGGCTGTTTTAGTATGGAGTGTGTTACAAAGAAAATTTTGATCAGGGATACCAACTGGGGAAAATGTGTTATTCATTCAAAAAAAAATGTACCGAACACTAACAAAAGCCTAGACTATATTAATAAGATGATGTTTTAAGCCTTTAGAAAAGGAAGCAGCCATTATTAGAAGTTAACGTGGGTTTACTAAGAATGTATTGACCAGTATAAGCATAGATAAGCATAAATGGAAATATGCAGGGAAGACCAAGTTACAAGAAGACAATTACATAAAAACAACTACAATAAAAGCCTCAAAGAAAACTATTAATTAGACATGAGCCCAATGAGAATTCCTGAAAGAGTTAAAAAGATAAGAGTTGAAGGTAGAGGAATTATTGGGAGAAGAAATAAAAGTGATGCAAGGAAATTATGAGAAAGAATTAACAGCTTGTTAAAAGACGAACAAAAAATATTGACAAAACTAACATATTAAAAAATAGAATTAGCCTAATGAAAAGGAAGTATAAACATTCACTGAAGAAAAAACTCCTTAAAAAATAGAATTAGGCAAATGGAAAAAGAAGTACAAAAGTTCACTTAAAAAACTAATTCAGGGCGGCTAGGTGGCGCAGTGAATAGAGCGCCAGCCTTGGAATCAGAAGGCCCTGAGTTCGGAGCCGGCCTCTGACACTTAATCCATACGAACAAAAAAAACCTAGCCGTGTAACCTTGGGCAAGTTACTTAACCCCAATTGCCCTAAAAGGGGCGGCTAGGTGGCGCAGTGAGTAAGAGCGCCGGCCTCGGAGTTTGGATGACCCGAGATCAGATCCGGCCTCAGAAAATGAGCACCCACGCATAAATAATGACTAGCCGTGTAACCCTGAGCAAGTTACTTAACCCCAATTGCTTAAAAAAAAAAACAAACTAATTCCTTAAAAATTAGAATTGGGAAACTGGAAGTTAATGATTCCATGAGACATCAAGAAGCAATCAAAGTCAAAAGAATGAAAAATAGAAGAAAATGTGAAACATCTCATTGCAAAAACAACTGGAAAGTTGATTGAGGAGAGACAAATTAAGAATTATTGTATTACCTAAAAAGCATGATCAAAAAAAGAGCTGGACATCATATTTCAAGGAATTTATAAAGAAAACTGACCTGATATGTTAGATCCAGAGGGTAAAATAAAAATTGAAAGAATCTACTAATCGCCTCCTGAAAGAAATCTCAAAAGAAAAACTTGAAGATATTATAGCCAAATTCCATAACTCACAAGTTAAGGAGAAAATTCTGTAAGCTGCCAGAAAGAAACAATTCAAATATGATGGAGCCACAGTCAGGATCACACAAGATTTAGTGGATTTAAAAGAGTGGAGGGATTAAAATATGACATTCTGGAAGGCAAAGAAGCTAAGATTACAAACAAGAATAACCTACCCAGCAAAATTGACTATAATCCTTCAGGGGGGGAAATGGATATTTAATGAAATAGAATATTCCCAGGCATTCCTGATGAAAATATCAGTGATGAATAGAAAATTATATATTCAAGCACAAGACTCAAGAGAAGCATAAAAAGATAAACATGAAAAATAAATCATAAGAGACTCAATAAGGTTAAACTCTTTACATTTCTATGTGAGAAAATGATTCATGTAACTCCTAAGAACTTAGGGCAGTAGAGTTTACATAGAGAGAGGGCATGGGAATGAGTTGATTATGTCAGAACGATCTCAAGAAAAAAATGAAGAAGTGAGAAAGAGGGATGCACTAGGAAAAGAGGGAGGGAGAGAGGGAGAATAGGAAAATTTTTTCACAAAGAAGTGTGCAAGGAAGAGCTTTTATAGTGGAAAGAAAAATGGGATGGGGAAAGAATGGGCAATGCTTAAACCTCACTCTCATTGGAATGGGTTCAAACAGAGAAGAACATATAAATATGTGTGTATGTTTGTGTATGTATATATGTATGTATGTGTGAAGATATGTGTGTGTGTGTGTGTGTGTGTACTTAGCTAATAAAAATCTATCTTACCCAATAGGGAAATAGGAGGAGAAGGAAATAAGAAAAAGAGGAAGGGCGTTTTCTGTTGTTTTTCTGGATTGAGTTTTAGCTAATCAAGGGTCTTTGAGCTTCACCTTTGATTGTATCAAGAGTCTTTGATTGGAATCAGTATACATTGTATTGCCCTTAACAGGCATAATGGAATTTGAAGATCTCCCCTACCCCTTAATAGGTGGAATGTAATCACATGGGAACCCATGTTGGGAGTAGCTTGCAAAAAGGATGGAACAGGAAGGAACAGATAACAGCACAAGCAGAGCTGAGAGCAGGCAGGACTGAGAGAGAGAATGTTTGTGATGTCAGCACTCTGTCTATTGTTCAAAGCCCTGTCTGTTTTTCTGTATTGGTTTCTCAGACAGAAAGTGAATTGAGATGATAGTGCTGGTAATGTGTGTAAATATTATTGTAGCCCTATTAAGCTTTGTTTTCCTAGAAACAGAAACTGCAAAGAGCTTGGAGTGGAGCAGTCTCCATGAGCTAAGATATGGAACAGGAGTGGAGAGCTGCCTATGTGTGAATCCAGGCAAGAGTTAAGAGTGGTCAGCCTGTAGAGAAGGAAGCCACAGAGAAGGAGCCATGGGGTTTGGAAGTCAGCCTCTAGTTAAGATGAAAGAGGACTTTACTTTGGATACTCTGTATTAACTGAGGAGATTATAACGTACTATGACCTGGGGTGGATGGTGTTTGTATTTTCTGCTACCCCTTAAAGATGACTATAAAATATACTGAATGCTATGTTTTCTTTAAGACTATGTGGCCACCTTAGTAATATGTTGTCATGAACATTATGCTTTAGTTTCTTGAATGTTATGCTTTAGTTTATTGCTGAACAGAGAGTTCATTATGCTATGTGATTAGACCCTTAAAATTATTCACAGCAGCAGTCCTCAGGAGAGCTGCTCATGATTGACTTTACAGGGACTGGTTTAAAAAAAGAGGGAAAATTAAGGGAGGCAGTAGTTAGAAGCAAAGTAGACTTTTGAGGAGGGACAGGATAAAAAGAGTGAGAAGAATAAACAAAAGAAAATGAAATGGAGGAAAATATATAGTAATCACAATGTGATTATAAATCCACATGCGAATGTGAATGGTATAAGCCCACCCATAAAATGAAAGCAGATAGTAAAATTGATTAGAAACTAGATCCAACAATATGTTGTTTACAAGAAACACACTTGAAACAAAAAGACACACACAGAGTTCAAATAAAGAGCTGAAGCAGAATCTAATATGCTTCAGCTGAAGTAAAAAAAAAAAAAGTCAGGGGTAGTAATCATAATCTCAGACAAAACAAAAGCAAAATTCAAAGAGATAATAAGAAAAACTTCATTTCTCAAATATATAGAGAAATTGAGTCAAAATTATAATTTAAAAAAGAGAGCCATTTCCCAATTGAAAAAAAATGGTCAAAGGATATGAACAAGCAATTTTCAAAAGAATAAATCAAAGCTATCTATAGTCATATGGAAAAAATTCTCTAAATCACTATTGTTTAGAGAAATGCACATTAAAACAACTCAGAGGGGGCGGCTAGGTGGCGCAGCGAGTAGAGTGTCGGCCCTGGAGTCAGAAGGACCTGAGTTTGGATCCGGCCTCCGACACTTAACGCACACACAAACAAAAACCTAGCTGTGTGACCTTGGGCAAGTTACTTAACCCCAATTGCCCTCTGAAAAGCAAAAAAAAAACCAACTCTGAGGTAACACCACACAGCTATCAGAAATGACAAATACTGGAGAGGGTAAGGAAAAATAGGGAATTGGTGGTGGAATAGTGAACTCATCTAACCATTCTGGAGAACAATTTGGAACTATTTCCAAAGGGCTATAAAACTGTGCATACCCTTTGACCCAGAAATACCACTAAGTCCCCAAAGAAATCAAAGGATCTATATGTCCAAAAATATTTAAAGCATCTCTTTTTGTGGTGGCAAAGAAATGGAAATTGAGGGGGTGTCCATTAACTAGGGAATGGCTGAACAAATTGTGGTATGTGATTGTGACTGAGTACTATAGGGCTATAAGAAATGATGAGGGGAGTTGTTTCAGAAAAAAAAGTGACAAGATCTATATAAACTGATGCAAAGTGAAATGAAAAAAACTGGAACTGTGCATAGTAATAGCAATGTTGTAATGATCAGCTGTGAAAGACTTGGCTACTCTAATCAATACAATAATCCAAGATAATGCCCAAGAACTCATGACGTAAAAATGCTTGCCACATTCAGAGAGAGAACTGATAAACTCTAAGTGCAAATTGAAGTATAATTTTCTCACTTTCTTTTATCTTTCTTTTTTTTGCAATATGGCTAATATGGAAATATGTTTTGCATAATTTAATGAGTATAACTGAGATCATGTTGTTTGCCTTCTCAACTGCTGGGGGAAAGGTGGGTGAGAGGTAGAGAATTTGGAGCTCAAAATTTAAAAAGAAAAGAATGTTCAAAATAAATAATAAACTTTTAAATAAAATAAATAAAAGCCACTGGGTAAAGTCTGATCCCAGGATTTCGAGGGAAGGTGTCAAACGGAAAAAAACACAACCAGATTATATTACAGCAATTCTAAATTTCTAAGGGTAAAATTCTATACTAATCTAACTCCTTTCAATTAGTCCAAGAACCATCAACTGGGTAAGAGATCCCAAGTCAGTTCAGTTCTAGTTCCAAGGCAGCTAGTTTACCCAATGGTTTAGAGCATTGGGCCTAGAGTCAGGAAGACTTAGATTTAAATTCTGACTCAGACACTTATTAACTGTGTGGCCCTAGGCAAGTCACTTGACCTATGTCTCAGTTTCCTCAACTGTAAAATGGAGATTATAACAGCACATACATTATAGCTGTGAGAATCAAGTAAGGTAATATTTGTAAAGTATTTATCACTGTGTCTGGCACATAGTACACACTTGATAGATGTTTGTTCCCTTCTCTCCCCTTCCCGGTGTTTGGAACATGTGCCCCACAGAAAGAATGAGGTTCACTACAATACATAGTGGCCTTTGATTTCACTAATGTTGGCATTCCCTTGACTAATAGAGATCACAACCCCTCTATGACTTGGAAGATGGTCTTTGAGGGTTGCTGTGGTCAAAAAATGTATCACTTGCAGTCAACCTACTGAGATGCTTCTCTCAAATAAGTCAAGCTGGTCTATAGATGATCAATATACAGTTCTTTCCTGGACCCAAACTCAAACCCTTTCAGCACCTAACACAGTGTATGGCAACTACTAGGTATTCAATAAATACTTGTTGATTAATTGATTTTACTCCACTTATGTAGCCTTTGAGAACCCAAAGTCACCTCCAAGCCACAAGGCATTGGAACAAGGCTTTCAGGGATAATAAGAGAAAAAACCTATTGCAGGGAAGGGATTAAGCATTTATATGATGGCTCTATCCACTGAGCCACCTAACCACCCCTAAATATCAGGTCTATGTCTTCTTGAACCATAAAGTTTGCCAAAGAACAAAGCAAACACCAACCCCTGCCCCATATGCTAATTCTGCCATCAGAACTGCTCAAAAAGGGAAGAAGAAAGCTCAGTCCATGGACACTTTCTCAAAGTGTCTCTTTTCTATCTGAAACATGTCCCTGCCTTCACTTTGGTGCACAGATCATAAGGAAGCAAAGGTCACAGGACTGTAAGACCACAGAGTTAGAGCTGGAAGAGACCTCAGAGGTTATTCCATCTAACCCTCTTGTTTTACGGACAAGTGACTAGCTCAAGGTCACACAGGCAGTAAATTACAGTGCCAATATTCTAACCCATGTCCTTTGACTCCAAATACAGTTAGTTTTTGACTGCCCTGATACTGCCATTGCAAAGGGGATTTTCTGTTGGGTACAGAGTCAGAGTAGGACGCCCTCTGAGATCTCTCCCAATTATAAAATTCAGTGATGACAGTTCTACATCTTGCCTACAGACACGTAGCTAGTAAATGCTGGAGGAATGATTAGAATCAAAGTCTCAAGGTCCCTAAATTCAGTGTTCTTTCCACTAATCCACACCGTCTTCTGACTTAATAACATGTAGCACCATCATATTGTTCCCTATGGTTTCATAAGGCATTAAATTATTCTTGTCTCTTTCAAGGGAAAGTGACCACATTTCCTACCCCCACAGGGACTCTCACATAGGGCTAAGCCACAGAAGTCACCAGAGACACACTTGTTGGCTCATGGGCTCAACCTGATCAGAGCAAATAATAAAACCCCCTGGAACCCCCCACATTCCCTCCATCCCTTTTACTTTTCCTCATAGCAAAAAAACTCAGCTTTCTGACATCACCCAACCCCTGGGCCTGGCCTGGGCTACTTACCCATTAAAAAGTCCAGTACCTTTTCTTCCAGACTTGTCTCCAACAACAACAAGGCATCACATGAATTGAAGGTCTGAATGATTTCTTATTCATGTGATGCTGTTTTCTATGTAGGCTAAACAGCTCTCCTCCACATTGCATGACTCCACAAGCTTTTCAGAGACTTAAGACCTAATCCTATTTCACCAAAACATTTTTGTGAGCCTTGGCCCAGGGTGGGGTGGGTGGGTTTGTGAGGGTTTTTGTGATTTTATTTTTTTGCTTTCTCCTTGAAGACAGGAGAGATAGCAAAAAAATAAAATAAAAAATAATAAAATAAATAAAATAAAATAAAGGAAAGAGAGTAGAGAGGATCTTTCATTTCACCTGGTCCAGAACACAGAGTTAGTATCTTCCGAACTCTGACAGTAACTAGGGACGACTCAGCAAAGGTGGATCCTGATTTCTGGATGAATTGGTTTGTCCAGGGAAATCTGGGCCCAGCTTAAGGCCTTAAGGGAAAGCAGGTGCTTAATAAATACTGATTGATTCAAGGAAATGAAGGCTCAACAGGAAAATCAGAGGCAGGGCCCAGATGGCTAAGAATGGGCAAGTTCTTGTCAGCCCCAGGCAGGCTAACAGCAGCATGCTGTTTTCCGAGCCAGGGCTCTCCAGGATCAGACATACTCCAAGGCAAGATATCTATTCCTGAGCAATCCTGCACAAACTCTCCTGCTGAGCACCTCCATTCTTTGAGCACTGCTCCCAAGGCAATGTCACCAACTACTGGACAATTGGAGCTGGAAGGGCCTTCTCCAGCATCCCAGGATCATGAAATCACAGAATCAGGGACTGAGAGCTGGGAAGACCCTCAGATGTCGTCTAGTCCAGTGCCTTTATCTTACAGATGGGGAAACTGAGTCTTAGAGAGATGAACTGCTCAAGGGTATACCAGTAAGGAGTAGCAGAGCCAGGATTAGAACCCAGTTCCCCTGACTCTTGGTCCAGGGATCTTTCACCCTATATGAGATGGAAGCCTTGAAGGGGGACACTTAGGGATCTAGTCTACTTAAGGCATCATCGGCATCTCACTTTCTATGCTCAAAGAGCTTTTACCTTCAGCTACATGATGCCATAAGATCCTGAGCATGCAGCCAGCATTTATTAAGCAACCAGGTCCTGTGTTCAGTGCTGAGGATACAAAGAAAGGCAAAAAGCAGACCCTGCCCTCAAGGAACTCATAGTCTAAAAGAGAGTGATAATCTACAAATAGATATGTACAAACAAGCCATAGACAAAATAAATTAGAGATAATCAATAGAGGGGGAAAAACAGGTTTTTTTCTTATTTCTTTAATATTTTATTTTTCCCAATTATGCATAAAAACAATTTAAACATTCTTTTTTTAAGTTGCATTTCAAATTCCCCCTTCCCTCCTTCTCCCTCATTGAGAAGGCAAGCAATCTGATACAGGCTATCCATGTACAGTGATGCAAAAAATATTCCCCTATTAGTCATGTTGTAAAAGAAAATATGGACCAAAAAAGAAAAAATTTAAAAGTGAAAAATAGTATGCTTCAATGTGCATTCAGATGGCATTTTTCATAGCATTGTTCATCTTAAGTTCTTTGGAATTATCTTGGATCATTGTATTGCTGAGAAGAGCTAAGTCATTCACAGTTGACTGTCATTACAATATTGCTATTACTGTGTATAATGTTCTCCTGGTGCTACTCACTTCACTTTGCATCAGCCTGTGTAAGCCTTTCCAGCATTTTCTTTTTTTTGCAGGGGGAGGGCAATTGGGGTTAAGTAACTTGCCCAAGGTCACATGGTTAGGTTTTTGTTTGTATGTGTTAAGTGTCTGAGGCCGAATCCGAACTCAGGTCCTTCTGATTCCAGGGCCAGCACTCTACTCACTGCGCCTTTTCCAGCATTTTCTGAGAGAATTCTGTTCACCATTTCTTATAGCACAAAAGCATTCCATCATAATCATATGCCATAATTTATTCAGCCATTCCCCAATTGATGGGCATCCCCTCAACTTCCAATTCTTTGCCACCACAAAAAGAGCTGCTATAAATATTTTTGTATTACAGGTCTTCTTCCTTTTTGGTTTTTATCCCTTTGGGATACAGACCTAGTAGTGGTACCATGGCCCTTTGGGCAAAGTTCCAAGTTTCTCTCCAGAATGTTTCAATCAGTTCACAACTCCATTAACAGTGCATTAGTGTCCCAATTTTTCCATGTCTCCTCTGACATTTGTCATTTTCCTTTTCTGCCATATTAGCAAATCTTATAGTGGGGGGAGTGGTACCACAGAGTTGTTTTAATTTCCATTTCCCTAGTCAATAGTGGTTTAGAACATTGGAAAGCACTCATTTTTAAAGGGGAGTGGGAAAGGCTTCTTGTAAAAAATAGGATTTTAGCTAAGGTTTGAAGAAAGCCAAGCGACGGAGAAAAGGGAGAGCATTCTAGACACAGGGGGTAATCAGCGACAATGCCTGGAGGAAGAAGATGGAGTCTTTTTTGCAAGCAACAGTAAGGAGACCAGTATCACTGGATCACAAAGTATGGGGGAGGGGGACAGGGAAAAGGTAGGTATAAGAGACTGGAAAGGTAGGAGAGGAACAGATTATGAGTCTTTAAAGGCCAAATTGGTGGTTTTATACTTGACCTTGGAGGTGACAAGGAGCCTCTGGAGTTTATTGACTAATGGGATGACATGGGGAGAGCTGTCCTTTACAAAAAAATTTGACAGCTGAGAGGAGGATGGACTGGAATGGAGAGAGACTTGTGGCTGGCAGACCCACAAGCAGCTACTGCAATAGTCCAAGCATAAAATGATGAGGGTCTTCACTAGGCTGGAGGAGAAAAGAGGAAATATACAAGAGAAATTACAAAGGTAGAGTCAAGGAGATAGGGGATGAAAGAATGAGGATTTATGGATAACACTGAGGTTGAGAGACCTGGTTATAAGAATCTGAGTGAGAGAAGGAGCCAAGATGGTAGAGTAAAGGCAGGCACTCACCTGACCTCTCCCCCAAACCTCTCCAAATACTTTTTTAAAATGACTCTAAATACATTCTAGAGCAGCTAAACCCTGGAGTAAGGAGGACCTGAGCTCAAATCTAGCCTTAGACACTTGACACTTACTAGTTGTGTGACCTTGGACAATTCACTCAAAGCCAATTGCCTTGCCTTCCCCCCTCAAAAAAAAAAGAAAAGAAAAGAAAAGAAAATAGGAGAGGTAGAGAGAAAATTGGGAAAATAAATGAGAGTGATGCAAGAGAATCACAAAGAAAGAGTCAACTGCTTGGTAAAGAGACACCAAAAAAAAAAAAAATACTGAAGAAAATAACACCTTTAAAAATAGACTAGGCCAAATGCTAAAAGAGATCCAAAAAGTCAATGAGGAAAAAATCTGCCATAAAAAGCAGAATTGGCCAAATGAAAAAGGAGATACAAAAGCTCACTGAAGAAAATAATTCCTTAAAAATTAGAATGGAACAAATGGAAACTAATGACTTTATGAGAAATCAGGAAACAATAAAACAAAACCAAAAGAATGAAAATATAGGAGACAATATGAAATATCTCGCTGGAAAAATGACTGCCCTGGAAAATAGATCCAGGAGAGATCATTTTAAAATTATTGGACTCCCTTAAAGTCACAATCAAAAAAAAAAAGAGCTTGGGCATCATCTTTCAAAAAATTATCAAAGAAAACTGCCCTTATATCCTAGAAATAGAGGGTAAAATAGAAATTGAAAGAATATACTGATGACCTCCTGAAACAATTCAAAAGGAAAACTTTCAGCAATATTATAGTCAAATTCCAGAGTGCCCAGGTCAAGAAGAAAATATTGTAAGCAGCCAGAAAGAAACAATTCAAGTATTGTGGAGCCACAGTCAAGCTAACATAAGATTTAGCAACTTCTACATTAAAGTATCAGAGGGCTTGGAAAATGTTACTTTGGTGAGCAAAGAAGCTAGGATTACAACCAAGAATCACCTACCCAGCAAAACTGAGCATAATCCTTTAGGGGAGAAAATGAACATTTAATGAGATAAAGGACTTTGGAACACTCTTGATGAAAAGACCAGAGATTAATAGAAAATTTGACTTTCAAATACAAGACTCAAGAGAAGCATAAAAAGTTAAACAGGAAAGGGAAACCATAAGGGACTTAATAAGGTTATACTGTTTACATTCCTACATGGAAAGAGGATATTTGTAATTCATAAGACCTTTTTCATTATTAGAGTACTTAGAGTTTATACAGACAGAGAGCATAGGTGTGAGTTGAATATGAAGGGATGATATCTATAAAAATAAAATTAAGGGGTGAGAGAGGAATGTACTGGGAAAAAGAGAAAGGGAGAGGTAGCGTGGGATAAATTATCTCACAGAAAAAGCTTTTACAGTGGAGGAGAAGGAGCAGAAGGTGAGGGGAAGTGAGTGAACCTTATTCTCATCAGAATTGGCTCAAAGAGGGAATATAAATATATATATATATATATATATATATGTGTGTGTGTGTGTGTGTGTGTGTGTGTGTGTGTGTGTGTGTGTGTGTGTGTGTGTATATACACTCAATTGGACATAGAAATCTTATCTTACCCTATAAGAAAGTAGAAGGGGAAGGGGATAAGAGAAGTGGGGGGAGTTATAGAAGGAAGGATAGATTGTGGGAGGGGCTAGTCAGAAGCAAAACACTTTTTAAGAGGGAGGGATAGGATGAAAGGAGAGAGAGAATAAAATAAACTGGGTGGAGGATAGAAAGGAGGGAAATACAGTTAGCAATAGTAGCTATAAAAAATTTTTCAAGCAAGTTTCTCTGATAAAGATCTCATTTATAGAATATATAGAGAATTGAGTCAAATTTGTAAAAATAAGAGCCATTCCCCACTTGACCAATGATCAAAAGATATAAGTTTTCAGATGAAGTAATCAAAGCTATCTATAGCCATATGAAAAAAATACTCTAAGTATTGATTAGAGAAATACAAATCAAAACAATTCTGAGGCAATACCTCATATCTATTACATTGGCTAATAGGAGAGAAAAGGTAAATGACAAATGTTGGAGGGGATGTGGAGGAAAAAATGAAACTTTGACTCACTGTTGGTGGACTTGTGAACTGATTTGACTATTCTATAAAGCAATTTGGAACTATGCCCAAAGGGGTTATAAAACCATGCATATCCTTTGACCTAGTAATACCACTTACTAGATATGTATCCCAAAAGAGATTAAAAAAAAGAAAAGGACTTTTATGTACAAAAATATTTATAGCAGCTCTTTTCTAGGGATAAAGAATTAGAAGTTGAGGGGGAGCCCATCAATTGGAGAATGGCTGAACAAGTTGTGGTATGTGATTATAATAGAATACTATTGTACTATAAGAAATGATGAACAGAATGCTCTCAGAAAAACGTGGAGAGACTTGCATGGTCTGAACAGCAATATTATAAGATGATTAGCTGTGAATGACTTAGCTATTCTCAGCAATACAACAATCCAAGACAATTCTGAAGGCCTTATGATGAAAAACACTATCCATCCACAGAGAAAGAACTGATGGTGTCTGAATACAGATTGAAACATTTTTTTTACTTTATTTTTCTTGAGTCTTTTTTGTCTGTTTTCTTTCACAACATGACTATTATGGATATGTTTTGCATGATTACACATATATAAGCTGTATCAAATTGCTTGCCTTCCCAAATGAGGGGGGCTGGGGAGGGGGGTAGGAAAGGAGAGAATTTGGAACTCAAACTTTTAAAAACGAATGTTGAAAATTGTTTTTACACAAAACTAGGGGGGAATGCTAAATAAGAAAGTAAGAAGAATCTGAGTGACCTCCACAGGTTTCTCCTGAACCAGGTATTGGAGGAATGAGTGATATCTCAAGGAGACACCTGAGTGGGAGGAAAGGACATAGATCTACTAACGGGTGCTAAAAAGGAATGAAGACCCTAAGCACACAATCAACTCTTACATCTTAATATAGCCCCCTTTTCTCTCCCTTGTCCTTCCTGTTCAATCCCAGAACCACAGAAAACTCAGAGATCATTCAGGTCAACCCACTCCTGAGAAGGAAGGTAGGTATCCTTCCTCAACAATATCTTTGTCTATCCTGAAGAACCAGAAAGAGGGAAGAGAAATCTCTCTGAACCCCCTACCATTTCTGCAGTCTCTTTTCTTCATCAAAGGAAGGTATTTTTTCTTTCTCTCTCTGACACCAATGAGATTCAGTGTATCATTTTGGAAGTTCCTAAACCAGAATTAAAGCTAGGCAAAAATCATAGTCGCATGAGGGTTGTCCTTAAATCTCCTCTGCTTCCTAAATTGTGAGTCAACACAGCTTAGGAATGATGTTTTAGAATCAGAAACTATCAGAGCAAGATGGACCTTTGAGATCATCCAGTATATATTCTCCCTTTTATATTGGATAAGTCATTTGTCTTTAGTGAGTAGGTTGATCCAGGAGCATTTCTCCTAATGGATGAGAAAGGCCACTACCAGGTCATAGACTGGCACACTTATTGGCCCCACTGGTCTGCCAATCCAGGAATAAAGGGGGAATAACAAAGGACATGGGAGTGGTTGAGCCAGGTTGAGCATGTACTTGGAGTGGTTGAGTAATTAATTCCCTTGACTTCATCCCAAATACCACTCCAAAGCAAAGGTCCCATGATCCCAAATCCTGAATGGAACCTTCAATGACAACCTCTTAATGCCACTGCCTTCCCTATGAGATCGCCACCAAGTTACCCTGTATATATCTCATATGTACATAATTATTTGCATGCTGTCTCCAATATTAGAATGTAAGCTTCTTGAGGACAGGGACTGTTTTTTGCCTTTCTTTGTAAGCAAATATATGCAAAGTACCTTCCTCATGGCAAGACTGGGATATAGGCAGTACCATGTTATTATCCTGAGTATAGCTTCCCAAAGAATACTTCAAGGAACCTTTGAAGATAATCCACGTAAATTCCCTTCAAACTGTGTTTCAATGAAAATGGTCTACTGGTCTTCCAAGAGTTCAACATTCTACCCACCTCCATGACTTTGCACATGCTAATACTCTTGCCTAGAATGCACTTGCTCCTTACCTCCATCCCCTTGGAGATCTTCACCTTCCTCGAGCTATATCCTATAGGAAACTCTTCTTGATACTCACAGTACCCTCTCCCTCTTTGAATTAGTTTACATTTACTTTTTGTTGTTGAGTTGTGTCTGACTCTTTATGACCCTGTATGGGTTTTTCTTGGCTAAAATACTGACGTGGTTTTCCATTTCCTTCTCCAGTTCATTTTACAGATAAGGAACTGTGGCAAACAGGGCTCAGTGACTTGTCCAGAGTCACACACCTAGTAAGTGTCTGTGGCTGGATTTAATCTCAGGACTTCCTGCCTCCAGACCCAGTGCTCTATCCATTGAGCCATCATATTTACTTAGCTGCATAAACGTACTTAGCTCCTCACAACCCACCATAAAATGTAAACTCCATAATGTTTATACATAATGTCTTTGTACTACTAGAACCAGGCATAGTGCCTGATCCATAGTAAACACTTAGTTGGTCCTTCTTGGATCTAATTAACAAATGGTGATCCAGCATCAGCTTGAAATCCTCCCATGATGGAGATTACATCATTCACACACACACACACACACACACACACACACACACACACACACACACACACATCCCAGGCTATATTATTTATAGGCTAATTGGAGTCACAGCTCTAGAGATGAAAAAACCATCCAGTCCAAACCTCTCATTTTGGAGATGAGGAAAGTGAGACCAAAGCTGGTGCAGTGATTTGCCCAAGTTCACACAGGTGGTAAGTGTCAGAATCAAGATATGAATCCAGGGCACCAGGCTCCAAAGCCAGTGTCTTTCCAAAGTACTATGCTGTCTCCTGGCATTTGTGTACAGGTCTTATTTCTCCTCCTAAACTACAGGGCAGGGCGTTTTAACCTTTTGTGTGTGTCCTGGACCATTTGGTAACCTGGTGATGCCCATGGGCCCTGTCACAGAATGTTTTAAAATTAATAAAATAAAATACCTAAGATTATAAAAGAAACCAATTATACTGAAATACAGTTATCAAAATAGTTTTAAAAAACAAATTCAGTGACCCTAGCTTAAGAATCTCTGCTATAGAACTCTGAGGCCTGAGACTACAACATAACTCCCTAACACCAATACAGTGTTTTGCATGCAGTAGGTGCTTAATATTTGCTGAACTGAATCGAATTATATTCTCAGATAAAACAGAAACAATTTATTCCCTCCATATAGAATCATGTATTTTGAAGGTTATCTCATGTTCCTAGAATTCTGGGAAAGAAAGAGCCAAAGTCTAGGGACAGAAGGAGGCTAGAAAATGAGAACTCGGTTCTGTCCCAGTTCTGCCATTAACCAGCTGCATAGCCCTAGACAAGACGCTTTACATCTCTGGGCCTCAGTTTTCTTCCCTATAAAATGGGAGATCTGAGCTAGACTGTCTATCTCTAAGGGCCCTTGCAAGTGTAGATGAGTCTAGGACCCATGTTTGAATGTAAGCTCCCTGAGAGTAAGGATTATTTTGTACCTATAGCATCCTTCGTGGTGCTGGGCATATAAGAGGGATTTAATAAATGCTTCTCAGTTAATGTGTGAATCAAAGGACTGCCTTGATTAAGTGGATCCCTCCATGAACTGTTCTCAAAAACAGAACAGAGTGTATCCTAGGACACTGGATTTCTAAGTTACCACACTATTAAACCTCGGGTGCCTTCTACCCCGGCAATAGAACATAATTCAAATGCATTTGACACATCTTTATCCCCAGCACCAAGGTCTTACCTCATCATGACTCATCGAAGCTTGGAGGTGACCCTTGGCTGTTCTCAAAGCCTGTGCCAGCAAATCCAACCAAGCTGGAAAGACTTCAAGTTCAAACCTGGTGACAAATGATATGTCTGCCATCCAAGGTCCAGCCTCAATAAATCCCGAGCAACTCATTACCAGGTTGGCTGCAAGGTAATGACATTTTTGGCCCAGCAACTTTTAAATCAATCAATCAATAAAGTAGCATTTATTATTGGAGACTATCTAACAATTCATGGAAGGATTGACATCTGTATCAGCAGAGGGAGCTCCCAAGTTAACAAAATCACACAGATCAGGAATAGAATGGAAAGGGTGTAAGTGCCTATGACATACAAGGTCTAAAGTTCACTCCCCAAATCCCCCAACTAATAGTTCACACTCTAGAGGACTTAAGCCCTAATGAAGCTCAGACATGTACACAGTCAGACCCTCATCACCTTGCACTTAGACTATTACAATGGTCTCCTAATCGGTCTTCCTGCCTTGAGTCTCTCCCTACATCAATGCATCCTCCACAAAGTAGTCAAAAGTGATTCACTTTCTGTGCAAATCTGACCAAGTCACTCCCCCAACTCAAAACTCCAGTGTATCTCTTTCCTTGTTGAAACCAATAGAAATTCCTGTTTGGCTTTTAAGACCCTTCACTACCTAATCTAATCTTCTTTTTCCAGACTCATATTATCCCCCTTCTCCAACTCTTCAAGATCCAGCAAAAGTAGTCTTCTCTTTGTTGCTCAAACACAGTACAGTCACCAAGCCTCTGTCGTAGTCATTCCCCCCATGCCTGGAATGCACTCCCTCCTCATCCTAGCTCAAAGACCTCCTTCCACACTAAGCCTTTCTTGATCTTCAGTTACTAGCGCCCATCTCCTCACCACACACACACACACACACACACACACACACACACACACACACCACACACACACACACACACACACACACACACACACACACACGTGTATTTTTTTAATTTACTCATATGTATGTGTCTCCTTCAATAGAATGTAACTTCCTTAGAGTAGGGAGTGTTTCTTTTTGCATATTTGTATCCTCAGAATCTAATAAAGTGTCTGGCATCCAGCAAGTATTTAATACATGCTTGTTGGCACTTAGAGCCAAACATAGTGCCTGGCATACAATGGTGCTTAATAAATGTTGTTAGAGTAATGCAATCATAATAATCTCTTAATTTACATAACACTTGAGTGTTTTCAGTGTTTTCAAGACATTATGATAAGTGAGATCATTCCATAAAGTGTTTGGCAAACCTTAGAGTAATATATAAAAGTATCAGTTATGATCATCTATTCTGATGATCATAACTGATACTTTTATATATTACTCTAAGGTTTGCCAAACAGCATATTGATATCAAAGCAGTAAGAGAGAATTTTGCAGATTGCCAAACACTTTCCTCACAACAACTTCTCCTCTGTATTACCTGAATGCCCTTGGACAAGCCACATATCTAATAAGCATAGCATCCAAATGAGAACAAGGGGAACTCAGCACTTTCAAAATCCAGCCCTGCCCTTTATTTTTTTAAGGAAATTATACACAAAAGACAGAAATAGAGATGGGAGACTGAACACCTAGAATCAATGTCCAGACTTCTCTAAGGTGTCCTTTTGAAGATCTTTTGACCTCACACTTGATCTACTAGATCAACCTCCTCATTGGCCTCTCTGATTTCAGTCCCCACCCCCCTCCACACCATCCTGCATACAGCTGCCAAAGTAATTTTCATAAGCATACAAGATCCAGTTCTTGGCATAATGCCTGCCACATAGTAGGTCTCCAACAAATGTTTGTTGACTTGACCTTATCAACAACCAAGAGCTAGAAGAGACTTTAGTGGTCTTCTAATCTAATACCTCAGTTTGTAGATGGGGAAACTGAGGCCAAAGAGTTTAGGTGACTCACCCAAAGCCATCTAGGAACCAAGCCAAGTCAAGTGGTAGCGCCAATCCCAAGTTCCTTTCCAGATATACCATTCTCATCATGTCATTCCCCTACTCAAAAATTTCAATGAATCACTATTTCCTATCATGGTTGATCTGAACTCCCTAGCCTGGCATTCAAGGCCTTCATCATCTGGCTCCACCCAATCCATCTACCTTTTTTCCTATTGTGCCCCCAATAGGTCTATTAGTCAGGTGGCATCTGGAGTACTAGGTTTATTTGAGAATATCCCATTTCAAGAGGGAAGCTGGATAAACTAAGAGTCATACATAGGGCAAGAGGCAACCAAGAAACTGAAGGGTTTAGAAGTCATGCCCTATGAAGAATGGTTGAAGGATCTGGATATGTTCTGGTAAAGGCCAGACCAGTCTCTTCATCATTCCAAGAAAATTCCAGGATAGGTGCCACCTCCATGCTTCACTCATATTTTTCTCTGAGCATCAAATTTCTTCCCTTCACACCATCCTTCAAGGACTGGCTCCTCTCATCTCCATCAAGAACTCTGCCCTGACCCCTCTAGCTTTCATTCTCAAAACTCATACAACTCTTGCAGGTTTCAGGCCTTCAGTCCCTTCTTCCATTATTTGCTGAGCCTTGTATGTTGTCTCCCCAAAGAGACTGACAGCTGACTTCCAACTTGAGATGACACAAAGCTATCTGAGAACAGAATCCAGGATCAATGCACGACTGACCAGAAATGAGATGACAATTTTATTGAATGGAGATAACATGCAAAATTTTGTCTTTAGATTTTAAAAAACTACGGGAGTTCCAAAAAAGAGAGTCCTCGCTTGGCAATAGCACACATGAGAAAGAAATGAGGGTAGTAGTTGACCACAACCTTAGCATTAACCACTGGTGTAATAGAGATGCTTAAAAAAAAAAGGTCAACAAGATTGCATACTACTTAATAGAACTCCAGCTCCCACACTGTGGAAGACAGGGAAACTACTCTCCTCATCTGCAAAATGGGCATGATGATGCCTGAAATAACAACAAAACAATGTGTACTTAACATTGGTACTTAACAAAGCTCTTTGTTCACATGTAATCCAGTCATCCACCTAAACCATTCTGCCACCTACCTTGCTGGGGAGCAAACATCTTCCCTCCACACCTTGCTCTAGGCATAGTAATAATATTAAGATCTGCATCAAATTTTAAGATTTGCAAAGTGCTTTACTTATTTTATCTCATTTGATTTGATTCTCTCAAAAACCCTCAGAGGTAGGTGTTATTAGCATCCCCATTTTACAGGTAAGGAAACTGAGGCAGACAAAGGTTAAATGACTTCTCTGGGGTCACTGCAGTAAGCGTCCACAACATAATTTAAATTGAGGTCTTCCTAACTCCAAGCCCACTATCCACTAAGCCACCTGGCTATATGATAGAATCCAATCAGTACTAGCTGCATCAGTAATAAAATCAGTATTATCATTGTTCCTGGAACAAAAGTGACAAAGGACTGCCTTGTGGATCCAAGTCACCACCCCCTAAATTCTCATTCATTCTTATTCTCTCTCTCTCTCTCTCTCTCTCTCTCTCTCTCTCTCTCTCTCTCTCTCTCCCTCCCTCCCTCTCTCTTTTCTCTCTCTGTCTCTCTGTCTCTGTCTCTCTTCATATATGTGTGTGTGTATGTGTGTGTATGTATGTGTATATATATGTATGTGTGTGTGTGCGCGTGCGTGTGTATATATACACATTCCCTAGTGTTTAGCATAGTGCCAAGCATATGCTAAGAGATTAATAAATATTTTTTCATTCATTCATTCATTTCTTCATACCAGTCAGATAACCTTTGTAGTGTTATGTTCAGTCCTGGGCATCCCCATTTTAAAAGGAAGATTTATAAACTCAAGTTTAGCATAGTACTTGGCACATAGCTGGCACTTAATAAATGTGTATTGAATGAATGAATGAATGAGAAGAGATAGGATGATGAAAAATCCAGACACCAGGTGCTAGAAGAATAAAGAAAGGACCTGGAAATACTCTGATAAAGAGATAACTAGAGGGAAGTTGTCTACATGTATTTGAAGGGCTGGCATGTAAGGGGGCAGAGCCTTGCACTGTTGCTCCAAAAGGATCTTGTGGCAGAAACTAGAGAGTCAGATTTCAGCTCAATATGAGGAAAAACCTTTCAAATAATCAGAATTTTACAAAAATATAAGAGGACTCCTGTAAGGCAGTGAGTTCCCCCTGGCAGTGGGAGTACACCACCAGAAGTTGGACACCTCTCTCAAGAATGAGGTTTAAGGGGCAGCTAGGTGGTGCAGCGAGTAGAGTGTCAGCCCTGGAGTCAGAAGGACCTGAGTTCGGATCCGGCCTCAGACACTTAACGCACACACAAAACAAAAACCTAGCCGTGTGACCTTGGGCAAGTTACTTAACCTCAATCACCCTCCAAAAAAAACAAAAAACAAAAACAAAAAAAAAAAAGAATGAGGTTTAAAGGGTTGTGACAGAAACAAAGTTTCCATATATACAAAAATAGTCATAATGGCAGTTTTTGTGGAAGCAGTGCCCTAGAAACAAAGTAGGTGCCCAGTTACTTGGGAAAGGCTCAACAAACTATGGTAAATAAATAACAGAATACTAATGCAGTGTAAAAAATGAGGAACATGAGGAGTTCAGATAAACATGGGAAGATGTACATGAACTGATGCAGAATGAAGTAGAACCAGAAAAACAATAGTAACAATGTACATTTTTTAAAACCAATAAGATAAAACTGTAATGTAATTATAATGACTAAGTTTGGCCCCAAAGGAGAAATGAGAAAATGCACCTCCCTTCTTTTGTTAGAAAGGGAAGGGAAGGGGTGGGAGAGAGAGAAGGAGAAAGGAATAAGCATTTATTGTTGTTTAGACATTTCAGTCATGTCCAACTCTTCATGACTCCGTTTGGGGTTTTCTTGGCAAAGCTACCAGAGTGGCTTGCCATTTCCTTTTACAGTTCATTTTATAAATTAGGGAACTGAAGCAAACACAGTTAAGTGGCTTACCCAGGGTCACACAGCTAATATGTCTGAGGCAGGATTTGAACTCAGGAAGATGAGTCTTCCTGACTCCAGGTCTGGCACTCTATCCAGTTCACCACCTAACTGCATTTATTTGCCAGGCAT
Source organism: Gymnobelideus leadbeateri (assembly GCA_011680675.1). Lineage (NCBI taxonomy): Eukaryota > Metazoa > Chordata > Mammalia > Diprotodontia > Petauridae > Gymnobelideus > Gymnobelideus leadbeateri. The sequence goes on from WOXC01004059.1 coordinate 174,189, forward strand.
TGTACTAAACACTTTGTAAATATTATCTTATTTGATTATCATAAAAATCTTGGGAAGTAAGTGCTATTATCCCCTTTTTGCAATTGAGGAAATCAAGGCAAACAGAGTTTAAGTGACTTGCCTAGGGTCACATAGCTAGTAAATGTCTGAGGTAAGATTTGAGCTCAAGTCTTCCTGACTCCCAGGTCCCCAAGCTCTGTGCAATTTGACACCACCTAGCAGCCTACTCTTTGCTCCTAACAGAGAATCAAACATTCTTTATTCCTATCCCAACAGAGATCATGCCACAAACTTAGAGTGATAATATTTGTAAATCAAATAGCACAGTGTGTGGCACATAGTAGGGACTGAATAAATGTTTATTCCCTTCCCCCCTTCCATTCCTTACTGAGGACAACTCACAGGTTCAAGTCTGAGGAGACCAGGGAAGCAAGGGTCATTAGTTTAAAAAAAAACAGTTCTTAAAGCTCTTCCCAATCTACCTGGGTGAAGGATAAAAAATACTGATAATTCTGGAATTGCTCTGAGGAAGCCTAAAAGCTGTTTTTCCCACACCAGTTATGGACTTCCCATAAACCCTTGATGAGCTCACAAGACAGGAAGCTCTGTTCCCAGGTAGCCTAGCCACTGGAAGGCAGTCTATGAGTTAGTTAACTAGTAATATCCATGCAAATTTCTGTATTAGTGTGTTGGCAATGCTTCCTCAAAGCCAATGTAGCAATTTAGGGCACCCTTGTATCCCCAGTGTTAATGGTGAGCTGTGCATGCAATCCTTTCAAGATCTTGCATGATAACATATTATATCAGCACCAGTTAAAATAATGAGCTCAGGTTTCTGCAGAGAAGGAAATGTGAACAGGTACAGGGAATTGATGCCCATAACAGAAACTGGCCATAACTTCAAATTCTTGGGTTGGAAAGAAATTCTTTTCTATTTTCTGGGCTACGACGCCAAACTAGTACCACAATCACCACAGGCAGCAAGGAGGATGGAATTCTGGGTCTAGAGTCAGGAAGAAGAGCTCAGATTCAGCCTTAAGACTCTTACTAGCAGGACAGTAAGGGGGCACAGTGAATAGAGCACCAGTCCTGGAGCCAGGAGGACCTTAGTTCAAATCTGGCCTCAGACACTTGACACACTTACTAGCTATGTAAACCTGGGAAAGTCACTTAACCCCAATTGCCTTGCCTCCCCGCCTCAAAAAAAAAAAAAAAAAGACTCTTACTAGCTCTGGGACCCTCCACAAGTCAATTAATCTGTTTGCCTCAGTTTTCTGCACTATAATCAGGGCAGCTAGGTGGTACAGTAGGTAAAGCACCAGGCCTGGAGTCAGAAAGATCCCAAATTCAAATCCAGCCTCAGATGCTTACTAGCTGTATGACCCTGGGCAAGTCATTTAACCCTGTTTGCCTCAGTTTCCTCGTCTGTAAAATGAGCTGGAGAAGGAAATGGAAAACGACTCCAGTAGTTTGCCAAAAAAAAAAAACCCTAAATGGGGTTGAAAAGAGTCAGATCTGACTGAAATGAGTGAACAGTAAAACAACAAACTTCAACTGTAAATGGAGGTAATAAAAGCACCTACCTCCCAGGGTTATTGCAAGATCAAACGAGATAATAATTGTAAAGTAATTATCACAGTGCCTTGCACTTAGAAAATGCTATATAAACGTTTCCTTCTTTTCTTCCTTCATCAAATTCTGAATGTTATTTCTTGGCTCTCTATTTGATGACTGGGAACAGCACAAACTTGTGAATTGAGACCTTATGATCAATGGAAGCTCAGTTTGTTTTGATCTAGACCTGTGGCTTCATTGCGTGTAAGACATTCCCAGTGTGGAAATTCCTTCCACCAATGCAGATCGGCAGCAACTCCCCTATGCCTTAGATTCTCAGAATTGTTGGAAAACCAAGTAACTTACTCATGAACCCATCAGCAGATTCAGAGGCCTGACTCCAAGACTATCATCATGTCACCCAAGCAGGTTATGAACAACTTTTCAATGTACCCAAGGAGGTGAAAACAGATAAACAAATTTTGGTATATGAACATAGTGGATTATTACTGAGCCATTAAGATCATGAATGTCAAGATTTCAAAAACACATAGAAGGACTCAGATGAAGTGATAAAGAATGAAGGAAGCAGAAACCGAAGAGGAAAGTATCGCTGTTCAGTTGAGACCAACTCTTAATGATCCCATTTGGAGTGTTCTTGGCAAAGATGGTGGAGGGGTTTGCCATTTTCTTCTCCAGCTCATTTTACAGATGAAGTAATTGAGGCAAACAGAATTAAATGACTTGTCCAGGGTCACATGGCTAGTAAGAAGAAACTGAAGCAAACAGGGTTATGTGTCTTAGGCTAGATTTGAACTCAGGTTTTCCTGACTTTGGGCCTGGCACTCTATCCAGCTGCCATACTCTACATATTCACAAATTAAGTTATGTAGTCAGAAGAGTAGGAGTTATGGATGACCTTTCAAGCTGGACCATCCTCTAGCTACCCATCTTTCTAGGATTTTAAGCTGAGTGTTCTGTTTCAGAAAAAAAAAAAGTTTTACATGCACCTCTCAGCAGTTTCCGATTAATAATTACTCACCATTGCCATCTCTTCAAGCCAAACCTCTGGCATTTCCCCAGAAGTCTGTCACTACACAGCAAAGCTTTGCTGATTATTGACCTGTGAGTGGTAATATGACCACCATAATACTGACCAGGATTATTAGGGTCATCAGTTTTTATTAAAGGTCACTGACAGATTTATACAAAATCTGTAAAGTGACACTTGTTTTTGCCAGCTCAGCTTCAAAAGCCACTCAACTGTGAAGTCACCAAGCAGAAAGCAAAGTGGACACTGCACCAACAGAAATGGGTCTGAGGAGATTTCTCGCCTCCTACTGAGCTCCCATCGCACAACGAGCTAATCCCCCCTCGAATTTCTGGCGTTCCCAACTGACCAGGAGGGAGCTGTTGGTTTGGGGGCAGAGAGGGGTGGAGAGGACATGCCAGGAAGCTCATTATGATAAGCAAGGCACGCATACCTGCCTAAGGCCCAACACCAAAGTACCTGTTCCCCGGATAAGAATCTATTTCACATGGCCAAGTCTGTGTAACCTCTGAAAGGTGGCTAGAGAAGAAAAGAAGTCTGAAGTTAAAGGAGGGGAATTGGGGAAGGGAAACAAGCTATTTTATTATGGGCCTACTATGTGCCAAGTACTACCTTTACAAATGCCAACAACAACCCTGCAGAGTAGGTGCTATTATTAACATCCCCATTTGACAGATGCAAAAACTGAGTCAGACAGCAGGTAACTTACATGCTCAGGGTCATACATCTAGTAAGTGTCTGCGGACAGGTCTGAACTCAGGTCTTCTTGACTCCAGGCCCAGTGCTCTACCCCTGGGCCACAATACTCATCAAGTACAAGCGCTGGGGAAGATTTGGTATTTTGTTGTTTTTCAGTCATTTTCTGTAATATAAACTCTCTGTGACCCCATTTGGGGTTTTTTTCTTGGCAAAGAAACTGGAGTGGTTTGCCATTTCCTTCTCCAGATCATTTTATAGTTTAAATAAAGCAAAGTCCATGCCCTATGGAGCTTATAGTCTAGTAGGAGAATAAGGCAACGGCTCCACTAACTTCAATACAAGAAAGTGCCAAAGCAAAACAGAACAAGGTGAGAGGGAAGATGGTGACCAACAAGGGAGAATCAAAAGGGGCTTTTTAACCCTAAATACCTTTCAGTTAGGCATCCAAGGATGAGTTTAGGTATAATGTAGCTCCTTAAAGGGCAAGGCTTCTCATTTCTGTCTCTGCGTCCCAACATGATTGAGATAGATAGCATGGGGGAGGAAGGGTGAAGAGCTGGTCTCAGAGTCAGAAAGCCATGGGTTCAAGTCCTATCTCTCATAGACACTGGCTGGATACTCTGGAGAAGTCACTTAACCTATTAGCTCCCCAAGCCACTTTCTAAAGCCACAAGATGCAAAATAGGTGTTGATCTGTATTGGTAACTTACCAAGAGTTCTCCAGTCCCATAAAAATCACAGGCCCTGGAAAAAAAGAGGGAGGGAGGGAGGAAGAAAGGAGAGAGAGAGAGAGAGAGAGAGAGAGAGAGAGAGAGAGAGAGAGAACTACAATAACTACACTACTACACTTTCTAGGCACACAGTGGTTGATTGCCTGTTAAACTGGCTCATAGGATTTCAACAGGCAGACAAGAGGGAAGGCAGCTATTCCAGGCATGAGAAACACTCAGCAACAGTGATAAAAATAATAATGAATAAAGCATTTATTAAGGGCTTACTATATGCAATGCTGAGATGAAAAGAGAAAAGTCCAGTATTGGGCTGTTCTAGCATCAGCAAAGCACCTTATCAGCTTCACATTGTGGAAAACCACAGTAGACAGCATTGCGTTTTAGGCTGCCCTTCTGTTCAGATATTCAATAATCTTCTGTCTAAACCATGGTCCCCACTTTGCTGCTCTTAAGGTATTCCCCGTTTTCCCCCTCCTTGAGCTGAAAAGCTTGAGGTGTGGCCCTGCATGGCTAACTGAAGCTAGGATCCAACCTCTTAGGAGCTCACCGTCACAAACCAGACTGATGAGGTCAGGGAAAGGTATAAAGCAGACTCTGGCAATTGAGAGAACCCTAAGCCAGCTACTGCACAGTTCTGCTCGAATCAATGACCACAACCCAACTTTCATCAGATTATAGTTGGAAGGGACCTTGGAGGCCATGGAGTCCGACTCCACCAATTTATAAATGAGGCCCAGAGAGGTTTGTGCCCAGGGTCACAGTGTCTAAGGCAGATTTAGAATTCAGATCGTCCTCACACCAGGCCTACCACTCTTTCCATACTGCCCACTACTCCCCTGTGCTTCCCTAAAGGAGGCTTCTTTCATCTGTACCCTAGTTTCCCAAGTACTGCCCTATAGCTGGGCCAGTAGAATCTCCATTACATATAAATGTAACTCCCTTCCCCTCCATTTCCTCTTTTTAATTGGTCTAGCTTACCCATGAATGCGCAGGAAGACTCATCTTCCCAAGTTCAAATCCAGCCTCAGACACTTACTGGCTGTGTGACCCTGGGCAAGGCACTTAACCCTGTTTGCCTCAGTTTTCTCATCTGTAAAATGAACTGGAGAAGGAAATGACAAACCACTCCTATATCTCTGCCAAAAAAAACCCCAAATGAGGTCATAAAGAGTCCAACATGATTGAAATTGATGGAACAAGAAACTCTACTAGACTGTAAGCTCTTTGAGGACTTTCTGACAACTGATAAAATGTCTCAAGGATGTACTTTGTAAGGGGGCCTTTTGAGGGAAAAGTTTATTGCTGTCAAAACAAAATGCATCAAGGATTAGTTTACCTCTCAGATTGATGGAGAAAGGAAGAATTTATGACCAAACAAGAGATAGAGAGCATTACAAAATGCAAAATGGATAATTTTGATTACATTAAATTGAAAAAAATTTTGTACAAACAAAGCCAATACAATCAAGATTAGGAAGAAAGCAGAAAACTGGGAAAGGAATTTTACAGCCAGTGTCTCTGATATAGGCCTCATTTCTAAAATATACAGAGAACTGAATCAAATTTATAAGAATACAAGTCATTCCCCAATATCAAAGTATATGAACAGGCAGTTTTCAGAGGAAGAAGTTAAAAACATCTATAATCATATGAAAAAATGCTCTAAATCACTACTGATTAGAGAAATGCAAATCAAAACAACTCTTAGTTACCACATCTCACTGGTCAGATTGGCTAACATGACAAAACAGGAAAATGATAAATGCTGGAGAAGACATGGGAAAATTAGAACACTAATGCATTGTTGGTTGAGGTGTCAATTGATTCGACCATTCTGGAGAGCAATTTGGAACTATGCCCAAAGGGCTACAAAAATGTATATGCCCTTTGACCCAGCAATACCACTTCTAGGGTTGTATCCCAAAGATATCATACAAGTGGGAAAAGGACCCATATGTACAAAAATATTTATAGCAGCTCTTTTTGTGGTGGCAAAAAATTGGAAATCAAGGGGATGCCCATCAATTGGGGAATGGCTGAACAAGTTATGGTATATGAATGTAATGAAATACTACTGTGCTATAAGAAATGAGGAGGAGAGAGAGTTCATAATAACCTGGAGAGACATATAAAATGATGCTGAGTGAGGAGAGCAGAACCAGGAGAACTTTGTACACAATTACAGACACATCTTATCTGTGATGACTAACTTTGATAGACTGGGCTCCTCTCAGCAATGCAAGGCTATAAGACAACTCCAAAAGACCCATGATAGAAAAGGCTATCCACATCCAGAGAAAGAATTACTGAGTCTGAATACAAATTGAAGCAAACTACTTGCTCTGTCTCTCTGTCTGTTTCTTTCTGTCTGTCTGTCTGTCTCTCTCTCTCTCTCTCTCTCTCCCTCTCTTTCTCTTTTGTTTTGTTTCTTCTTTCTCATTGTTCATTCCATTGGTTATAATTCTTCTTTACAACTTGACTAATGTTTAATGTGAAGGTATTTGTAGAATTTATATCAAATTGCATGCTGCCATGGGGAGGAGGGAGGAGAGGGAGGAAGAGAAATTTGGAACTCAAAAGCCTGTGGAATTGAATGTTGTAAACTAAAAGTAAATAAAGAAAAAAAAAGAAAAACAAAATGCATCCAGACACAGATATATGATAATACTCTTTGCTTCCTCTGCACCTACTGTGATAGATGTTTTATAGTTTTAGGCTGAAAAAGTAAATGAAATGAAATTGTCTGGTTAATGTCTTAGAAGAAAAGAAAGACTCAGAGAAGACTGAGACTGGAATCTAGAGACTAAAACCCATTTTTCCCAATTAGCCCAGTTGTTTGTGCTGCCTCATCACAAAAAAGATTGGTTTTGTGTTTATTTTGTAACATATTTGTGTTTATATCTACTGTTCACCACTTTGTCTAGAATGGAGGCTCTTTGAAGGAAGGCAGCATTTCTTTCTTGTCTGTGGGTTTTTTTAACATTTTTTTTTACCATTTTCCCTCAGTTTAAGCACGTGGGTCTCCAGTACTTGACACATAACAGGAGTTTAATAAATACTTGTTGGATTGGATTGAACAACTCCACCTTAAAGGACTATTCAGCAACTCTGGGTGGCTAGACATACAACCACTCGTGTCAACTTGAGTTAATATATTTTGTTGTTGTTTAGTCATTTTCCATCATGTCTGACTCTTCACCCTTTTGGGGTTTTCTTGGTGAAGATACTAGAACAGTTTGCCATTTCCTTCTCCAGCTCATTTTACAGATGAGGAAACTGAGGTAAACAGGGTGGAGTGACTTGCCCAGGATCACACAGCTAGTATGTATCTGAATCAGAATTTGAACTCAGGTCTTCCTGACTCCAGGCCTGGCACTCTATCCACTGCACCACCTAGCAGCCAAGTGGATATATTTACTCATTCAAATAATTTACACATCTAAGGCCGCCTTTGATTCCAAAAAGGGATTTGAAAAGGTGGCCACCACCAGTAAGGGAATAATCCAGGGGGAGGACCCATATCTTCTGAAATCTCTCTGCTCCTCATGGATTAGTCACTGGGACAAGGCATACATAAAAGAGCTAGGGCAGGACCCAGAATAGCCGAAAAGGACTAGATATTGTGGGTGACCTTAGGTAAATCACTGCCAGTCTCTGAGTACCCCCTTTTCTCCTCTGTAAAATGGGGGAGAGGAATCTTCATCCTTTGAAAGGAGTGCTATTAACCCCTTCTACAGATGAGGAAACTGAGGCTCAGAGAGAATCTAATAGACTTCTATTTGATTAAAACAAGATCAAACACAGCTTTCTTTTTTTGGACAGGAATTTTTCTTTAAAGGACTGAGAAGGGAGAGTGCTTGAGCTGAGGGGGAATGACAAACAAGCACTAGCTAGTGCATTGTTTTGACCAGTCCATCAAAAAGCTGGGCAATGCTGCTATTCTGCTCAGCCCCACACTGATAGCTGGGAGGTGACTTCACCTTCTGGAAGAAAAAGAAAACCACTCCTCTCCTCTGCCCAGCTGGGGTCTACGATCAGACCTAGCTCCTGTGGCTAAGACTCACACACTACAGCCCCAGGCTGTGGCTCCTTTCAGATGACTCCTCTTGGAGAGAAGTCTAGGGCATTCCTTCCTTCCAGACCTTCAGGAGAACAGAGTACCTCTGTCAAGCTCTCTCTGATCACCCCAGCTCCTGAGGACCTCGGCACTTGTTTCCAGACAACATCAGAATCTGAGAATTTCCAGCTGGAAAGATCTTGGGAGATCACCCTCTTGCTTTAAAAATGGAGAAACTGAGTCACAGAGAAGTATGATGACTTTCCCAAAGTGACAGAGGAAGTCTACTTATGTACAATCTATACCTTCCCTGTTTCCAAGATGGATTTAAGAAAATAATCATAATCTGTAAGAGGCTGAGCCAAGAAGAAGGTCCATTTCTTCTGAAATCTCTCTGCCCTTCAGCACTCAGCAATAGAGAAGCATCATGGCAGGGCCAACAGAAAAGGGCTAGTCTAGGACTCAACCACCTCAGTAACTGAAAAGGACTAGATTTGTTGAGCGACCAACCTGAGCCTCCATTTTCTCTTCTGCGGTATGGGGAAGGGGCTCTCTAACCATCCCTTGCAGTCCTAACATTCAATCTACCTGCCACATGAGGCCTGGCAGAAACAAAGAAAACCCAGACCTTGCAGCCTGCAGCCCTACCAGCACACATCTCCTGCTAACAGGAAGCCACACCAGAACCACTAACTTATTCTGCAAACTTGCAAACCAGAGGCCTAGCAGTCACCAGTCTTAGAAGACATAGACTCGATTTTCCATCCCCAGGGGTGAGCCAATGGTCCGAGATGCCTATAGAATGTTTGATCCAAAACTTTCCTCTTCCTGAATGCTTTTTAACTTCTCCTTTGAAGGAAATAGACATCTGCAAAAAATCTCATTTGCTGGAATGATCAAAAGGATTTGAAGCCCCCTATGAATGCCAGGAAGGTGTTGGGCTGCCAAGATGGGAAAAAACCTGGCCTGGGAATCAAGACACTTGGTTTCCTGTCCCCACTCTACCAATAACTCCCCTATGACCTTGGGCCCTCTTTCTGGGTCGAAGTTTCCTCATCTGTAAAAAGATATACAACATTCTAGGATGCTATGATTCTAATGGAGATAAGAATGACTTCATCTGTCTGTGATGGTTCTTTTGGGGGGGGGGCGGAGGGGGAGAGTGTTTTCTTTTCCAGGGAAACCCAACAAAAGTATATAATCTGCTTTGAGATTACAAAAAACCCAAAACAAAACCAAAAATGTATAACCACCTTGTCAGTCACAGTCCCAGAGAAAACATCCCAGCAAAGTCCTATTTTACACAATCTATGGTATGCAAAATGCTTACTAACCAAAAGGAATGCCATTAACTTCTCAGCTAAATCTGACGGGATGATTGATCACTTAGCTTGATTGGGAAGGGAAATGCAGTTAAGAGATAATGGGCCCCAACCCAGAAAAGGTTTTAGCTTGCTGCCTCAATTTAAACAGGCACAGAGAAGCCATTATGAATGCCTTCGCCCTCCTTATACAGATATGGAAACCACTTAGGTCTGCATTTACCCTGTGAGCCATTCTTTAAGATGGCATGGCCATTCTAAAAGGCCAGGGAAGAGGGCACATGAATTAATAATGGAAATAAACTACCTTGCATCTTGGGGGGGAGGGTGAACAGAACACTACTGAAGCAAATCTGGACTGAAGGCCCCAGTGTCATAAACACCATTATTACAGCTGTCAAGGAAATGTTATTTATGCTCCAAGGGTTTTGTGGCTATCTTAATATATAAAAAGCTTCAAAATGCCTCCTTTTTCCATCATCTGCTGGATTTCTTTATCTATCCCTACCACCCCCTATCATTAGATGGCAGCAGAAAAAGCAGAGATCTGGCCAGGGGTCCCCATCATTAATAATCTTCAAGCAGAGTCTGGGTGACCACTTGTCAGGAGAGAGAGTGGAGAGGGGATCCTGATTCAATTAGGGGTTGTACTAGAAGGCCTTTCAGCCTCCATAGATTCTGAGCTCCATATGGCAGGGAAAGAGATGCCCCAGCATGGGGTGACTACTCTTAGGAACAGAGTTGTAATGGGTTCAATCCAACCACTCCTCATGAGATTTCACTTGGGAGTTCATATCACAGCTGGACCCCTCTCAAGGGCAGAGAGGTTTATAATCTATACATTTCCTGTTTCCAAAATGGATTTGAGACAATGGTCATGGTCAAGAAGGGGCCCCATAATTTCCACCTACTGGTCCTAATTCTGACTTCAGGAACCACATAGAACAAGTCTAATCTCTCTTCCACATATGTGTAATAATAATCACACAAGTGCGCACACACATACACACACACACACACACACACACACACACACACACACACTGAAAGGGATCATCTAGTCCAAACCCTTCATCTTACTGAGAAAGAAACCGAGGTCCAGAAAGATAGGTGATTTTCCAAAGGTCACCAATCTAGCATGTAGCAGGGCCAGATACCACAACAGGTCTTCCAATACCAGATTCCTGATTCTCTAAATACAGCCAGTTCCTGCTAAACAGGTGTTCGATAAATGTTGGATGGATGGATGGATGGATGGATGAATGAATGACTGAGCACAGCACAGACTGAGACCAGATATAAAAGATTAGGATACTTTATTCTGAAAAAAAAAATGCCTCCTGAAAAGGGACTAATCAAAGTGTATGAAACCTCCTGAAAGTGAACTTGCTCACCTAATGCAGGAAAAAGATATCATGAGAATCACTTGGTTCTTTAAAAAAGAAGTTTCAGGACAAATAATAAAGACGTCTGATGACACAGAGCAACTATCAACCAACCATTTGACATTAACATCATGGAGAACAACCATGTCTTCCCACAATGAAACTGCTGCAGAACCAGAGAGGGACTGGATGGATTCTTCCATGCTTGGGAGGAGGGAGGGGGGGAAAGGAGTATGATGCTTCTCACAGAGTTGGAGCTTGACAAATGTTCACTGAATTTAAATGAACAGATATGAACAGTGATTTCACTGTCACTGAAGATGTTCAACAGAGTCTGGATGACTTCTGGGATATTGTAAAAGGGCTTTTGTCCACTGGACAGAGAGGCTGGCTGGGGGAGTTCAAGGGTCTTTTCCAGCTCCAGGATTCTATGAAAATGAGAAGAAAGGGTCTAGGTAAAATGAAAAACCCTGTGACTACACAATGAGCCATCAATTATCAGTTAAGCACCTACTATGTTCCAGGCACTGGATATGCAAAAACAAAATTGAGAGTCTTCTGCCTCAAAAAGGTTACATTCTAAAGAGGAAGGTGACATGTATACATGGGGATGTATGCAAAACACACAGAACACAGATACAAGGTAACCTTGGAGGTCCTTGGGAGGGGAAAACACCAGCAACTCAGATGATTTCACTGACCAGTACATAAATCAAAGATTCTCTTACTAAAATCTTTTTTAAATCTTTCAAACATTTTAAAAATAAAATTATATTTATTTTCAAAATGAAGATTTGCCTTCCCTTCTTCTTGCCTCCCCTTCCTGCCACTAAGAAAAACAAAAACTATTACAAACATTAAACCTGAACTTTAAAAATAATAAAATTAATAAGCTAAAGATTTTTGTTACATAACTTATAGAAGGAATGCAATATGGTAAATATTAATTCACTGTTCTTTATTATATTAAATAGTTAAAATCTAATATTAAATATTATAATTATTAAGATTATATATATAGGGGTGGCTAGGTGGCGCAGTGAATAGAGCGCCGGCCCTGGAGTCAGAAGGACCTGAGTTCGGAGCCGGCCTCCGACACTTAATCCACACAAACAAAAACCTAGCTGTGTAACCTTGGGCAAGTTACTTAACCCCAATTGCCCTAAAGGGGCGGCTAGGTGGTGCAGTGAGTAAGAGCGCCGGCCTCGGAGTTGGGAGGACCCAAGATCAGATCCGACCTCAGAAAATGAGCACCCATGCATAAATAATGACTAGCCGTGTAACCTTGAGCAAGTTACTTAACCCCAATTGCTTTAAAAAATAAAATAAAAATAAAATAAAAAAAAGATTATATATATATATATAATGGCATATATACCAAAATACAATGGTAACAGTCAGCCAATAGAGTGACAACATAGTTCTTTAAGGTTGACAAATATATGTGTATATATACGTGTGTATTTGTATGTGTATATATTTATCTATCTTAACCATGTGTGTATGTGTATGTATATATATATATCACTATACATATTTATACACATAAATATTTAGCTCATTTGACTCAAAATAACTCTCTACAGTTCTACAAGTATTTCCATATTCAGGACAAATAATAAAGACGTCTGACAACACAGAGCAACTATCAACCAACCATTTGACATTAACATCATGGAGAACAACCATGTCTTCCCACAATGAAATTGCTGCAGAACCAGAGAGGGACCGGATGGATTCTTCCGTGCTTGGGAGGAGGAAGCGGGGGAAAGGAGTATGATGCTTCTCACACAGTTGGAGTTCTACAAGTATTTCCATATTCATTTAATAGATGAGCGAACTGAGTGACTTGCAGTTATCACACAGCTAGTAAGTGCTAGTGGCAGGATTCTTTGTATGTATTCACTACATATACACAAGAGCAGCTAGGTGGTGCACTGGATATAGCACCAAGCCTGGAGGCAGCAAGACCTGAGTTCAAATCCAGTCTTGGACACTTACTAGCTATATGACCCTGGGCAAGTCACTTAACCTTGTTTGCCTCAATTTCCTCATCTGTAAAATAAGTTGGAGAAGGAAAGAACAAACCACTCCAGTATCTTTGCCAAGAAAACCCCAAATAATGTCAAAAGTCAGATACAGCTGAAAGATGACTACACAACAACAAATATGTGTGTACAGATTTGCATAGATGTATGGATATATATACGATATGCATATAAGTATATGACAGGCTGACAGACAAGAAGGAAGACAGACAGACAGAACCACAAGTTCCCTGCTATAAGGAATTCCAATGCTGGAGAATAAAAATAACTCATATGACTGTTTGATCCACATAGGGGACTCCTGGTATGGAAATTCCTTCAACTAATGCAGTTCAGTCATTTCTCTACAACTCATAGTCTAAGAAATGCCCGAGGCACTGAAAGGTTAAACAACTTTCCAATGGTCACACAGTCAATATGTGCCAAGGGTGAACCTTGCGTCCAAATCTTCCCACTTCCTAAGCTGTCCATTCTGCCACACAGGATTGGTAGAAAGACCCATGCTCAGAGTCAGGAAAACCTTCCTTTGGCACGTTCTAGTTGCATGACCCTGTACAAGTAATTTGACTCTTCCGTGCCCTAAGTAAACTCTCTGAGATGGTAAGCTATAAAGGAGTAGTCCTTCTGCATTAGTGAAAGGAGTTTTAATACCAGGAGTTCCCACCACTGGTAAAATGGATCATAGATCCAAAACAAATACGTGTGGATATGTGGATATGTGTGTGAATATCCAATTATGTTCATAATGTGTGGTTACCCACACAGACACATCATTTTAAAACTCCAGATGCTGATTTGCAAGCTACTCTGGGCCTCAGTTTCTTTACCCATGAAATAAGGATGTTGGACAAGAAGACTTCCAAGGTCTCTCTGACTTGGTATGGTTCAATATTTTTTCTTCTTTAAAATCCTAGCTGTAAATTAAAAGTAACTGTAGCACACAAACATCAATATTTTCTTCATTCATCAACAGCAATAGCATGTCACACAATATGGCCCTAAAACCATGAAATCCCATTTTTATGGAATGGGTTAGAACCAAGATTATTCCATACATAAATATACACATACACATACATGCACACATATACATACACATACTCATACACATAGATATACGTATACACACATGCACACATACACAGAGAAATACTCATTCTACCTGAATTATAAGGAACATACAAGTTGTTCCTCTTCTTTGTCCTTATTGCTATATTCAAAGATTCTCAAACTCCATGAAGTTTCCATAGAAGGCTCAGAATAAACCCAATTCCTATCTATGGGGCACTGATTGGGGCAGGCCTCGTGTTTAGCACTGACTTTGGCGACATCATTGATACTTTAACAAGAACTCTCATTTAATAAAAATGAATGTTTCTTCTAATATGATAGTCCCCAAGTACAGGTATTTTTGTTACCTCCAAATTCTGCATCTGTCTGTGTCTATTTGTGTATGTGTGTGTGTATGTTTTCAAAAAATCAACTGTTTTCAGAGCCAGCAGATATAGGAGAGGGAAAATAAAGAACATGAGCCATTTCCCCTGAATTCAACATTGGATGAATTAAAGGAATTTTGTTATTTCTGGAAACCAGTCATGAAGTCATTCTGCTGGATAGAGTCAATACTGATCCTTCTGCTAGCTTGGATAACCCCAATTTCCAGTTACACAGACTTTTTCTAGGTTGGATTACTAATCTGATGCCTTTACGTTTTTATCACTTCACTTGCAATAGCAAGTTACTTCAATGAAAAGGGTGAGGGAAAAGAACCATCCATCAAACCAGTTATTCAACTAGTTTACTTACCATTCCTATCACTTTTCAAGCTACTGTTGTTGTTTGTCCTTCGTTCTCAAACAGGACCATGACATCAGGGAGGTAATGCCATGACATTCAAGTGAATTGGATTCAAGTGAGGCAGGACTGTGCAAAGTCACCAGCCTCATTGTCTCCTCCAGAGCCACCTGGATTCAGTAACAAGATATAGATCTGGACAACAGAGACGGTCTCAGACGCACTGGGGGACCCTGGCCTTTTCAAGCTCAGGTCTTTAACAGCCAGCCATTTTGGAAAGGCAGATGGAAAGGCAGGAAGGCTAAGTAGAAAGAACTATAGTGAGACTTAAGATTAAAGAAATACCTGAGTTAAAGTCCCACCTCTGACATTCACTAGCTGTGACAACTTTGGAAATTCACTTAACCCTCTGTAGCAGCAAGCACCCCAATATCCCCAGGGTAGCTGCCAATATAGGTTCTTAGATCTGCTTTTCAAAAGGAAAGCAACTCAAATTGGGTTAACAAGCTTACTTTAATCAAACAAACACACATTACCTAGTTCAGGGGAAAAAGGTCAGCACCCCCAACTTCAGAGTTACAGAACTTACAGATCAAACGGACAGGCTTCCAAACTGTCCAACCATTATATCAATACCAAATCACAGTTACCAGAGAGGGAAGCATCAACATCTGGGTTTTCAAAGCCAGGGGGCTCTCAACAACGGCTTCCCAGAGTCTCATCTGGTCAAATCACACAACACTTCTCAAAGTGAGCCCCAAAGCAAAGCCTCTCCTCAGGGTTTATATAGCCTTCTCCTGGCTCAGATAATGTAACAACCTTCTGGACCCACTGCCCAATCACAAAGTATCAAGGTGTGGGCTTTCCTGAAAAACAAGCCTCCCCCCACAGGCTCCAGGTGCACTTAAGCTAGGAGCAGGGAAGATCTTTAAATTTGCATTTCCATTACACCCTCTCTGAGCCTCTGTTTCCTCATGTGCAAAATGGAGATAAGACTATCTCTAATACTTACCTCATGAGGCTGTTGAAATGACTGAATGAGCTAAGGCACTAAGGAAATATAATCTTGAGGTGGGAGAAGGAGAAATGGGTCTAAATCTATGGCTCTTATCAGTGTGGGGAATCCTTCCATCACTCAGAGAGATGATTAAGGCATAGTCACATACAAGACTTAAAGCCAGGCTTGGAACTCAACCTCCTCTCCACCATTAGTGTCTTGCCCCAAAATAACCAGGGCTAACTTACAGTGCCTGGCACATAGTAGGTTGTTCATGGATGCCAACTGACTGATTGATTACACTGTTACATGACTTCTTGCCTCTTCTCAAAGGGCTTCATTTCACATTCTCATTGATGAATGCTTATATTCATTAAGCATCCCCTAACAGTTACAAAGCATTGTTCCATCTAATAATAGCTGACATTTACATAGCACATTTTACAGATCTTCACAACTCTAAGCATTAGCTATTATTGCTCCCATTTTAGAGGTGAAGACATTCAAGCTCATAAAGAGGTTAAATGGTTTGCCCAGGACTCCAACCCAGGCCTTCCTCCTCTGGACTCCACCTCCCTACTCACTACTCCACACTGCCTCTGATTCCGTCAACAATTCTGTGCATAGGTAATGCAAGTACTATTCTTGCCAAAAAAGGGCTTTGTGTGGAGGATTTTGATGGATAGAGGTAGAATATAAGCTTTTTGAGGTCAGGGCCTATTTTCATTTTTTATCTTTGAATTTTCATTTTTGTCCTTGAATGTCCAGAATGAGAGGCATATATACATAGTGGATAGAGAGCTGACCAGACAGACCTGAGTTCAAATCCAACCTCTGACATATACTACCTGTGTGACCCTGGGAAAGTCACTTAACCTTGTAGTGCTCTAAGACAGTAAGTGGAAGAGAAAGTGTTGACCTGTACTGGTAAAGGGCGTTCCCTCATCTGGGAGTTCCCAATACCAATGAAATCTCATGTCCAGTTCCTATCCTGCTAGGTATACAGTTATCCCTTCCACATAGTGACTTTCCCCATCACAGTTTTGCTATATTGAGGGTTGCATAAGAAACTAAATGGGAATTTTGAAAGAGTTTTGTGGAAGCCACAAACAACACACAATGGCCAGCAGATGACATAGAAAAAGTTTTGAAGCTCAAAAAACGCCTAAAATACATGTATAGTATCGCAAAATATCATATTTTACCTTTTAATATCATAATAATTCAGATCTCTTCCCTGGTACAAAGGGAGCACCAAAAAATCTTACAAGGATTTTCTAGATTATGGGGGTGCTGGGCCCCTAACCTCTGCCATGTGGAAGGGATAACTATATTATTATTATTTTTTTTTTTTAAGGAAGAAGAGGGCATTATCAAATGAGGGGATAAAGAAAGGCTTCCAATAGGAGATGGCCCACGAGCTACCTTGCAGATAGCCAGGGACTGTAGGAGGTAGAAGTGAGAGAGCACACATTCCTTGCCACACCCTGTGTCTCCAGCAGGCCTATCTCCCTGTTCCCTGAACGTCAGTCCTCTGCTTAAATATCAGCTTGAAGGCCACAGTCAAACAAGCCCACCGCTATCTCTCCCTAAAAGATGAAATGTGATCATTTTGGCTATTCCCTGCCCGGGTGTTTCTCAGGACCCTTTGGAGTATTTCCTTTCAACATTTGCAGGTATCACAAAGAGATCTCTTCAAGAAGAATGTTTCCAGCCTCTCCCAAGCTTTCACATTCTGAGGTCCTGCTCAACAGCTCACCAAACAAACATTGACTTTTTCTTCCATTTCCAAGCTAACATCCTGGGACCTGTTCATCCAACAGAATCCCTACTCTCGAAAAAATAAACAAAGACACAGCACTAAACACAGGGACTAGGAAACAAACTCGGACACTAATTTCTAATACAATTCAATAGGCATTTATTAAGCACCTGCTATATGCAAGGCACTGTCCTAGGAGCAAGAGGAAAGGCTTTCTATAGTAGGTGGTACATAAGCCATGCTGTTACTGGGATACAAAGATACAATAAGAAACAGTGTCTTCCCTCAGGGAGTTTACTGTCTAACAGTGGAGGGAGAACACAGTACAAGTAAATAAATATCATTATACCTATATGGACGTGTATCCAGATGTATAAGTATTCAAGGAAGGGGTAGAGCAGGAAAGGCTTCTCCTTAGGAGAAAGGCTGTAGGAAGCACATGAGCTGTACATGAAGGAAGCCAGGGGCTCTGAGAGGCAGAGGTGAAGGAAGAGTGCATTCCAGGCAGGAGGAACAGCCTGTGCAAAAGGACTGAGGTGGGAAGTGGAATGTTGACAGCAGCCTCAAGTATGCAAGTGTGGCTAAAACAAAGAATGTACAGGGTGTTCCAAGAGCCTTAAGATTTAATGGCTTAAAACTGTACTAAGACTTTGGGGATACCCCGTAGAAAAGAGGATTACATGAAAGAAATCTGGAAAGGTAGGTTAGAGAACTAGTTCAATGCCCTCTCCACTATAGTGGGCTGCCTCTCTAAGGTAGGAAAAAACCACAAGTTAAAATAAACATAAATAAGTTAAAAGAAACATATTAAGAAACATATCAATTGGGGCGGCTAGGTGGCGCAGTGAGTAAGAGTGCCGGCCTCGGAGTTGGGATGACCCGAGATCATATCCGGCCTCAGAAAATGAGCACCCACGCATAAATAATGACTAGCCGTGTAACCTTGAGCAAGTTACTTAACCCCAACTGCTTTAAAAAAAAAAAAAAAAAGAAACATATCAATTGCTGATGAAAACTGGATGTTTTCTGACTGAATTGTGTGACCCCAGGAAAGTCATTTCATCTCTCTGCCTCTGTTTCCCCATCTGTAAAATTTTGATAACAACACCTACATCACAAGGTTGTTGTGAAAACCTAATGAGAATGCATACATAAAGCACTATTTAAATAGTGGCTATTATTGTTGTTTAGATGGGTGACTTAATCTCTATTTCCTCATCTGTAAAACAGGGATTATAAGAGAACCTGTCTCATCTTGGTTACTGCAAGGCTCCAATGGGAAAATGTAGACAGCTTTTTGCAGCTCTTAATGTGTTATATAAATATCAGTTATCATTATTTTATACAAAAAAAAACCAACATTAAAATACCACCAACAGTGGAAAGAAAAGGAAGAGAGCCAAGAGCCAGGAAGCAGATTGTGGGTGGGCTTTAAATGGCTCTCAGAGAAGTCTGTATATTATCCAAGGGGCATGACCAAGCCAGTGGACTGCCTCTTAGGGAAGTGACATGGTTTCACCTGTGCTTTAGGAATATCGGTCTATGCAGAGAGGATAAGTTGGAAAGGGGAGACAGTGGAATAGGGGAGAGTAATTAAGAGGCTACTACTTTAGTCTAAGGTGAGAAGCAATGAAAGGGTGAAAGTAAAGTGGGTGAGCATGTCATGAGGAAGAAGAAAGCAGATGACAGCTCTAGTTAGCTTACAGAATTGACAAGTTGGCCAGTGATTGCCTATGGGAGATAGACATGATGAGAAAGAGAGAAGAATCAAGGACGACACTAAGGTTGAAAAGCTTGGAAGGATGTACCACCATGTTAACAGTTAAAATCCCCAATGAAATTTGGGTTGTGAATATCTCCTTTCCAAGAAGCTTCCTAGTTTTTATTCTAATTCCTTCGTCTAAACACTACCTGTGCCTATAAGACAGAGTATTGAGTTTTCCCATTCTACAAGAAATCACAGAGGCACAGAGGGATTAAGCAAGGTGCCCAGGACCACACAGCAGTGTCATGAACTAGAATCCAAATCTCCTCCTTGCTAGAAACAATGCTCTTTCCAGGAAGCAGCCTGCCTCTTCTTGAAAGGTGGGAGAAAACTAAGCTATATTTGTATAAACAGAAGGCTTATAATGAATCATGTAAGTTGGACCAAGAATCTTGGAGTTAAATCTTAAACCTATAAACTTATATGTTACCTACCAACTTGTGCCCTCAACTTGCTGCCAAAACAAAACTTGAAGCAACACGAATTCAATTTATATTCAAAGATGGGAACTAAGTTAGAACCCAGATACAGCCCCGGAGAACCGAAAATAGCCCTAGCACTCATCCCCCTCCTCTCCCCAGCCTGGGACTCATTTATTTCTGTTCTGTGCTGCTCTGGACTAACCCACTGGAGAGGGAGAGAGCTTGCCTGCAGCTAAGTGGCATTCAACCTCATGGCCCCTTTCTTCTGGCAAGTAATAAATGTTAGCAAGGACCTGCCAGGGAAATAGATGGGGTGAGCATGGTGAGGTCACAGAATAAGCAACCAAAGGCTGTGCCTTCGATGGAAAACTAGCCTCTGCCCCTTCTATGCTGGAAGGGTTGTCTGTACTATAAAAGGTCAACACTCTTGGTTTGAGTTAAAGTAGAGAAGAGGGGAAAATAATACCAGAAAAAACTGACCCTGCTGCCTTGGAGAGGTATCCTCTGTGCCACCTAGACCTAGAGGGAGGTGGAAAAGTGAGGGTGAAGAGTAGCTCAGGGTCTAACAGTAGGCCTGGGGGCCAGGTCAACCAGTCAGTCAATGAGTATTTAACTAAGTGCTTACAATGTGCCGGGCACTGTGCTAGGCACTGGGGCTACAAAGAAAGGCAAAAATATAAGTAAAAAACACATAA
Source organism: Gymnobelideus leadbeateri (assembly GCA_011680675.1). NCBI lineage: Eukaryota > Metazoa > Chordata > Mammalia > Diprotodontia > Petauridae > Gymnobelideus > Gymnobelideus leadbeateri. The sequence continues at coordinate 194,471 of WOXC01004059.1, forward strand.
AACACTAAAAATAACCCCCATCTTCAAGGAGCTCACATGCTAATGGGGATACAACATGGGCAGCCATGGATACCACACAAGATACACAGTGTTTGGAGGTAATCTTAGAGGGGAAGGCCCTAGTAGCTGGAATGATAGGGAAAGGCCTGCAACACAAGATCAGATTTGAGTTGAATCTTGAAGGAAATAAGGAGGTGGAGGATAGGGCAGAATTTTCCAGGAATGGAAGACAGGGCAAAGGCACAGAGATAAAAGATGGTCTATCCTGAATCTTTTCCAGAATCTTGGAATATCATAACTAGAAGGGACCTTGGAGATGACCTAGATTTGGAGAGGGAAGACTGAGAGATCAGCTCATCAAAGATATCTGTACAGATCCTGAGAGGTCACCTTGTCCAATCCATTCACTTAACAAATGAGAAGGAAAATAAGATTCCAAGCAACTTGCCCCAAGCAAGTTAAGTCTAGTTAAATAGGAGAGTCAAGAGCCAAAATCAGCTCCTCTAACTCCAAATTCACTGTTCTTTCTCCCACACTGTACTACCTTGTCTCCATCCCCTTATTCTACAGAGTAGGAAACTGAGTAGAAACTACTAGCCTAAGGACAAACAACTAAGTTTTTGGAACATTCCAGTAAAAAATTAAGGATAGGAAACCTACTTACACATAAAAACTCAATAACTCTCTTTTCAGGGGATTTCCTTATGGCAAGGAAAGTGACTTTGAAAGCAATTTTGTTATACTAAATAAAATAAAACTGCCTGTTACACTTCAGAATATTTATTATAATGTGACTAATAAGTAGAATGAAATAAAGCCTTTGGTCAGATATCAAATAGGATGTAAGGAAGTATCCCCTTGGATACCGGACCATTATCCTGGACTCTCATTTCTCCAGGAAGTTAATGATCTCCATTTAAAGGAGAAAGACAGCTCCAATACAATGGAAAGAAAAAAGAGTCAGCCCACATCCCTGACCCATTCCCTCCTGGCTCACTTCTTTTCCCAAGGAAAGGAGGAAAGGCAGAGAAAAGCAGATCTTAGCCTCCTCCCAAGGTAGCCTCTCCCTTTCTTTCCCGCTTCCTCACCCAATAGCTCTCTGCAGACACTGGGACAGGTAGAACACGTAAGAGTAGGGCCAGGGAGCAGGCTGGAGTTCAAGGGACAAGCAGGGCCAGGGTCTCAGTGTTTGCAGTTGTCTCCTCTGCCCTTCAGTCAAATCTAAACAAAAAGCTCTAGAAGCGAGACCTTCTCCACACACAGTGACAGGAGGAGCTCAGGGACAGAGATAATCTGACACTTAACCCTTTTGGTGTCATGGACCCCTTGAGCAGTTCGGTGAACCCTTCTCAGAATTATGTTTTAAATTGCATATAATAAAATACATAGGATTGCAAAGGAAATCAAAGATCTCAAAGTACAAGTATCCCTTTTATTTTAAGTTCACGGACCTCACATTAGGAACTCCTTCACTAGAGGCATATGAGGAACGTAATGGATCCTACACATCCAAATAAAGAGAAAGGATCCAGTGAGCTAGGTCAAGAACAGCAAATTTATTTTCCTAGTTCTGCTGGGCAATGCAGCTGATATTATCATCACCTCCTGGCCTCATGCCTTAGTTTCTCTATTTGCAAAATGGGAAAAATAGATCTACCCACCTGACTGTAAAATCCAAATCCATTGCCAGGCTTCTATTTTTTCTATTCCCAAAAAGCCTCTTCTGAGGCCTTGTTTACAAACTGGCATTACAACACAGGCCACCTGCCCAGCCCCACAGCACTTACAACACACTAGACACTTTTTCCCACTGAAAAAACATTTCTTCAAGCAAACATACATACATAGGCAACCTCAACCCCAAACAGGTTTCCCCACACAATCCTCTTATCTGAAGAGGTGAAAAGCAAAGGAAAGAGCATTAGGTTCAAAGTCAGAGGACTTGGCATCTAGTCCCACAAAGTCCCATCCAGCTCTGAATCTACAATCCTTCCAAATTTCAACTTTAACATCAGCTGAACAAGAACCAGAAATTCCTGGGAGGGCTACCTGCCTGGTCATCCCTCCTCCCCCACCTAGGACAAGAGTTGGGTGAGATGCTCAAGTCGGTCCAACTGCTGTCTTAGATAAGCCAAGTGTCATGACAGTAGGGAGGGGAACCTGGAGCATGAAATTGACTTATCTCCAGCTGTACCCTATGAGCTTGGAGTTGGGAGTTAAAAATATTCTTTCCCCTACTCTCAAAAATGGAAACCTTCCAGAGTCACCCTCCTACACACTTCCACTCAGTTTCTGACTCTGGTTATAAAACCTTGCCACCAAAAATAGATTTCAAGGGGATTTCATAGCCCCATTCCTTAGCATAATTGTGGTGCTCTCAATACTTTTTTGTAAAAATCTATTTCAATCGTTGAACTCTTTTCAAACCCCTGCCCCCTAAGTCTTAAACATCAGGGTGAGCTTCATTGCCTCTCAGTTAAAAAAAAAATGCTCCTCACATTGTCAGGTAATGATCATTATAATAATCACTATCATTTATAAAGCGCTTTAACATTGGCAAAATGCTTTGCATATGTAACCACATTGATCCCCACAACAGCTTTGTGAGATGAGCATTCTTGTTGTCCCCATCTTACAGAAAAGGAAACTGAGACTCAGAGAGGTTACATCACTTGGACAGGGTCACAAAACTAGTAAATGTCTATGAAAGAATCCAGACTCCCATACTGTGCCACCTAGTCACTTAAACCCTGTTGATCACCCACCACCAACTCATGGGCTCCAAGGATGCGACACTCATCTTCCCTTGGATGCCCTCCACACCTCTCTAGTCTGTGCCTCTTGCCATCCCTCCTTCTCCCTCCCTCCTCCCTTCCTTCCGTTTCTGCCTCACCTCATTTCACCTTCTCCTGTCTCTTCTCCCCCCTAAAACAGGCATCACCACTCTCCCAGCCACCCAGGCCTGGAATCTTGACTCACCTCTGACTCCCACCCCTCCTACACAGCTGCCTTGCCCTTCCATATGAGCCAGTTTTAGAACAGGAAGAGACCTTAGTACAACCCCTCGTTTGACACACAAGGAAAAAAAAGCCCGGAGGTTAAATGACTTGCTCAAAGTCACACAAACTAGTTTGTTTACAGAGCTGGAACTAAAACAGCACATAAGAGCCTAGATTGAAAACTGGACAGGAACTCCAGACAATCGAAATACAAGAAAGGTAAACAAATATAGCAATCAAGGTCTATAACAAACCAATAACAGAGAGATCATTTAGAGATTCCTTTCTAATAGAGAGGAGAAGAGGGCAAAGGCAGAAGGCTAACTGAAGCAATGATGGAGATACAGGTCTGAAATATCACCAAATAGATCTCACAAAATACACTTCTTACAGCTGAACTGGGGGGAAGGGGGTATCATACAAATGGGGGAGGGAATAAAAGAAGAGGGGGGAGAGGAAGAGGTAATAAATTGCAATCAGATCAAAAGTTAACAATGAACTGAAAAGAACTGTAATCTTCTCAAGAAGAGTTCTTGTACAAAATGACTAACATGGAAATGTTTTACATGATTGCACATGTATAAACTACATTAGATTGCTTACCATCTCAGGGACAAGAGAGGGGAGGGGGAGAGGAAAGGGTGGAATTTGGAACTCAAAACTCTAAAAAAAATTTTTAATTGTTTTGATATATAATTGAGGAAAAAATAAAATATTATATAAGTAAAGAAGAAGAGAGCCTTATAAAAGAATGGGCAAAGAGGCAAAGGAAGGTGTTGAAATGCAATCTTGTTTCAGTTGTGGGAGCGGGTACCATTGACGAATACACACACTGAGGAAGTGAGATCATCTATAAAGGGAGATGGGGACCTTACAATAGGTATAATCTGAAGAGATCTGGTGTGTAGAAGAAAAACTGACTCATCCTGCCTCAGGAAATGGGGAATCAGAGTTCCTGGGGTAACAGACACCCAGAAGAATGGGAGGGTATGGACACAAGGAGAAAATTTCATAGCAAAAGGGGAAGGGGAGGAGGGATGATCACAGGGAGGGCAAAGGTTAATAACAAACTGCATAATCAGGGACATAGGAAAATTCCTACCATGGGGCAATATCCTCTCTATGACATGAAGAAATTGGTATTTCTAAGAGTGAGGCTGAACAGGAAAAGGGAGCTAGAGAGCAATATCTTCAAGAACATAAAAACTATTTAAAAGGGAGAACTCAAAATAGGCATCTTAGAAGCATTAATTCCATGAGGAATACAGAGATTAACAAAAAACTAAGTAAGTATAAGGACCATGAATTAAAGAAAAAAAGTAGAGAAAAGACAGAAAGGGATAATAAATAATGAAGAGAATGAGGAGAAAAAATCCTTTTTTAGAAAAAAGTTACAAAAGATGAAATTTTGAAACAAACAAAACAAGTTAAACAAAAGGAGAGGAAGGAAGATTTTACTTGGCTTTATTTGAGGGGGGAATTAAATATAAAGAAGGAAAGAAAGGAACTAATAAGTTAAGTAAAACTTCAAAACTAGAGACAAAAGAGTAACAAATTGGAAGGGATAGAAGAGTTGAGGATAAGGAGACTAGATCTAGTGAGAATTTGGTTTCCTTAGAGTAAGCTAAAATAACTAAAGGTACAAAAGTACCATGTTTACGGAGGAAGGAGAGGATCTTCATTTGGGAAAGAACAATATTAGAGACAGAGGAAAATATAACCTTAATTTCATAACTTTAAATGTGAATGGCTGAAACAATCCAATAAAAGTAAAAAGATTAGCAGACTAGATAAGAAAACAAAACCCCACAATCTGCTTGCTTGCAAAAAAACATTTTTAAAACAAAGACATTCACAGAATAAAAATGAGGGATTGGGGAAAAAAATTTACTATGTATTGGGTAAATACAAACAGCAAGTGTTTCGACTATGCTATCAAACAAAAAAAAAAAACATTCAAAAAATAAAAATAGAGAAGCAAGAAAACTACATTTGACTGAAAGGAGCCATAGCCCACAAAAGAATATCAAGATTAAATAGACATCCTTTAAATGAACTACCATTTAACTTCATGAAGGAAAATTAACTAAACTAGAGAAATAGCATATTCAATAAAACAATAGTGGCAGGAGATTTCAATGTCCATATCTCAGTTTTTAATAACTCTAACAAAGATAAACAAAAGGGAAAATATAAAATTAAACAAATTGCTGAAGAAACTAGAACTAAAAAAATTTACATCTTATAAATGGAACTATTAAAGAATGGAACATTTATAAAAATTAATCACCTAGGAGCAGCTAGGTGGTACAGTGAACAGAGCACCAGCCCTAGAGTCAGGAGGACCTGAGTTCAAATCCAGCCTCAGACACTTAACACTTACTAGCTGTGTGACCTTGGGCAAGTCACTTAACTCCAACTGGTCCTATGAAAAAAGCAAAAAAAAAAATTTAACCACCTGTATTAGAACACAGAGATATTGCAAACAAATGTAAAAGGGCAGAAATAGCAAATTCATCCTGTATAGACTATAACACAATAAAAACAGTAATATATTCAAGAAGCACAGACAGAAAACACATACGCAAATGTACACTTAACAATGAAATCCTAAATAATGAGCAAGTTAAGAAAATCACAAAAACAATGAATATTTATGTGAAAGAAAATGATAATTATGAAACAGCATACCGAAATTTCTGGAATGCAATTAAAGCAGTCCTCAGGGGGGGAAATCACATCCCTACAAACACACATTAACAAAACAGAAGATAGGATTTATTAAATACTCAATTTTTAAAAATAGAAAATCAACATATAAAAAACCTAAAATAAGCACAAAAGAGGGTATATTAAAAATTAGAGAAGAGATAGGTAAACTGTAAACCAGAAAATAGACTACAGAAGTGGTTTTAAAAAACAACTAAAAGCTGGTTCTTTGAAAAGACTAATAAAATTGATAGGCCTTTATCCAACCTGTTTCAAAACAGGATAGAGAATTTTTTCAAAAAAACAGCAAACAAAGAAGGCAAAATCACAACAAAATCAGAAGAACTAAAAAGAATGATCAGAATCTATTTTACACAATTATATGCTAAGAGAACTGAGAACTCAAAAGAAATAGAGAAAAACCTTCAAAAATATAAAACAGCCAAACAGAAGACCAAATAAAGATCTTAAGTAAGCCAATCTAGAAAGAGAAAATAGAGTTAGTTTTAAAGGAACTAAAAAAAATTCCTGGTCTTGATAGATTCTCAGGAAAATTCTATCAAAATTTAAAAAAAAACAATTAATACTAACAATTCATAAAGTATTCTCAAAAAGCAAGAAAAAAAGCAATCTAATTTTTATGAGGCAAAGATAGTACTAATGCCTAAAACAAAAAAGGACAAAATACAGAAGGAGAATTATAGACCAACTACAGACCAACATCTATGAATATAGATTCAAAAAAAATTTTTTTTTGCTTTTTGGAGGGCAATTGGGGTTAAGAGGCTTGCCCAGGGTCACACCACTAGTTTTTTTGTTGTGTCTGAGGCCAGATTTGAACTCAGGTCCTTCTGACTCCAGGTGGTGTTCTATTCACTGTGCCACCTAGCCCCCCCAGCTTCAAAATTTTTCAACAAACAGACTACACAGTAATCCAAGAAATCATTCATCCTGACCAATGTAGTTTTATACAAGAGAGCCAAGGATGGTTTAACATTTAGGAAAACAATCAATGTAATTAATCATATTAAAAACAAAATCATCCAAAACTACATGATTATCACAATAGACTTGGGGAAAGCCTTTGACAAAGTACCACACTCATGTGTTTAAAACTCTACAAAATATAGGCACAGAGGGATTTTTTTAGTATCATAAAAACATCTATCTAAAACCAAAAGCAAACATTACACGCACTGGGGATATACTAGAAGCTTTCCCAATAATACAAAAGCAAAACAAGGATACTCACTCTTTCCACTATGATTTGATAGTTCTAGAAATGCTTGCAATTGAAATAAGATGAGAAAAAAAAATAAAGGTATAAATATGAGTAAAGAAGAGGTAAAACTTTCCCTCTTTACTAAGGCTATAATGATCTACTTAGAAAATTCTAGGGAACCAGCAGATACACTTGAGGTAATTAATAACTTCAGCAAAGCTGGAGGTCAGAAAATAGTCTTAAAAAGCAACAGCATTTATACATTACAACAAAATCCAAGGGGCAATGGTGGAAAGGGAAATTACATTCCAAATAACTGCAAAACACATAAAATTTCTGAGCGCTAATCTACTCAAATCCATAAAATACTTATATAGATTCAATTGCAAAGTGCTCCTGTAAGCAATAAAGAATAACCAAAATAGCTGGAGAAATATTCAGTGCTCATGACTGGGCTGTGCCAATATAACAAAAATAATGGTATTACCAAAATTAATTTACAATTTTAATACTATGCCAATCAAATAACCAAAATTATACTTTATGGAACTTGACAAAATAACAAAATTCACTTGGAAAAATAAAAGTTCTAGAATATCAAAGTAAATCATGAAAGAAGAAGAAAAGGGGGAATAGCACTTGCAGGCCCCAAACTTTATTATTAAAAAGCAGCAGTCATCAAAACCATCTGATACTGGTTTAAAAATAAGTTTAAGCCAATATTTAAAATTGATTTAACGAATCAAAATAGACAAAGGAATGTAAGAAACAAAATTAGAAGGATCCTCAGAGACTACCTAATTCAAACCCCTCATTTTCCAGATGAGTCCATGGAGTCTTAAAGAGGTTAAATAACTTGTTCATGGTCACCCAGCTAATGAGTGTCAGCTGTAAAACTCAAACCCAGGGCTCACTATCTCCAAGTCCAGTACTCTATCCAGGACACCATTCTGTCTGTCAATCTCCTGGCTCCCAATCTATGTTTCTCTCTTTTTTCCATTCAAGTCAACTCATCCCTCTCCTTATATTCAGTCAGTCAACACACTATTTATCCTTCCTTCACAATGGCTGTTGTCCTTTCTCTTCCCATTGCCAATGATGCCATCCAAGTCCAACTCCTCATCAACACGTGACTAGATCCATGAAAAGCTCCTAACTGGTCCCTCTGGTCCCTGGAGTTAGAAAGGATCTTTAAGGTTATAAAGTGAACCAGGGGTTCTTGACTTTTGTGTGTGTTATGGTCCCCTCTCATCAAATGATAAAGCCTACAGACTCCCCAGAATAATGTTCTTAATACACAAAATAAAATATATAGGATTACAGAGGAAACCAATTATATGGATATAATTTTTTCCCTTCTAAGCTCACAGACACCTGAAATGGTTTTAGCTAAGAACCCCTGGTTTAGTCTAAACCTCCTCCCACCCTCCTGCATTATACAGATGTGGAAACTGAAGCCAGATAGGATAAGAGGTATTAAAGAGAGTTATAGAGGTATTCAGTAGAAGAACCCAGGTCCTTTGATTTCAAATCCTCTGCTTTTCCCCATTTCCACTCTATCCTTTAGATCATCCCTAACCTAATCTTCCTAAAAAAAAAAACCTCCTCTTTAACTCAAATCCTAAAATAGCTTCCTTTTGATATTTCCTCACATCTAAACTCCCTGTCTGGCATTCAAGGCCCTCCTTTAAAGCAGGAAGTCCTACTTGGCCCATCCAGCCTTACTTTCCACTACTCCCACTCCACTAATCGGGCAGCTCTTCCCACTATCTGGTGCACAGGTTTAAGAAGGTCCCTAGGCCTTCATTTGCATGATCTCTCTATCTTGCGATGACCTCCACCTGCCCAAATCCTTGCTCAAGACCATTTTTTCAAGTTCCTTCCCTGAACTCCTGCCACAGTAAAATAATATCTAGTCTATGCTTCGTTGTCTTATGGGGAGTCAGATGGTACAGTGGATAGAATGATGGGCCTGGAGTCAAGAAGATCTGAGTTCAAATGTGGTCTCAGACACTTACTTGCTGTGCAGCACTGGACGCATCACTTAACCTGTTTCCTCATCTATAAAATAGGGATAATCACAGAACCTGTCTCCAGGGTTGTTCTGAGGATCAAATGAGATAATCATTGTGAGGCACTTCACATAGTGCCTAGGCAGCTGGGTAGTGCCAGGCCTGAAGTCGGGACAACTCATCTTCCAGAGTTTAAATCCAGCCTCAGACACTTACCAGCTGTGTGACCCTGGGCAAGTCACTTAACCCTGTTTGCCTCAGTTTCCTCATCTGTAAAATGGGCTAGAGAAGGAAATGGAAAACCAGTCCAATATCTTTGCCAAGAAACCCCAAAAAGGGTCCTGAAGAGTCAGACACAACTGAAAAACAACAGAGTAGGCACTATGTAAATATTTAAGGGTTTTGCTCAGACTTTCACGATCACTCTTTATATACATATAATGAGGGCAGAGCCCTGCCTTTCTCCTGTTCTTTTGTATCCTGCCAGGGCCACAGTAGGCCCAAATGAATAATATTTGCTTATTGCCTGTTTCTGTGAGTTTCAACTCACTTCACTGGGCAAGCTGGTCACTTCAACTATCATCTACATCTCTTCAGAGCCTCTGGTAACATCCTACTACCCCCTAGAGGAAAATCTGCTGTTATCAACAGGGCCCTTGGACAGCTAACACTTGCCATACCCATTCCCTCTCAGCACCTGGCACAGCCAACCCCACACCTTCTGTCCATACCCCCCACATCCAGGCTGTCCCAGCCTGGATGCCCCTTCTCTCTGTCAATTATCACTTGTGCGTCAGAACCCTCCCTCCACTGTCCTGTATAACTCAAGAAACCTCCTACTCACTTTTTGCACCCCCCCCCAATCTCCTTCCTTTCATTTAATTAAACAACAGCTCAAGGCCCACCCTACTCTGGGCAACCCTCCAAAATATCAGATTTGAAAGGGAGCTTAGAGGCCATCCCTTCCAAACTCCTACCTACTGCAGAAATCATCTCCCTCCAAAAACCAACCCTGACAATTGGTCTCACAGTCTCTGCTTGAATATATCCACTGATGGAGGAGCTCATTATCTGTCCATGAAGTCAAGTGCATGGTGAAAGAGCTCTAATTTTAAGGAGACTCTTTCTTAGAGCAGAAATAAATCTGCTTCCTAAAATTTCTACCCTTGGTTTTAGTTATGCTTCCTAGATTAACATGGACTGGGTAATCCAAGGGCACATAACTGCTTCTATGTCATGGACCTTTTGGCAATCTGGTAAAGCCTATGGCCCCCTTATCAAATTAATATTTTAAATTCATGAGGATATCAATTACATTGAAATAAAGATGTATTTTTATCCAAATTCTGAACCCTCTGAAATCTATACATGGTCCTCTTGAGATCTTACTAACTTGGGGTCTAGCCCTAATTTTATTTAAGAGATATCTTCAAAGATACCACCTCATAGCTATCAAACTGGCTAATATGACAAAAAAGGAAAATGATTAATGTTGGAGGAGATGTGGGAAAACTGGGACACTAATGCACCATTGGAGGAATTGTGAACTGACCCAACCATTCCAGAGAGTAATTTGGAATTATGCCCAAAAGGCAATCAAACTGTGCATACACTTTGATCCAGCAAAATCATTGCTAGGAAATTTTAAAAAATCATTGCTAGGTCTATATCCCAAATACATAAAAAGGCGGTGGGGGGCGGGAGGATCTATTTGTTCAAAAATATTGATAGCAGCTCTTTTTGTTGTGGCTAAGAATTGGAAATAGAAGGGATACCCATCAATTGGGGAATTACTAAACAAGTTGTGGTATATGACTGTAATGGAATATTATTGTACTACAAGAAATGACAAGCAGAATGATTTCTTGAAAACCTGGAAAGACTTACATGAACTGATGCAAAGTGAAGTGAACAGAACCAGGAGAATGTTATCTATACTAACAGCAATGTTGTTCAATGAAGAACTGTGGATGACTTCACTCTCAGCAATACAATGATCCAAGACAAGCCCTAAGGACTAATAATCTGCCTCCAGAGACAGAACTGATATTGATTGAATACAGACTAAGGCATGCTATTTTTCACTTTCTTTCTTTTATTCTTTTTCTCTTATTCAAGTCTTCCTGTACAAAAGGACTAATGTGGAAATGCTTGACATAATTGCACATGTATAACCTATGCCTGAGTGCTTACCATCTCAGGGAGGGGGGAGAAGAGTGAGAGAAGAATAAAATTTAGAGTTGAAAACTTTAAAAATGTTTTTAAATTGTTTTAATGTTTAATTGGGCAGAAAAATAAAATATAGTTTTAAAAAGAGATGCGTTTCAAACATTTGAAGACTGTTACCAAAGGAGGTAGCATGGTAAAGTGTAAAATAAACCTGAGTTCAGATTCTACCACTGATGCTTACTACCTATGTGACCTTGGGCAAATCACTTAAGCCTGGTGAGTCTCAGTTTCCTCCATCTGTAAAAGAGGAGTGGGTAAACAAGACCACTTCCAAGGCTCTAAATCTATGATCAATATGAACATGTCCCCTGAAGTCTTCTCTTTTCCAAACCAAACATCCCCCAAATACTTAAACTATCCTTCCTATGACCTAGTTTCCAGATGTCTTGCTGTATTGAGAGAGAGGCTTCAAATGAGTGTGATTCTTTCTCTAACTCCCCAAAGTAATCCCCCCCTTGCTTCTTCCCTTCTTCGGTACTCTCTACTAGTCAGCATGTTCCTGTTTCTGCAGACTCCAAGCCACCTTCAGCACAAGAGTTCCTTGAGGGTAGACAAGATGTCTCCTCTTTAATCTGCAGCTCAAGCACTTGGGAACACGGTCATGTACCTGTTCCACTGAGGTGCCCACCACTGCCCAAGCCACACAGAACTTAAAACATCTTTGCCCAGTTTCTGGTTGCACCAACACAGACAAAGGAAATAGGACCAGCTGGCAAAATGCTGAAGTTCCTAAGAATTTCCATTTGTAAACCTCTGGGAGCTAACTGTACTGTTCTTCTAAACCCTACTTCCTCTATACCCCTACAAGGTGACACAGTGGCCACTAATTCAATTATTCTTTAGTGGACCCACACTAAGTGCAAACCACTGTGCCAAATACAAGAGATTAAAAGATATAATGATAACATTAATAACAAAAAGATATGAGAATAATAATTACAAGAATCATGATAGCATTTATACACACTTTAAAATTTGCAAAGTGCTCGACATATATGATGTCACAATGATCCTAAAAGATAGGAACTATTATTATCCTCACTTTATAAAGGAAGTGACTGACCCAGAGTCACAAAGCTAGTAAATGTCTGAGACACAATTTGAACTCAAGTCTTTCTGACTACAAACCCAGCACTCTAATGGGTTAACTATCACATTTAATAAGTAGTCTCTGACCCAACAGAGATTATAATGGGTAGAAGAGGAGTATGGAAAAACACACGTGCACAAAGATTTGCTATAATTATGCAATAGTTACTGCTGGGGAGAGACCACAAAAACTTGAGATGCAAAGGACTATACAAGACCTGAACAAAGGAAAGCTCATTTTGGACTGGAAGGCTTCATGGAGGAGGTGACCACTGAGCATGAAGAAGGGGAAGGATTTAAATAGACAAAGATGGGGAAAGAAAGAAGGGCAGCTGAGGCATTGGGGACATTGGGAACCAAAGAAGGGACAGAGACAAAAAAATCTGGGATGTGTGCATGCACGGGATAACAAGCATCCCACATTGGCTGGAGCATAATGCCAGAGAGGGAGATAGTGAATCACATAAAGCTGGAAATGCCGATCATAGAAAGCCTTGGATGCCAAGTTGAAGACTGGACAATATTTGGTAGGCCATGAGGGGCTTTCCACTGCCAGCCTGTGGATAACCTACAGTCCTCTGTCCAGAGTTTCTGCTGCCTTGAGCCTCCCATTGCCCAGCACACACAACACAGGGGCAGAGTAACCAAGGACTACTGGTAGATGAGGGCAAGGGGGACAATCCCTGGGTAAAAAAAAAAGTTGGAGGGAGCCCTTGTACAAAGCATCAGAAACCTCAGCCCCGTCAGTCAAGGCAGCCATCATTTGTTTAGTATTACTATGTTGAAAGCGCTGGGGACCCAAAGAAAAGCAAAAACATGGCCTCACCTTTGCTCCCGAGGGGCTCCCATTCTAATGGGGGAGACAGCATCGTATGAGAAACATACAGGGTAAATATGAGGTCAGATGGCTAGCCATGAGAGGAAAGGCAGAGAGAGAGAAATAGAGCCTAATGGTGCAAATACCCAAATTCTGGGGAGTAAAACCAATATCTTTGTCTCCTAACTTGGGTGAGATGGTGCTTTGTCTCCTAACTTGTGCCCTATGTGGCCTGGCACACATCTGACAGGCACCTTAGTGTGGCTTTCACACATAACCACATTCCTGGGCCTCCAGTGACAAACTAAAGAACAGACATAGCTGGGGCGGCTAGGTGGCGCAGTGAGTAGAGTGTCGGCCCTGGAGTCAGAAGGACCTGAGTTTGGTTCTGGCCTCAGACACTTAATGCACACACAAACAAAAACCTAGCCGTGTGGCTTTGGGCAAGTTGCTTAACCCCAATTGCCCACCAAAAAGCAAAAAAAAAAAAAAAAGAACAGACATAGCCTCTCATCTTCGAGGAAAATTTAAGTGACGTGGAATCAGGGGAAATTACTTATATTGATTGATTACATAAAAGGGAGATCTAACAAAGTGAGAAGAGAAAAAAGCCTAAAAATCTGGTTGGCTTTGTAGAAATAAATAATCATATATGTAAAACTATTTACACATATACCCTTTATACTCAATTACCTGAAAGTACAATCATCATGACTTGAGTATTAATTTGTTAGTTTCAGATTAACTATTTCATTTGATTAGTATCTTTATAGCTTGGCATTCATGAAGTAGAAGCACTGCAGTTTTAAAAGATTAGCCAGAACATCACCATGCACCCTTTATGCACTCTATAAATATATGACAGAAAACTCATTATACCTCCCCCTTATGCCCCATTATGCATATACCATGGTCAATAATGTCAAAGAAGGAACTCTGGGTCAAGGGGAGGGTTGAAGTAGATGGCCTCTGAAGAATGACCCAACCTGCAGTTCTATGATTCCAGCTACCTTTTTCCCATGTTTCCTCCCCTTCTTTCCTTCCTTGATCTTCCTAATATGTAACAACCTTCATCCTCAGACCTTGAATAATTGTTTTATAACTTTATAGACTTATCATTATTTTGTTCGTCATCCCCTCATACCTGGACTATTATGATAGGCTGATGGTTGGTTCCCTTCCTCAAATCTTTTCCCACTCCAGTTCATCACTGGCAAATTAATGGTCAAGTACAGATCTAGTCATATCAGCCCCCTATTCAATAAACTCCAATGGTTCCCTATCACCTCCAGGATCAAATAGCAAATTCTCTGTTTGGTTTTCAAAGTCCTTCATAACCTGACCCCCTCCTACCTTTCCATTCTCTTTACATTCACTCCCACCACACCGCCTATTTGGAAATCCAACCAGTCCCTTTGCTGTTCTTCAAACAAGGCATTCTGTCTTCCAGAGCTATGTGGTTTCACTGGCTGTCCACCATGCCTGGTATGACTTCCCTCTTCATCTCTGTCTCCTAACTTCCCCAGCTTCCTCCAAATCCCATCTAACATCCCATCTTCTACAAGAAGCTTTTCCTGAACCCCCTAAATGCTAGTGCCTTTCCTCTGGTAATTATCTCCCGTTTATTCTGTCTATATCTTGTTGTACACAGTTGTTTGCAAGTTGTCTCCCCCATTGGCTCCCAATGGAAAGATACTGAGTTTTGCTTTTCTTTTGCCTGGCACTGCTTGGCACATATTAAAATAATAAATACATTAATGTTATGATTATAATAAAGTATGCATTTATAATTATTAACATCATAATTATAGCAATTTTATAATTATAAGCACTTAATAAATGCTTCTTGCCTTTCATCCTTAGACTTCTTCTAAGACTTCCGTTTGTAATTCCATGAACATCAGTGTCCACTATATTTATCCGTTTCTGGGTCAGACCCCTTACTAGGACTGTAAACTCCATAAGGTCAGGGGCTAATTCTATCCTAAATTTGCCATCTTCCCCAGTAACCTCTATTGCATTGGATGACAATCTCTTCCTTTGCCTCATTCTTCTATTCCATCTTTCTCCCCATTCTACCTCCTCCTCTCTGAGTTAACCCCTTGCCTTATCCTTTTTCTTCCTCAATGCTCTCTCCTTTCTGGTCTTGATCTAGAATCTCCCCCACCACCACCACCATTTTCTTTATTCCTTCAGAGCCCTTTTCCTCTTACCTCTCTGCTCCTTTGTCTTAAGTTCCAAGACCCCACCATTCCCCCCTTTTTTGTAGGCTTCAGGGTTCTTTGGAACAGTAAAGCCTCAATAATTCCCTTTAATGGAGGAGGAGGAGGAGGAGGGGAAAAGGTTGGGCTGAATTAATGAAAGATCTGAGTAATACAATGTTATTAAATTAATTCCCATTTTATTATCTTCAAGTAATAGCAGTCACACTACTGACCCCAGGAAAAAGAGGCTGAAGAATGAGTGCTTTAACAAATAGGGAAGAATCCATTTATAATTAACACATTCATTGTTTCAAGTGTTGCTATTAAAGGTCTCTACTCTTTAAGTAGGTTAACATTTCCCAGGCTAATACAATCGATTTGCTTAGCAAACTCACTTCTGCTCAGATCAAGGTAAAAAACCTGTTACAAAGGGTTCTCTCCAGTCCCCAAATTCAGGAGTTGGACCACGGTAGAAAAGCTTTTTGACCTGATTACAGCAGGTTTTCCTTGAAGGGTAATCCTGGGCAAGTGTTTTCTAGCTAAAAGGAACCCTTCATTTTACAGATGAGGAAACTGAAGCCCAAGACAATTAACTGACTTGAACAAAGTCACACATGTCAGAGTGGAATCCCTGAAGGAGTTCCCCACCTCCATACTCTGTCTTGATAGTTGCTGCTGGGAGGGAGGGCAAGCTATAGAAGGAGAAAGGAGTCCTCTTTCACCAAAGATGGGGAGAATTAAAAACTACCTTAGGTTGGGATAGAGAGAAGAAGAGAAAACTGGTCCCCACTATGTGAGAGCAGAAAGAAAAATGTATTCCCTATTTTCCTGATTTCCCAGGTAGAGTTTAGGGTGCATTTTCTCCATGGAAACTATAGTTCAACTGATGAGGTTATTACAGACCATTAGGGCTGAAAGGGGTATCAAATATCTTGGACTTTCGTTTTACAGATAAGGAAACTGAGGCCCACTGGGGCAAAATTACTTGTCCAAACCACAAGGTTAATATCAGGACCAGGGAGGGAAATAAAGCACAGTTCTCCAGACTGGTCGGCAAGCTCTCTCTTTCCATCACACCCATGAAGCCTCTGGCTCAGGAGGTCAGGTGCATTGTGGGTTTCTGTCAGGTCATCTGGGAACCTAACCACCATTTATAAGATGGTTTCTATGGGAGAATGTTTTCCAGGTTCCAAAAAAGCCAACTTACAGGTGAACTTTCAGAACACAATCCCACTGATCCTCCTGATTGTGTGCTGTCTCCATTGTACCGGGAAGATGAAAGAACTAAGATAATTGCTGATAATTGCAGCTCCTGTAGCAATTATCCCTCAACTTCGATCACCTCCCTCCACCTCCAGTATCCCGTCACTTCCATCTAAACTCTCAAATCCCCTTTTCCAAGAAGGTATCAAGATCCAGGAGCCAGGAGAAGAATAGGGTAATGAAGCTTTGCCAGAAAGCAATTTACTCCCCCAAGCCTAGTTTGGGTTGTTTTTAATAATAATAATAACAATAAATATTTACATATCACTTCAAGATTTGCAAAATACTTTGTTATCTCTTGATCTTCACTAAAAACCCTAATAAGGTAGGTTTTTCATAGATAAGGAAACTGAGGCACAGAAGGGTTTATTGACTTGTCCAAGGTCAAAGAGCTAACAAGTGTATGAACTTGTATTTGAACTTAGATCATCTTAACTACAAATGCATTCCACTATTCCACTATTCCACTTTTTCTGGCAGATAGTATGTGAGATTTCTGCCCTGTACACAGCACTTGGCATGCTCAGATACTGACCTTTTCATCACCTCCTCACTGGGGTGCCTAGTGAAACCCTCATGGTATAGTGAAGAGCACACTGGATTTGAAGTCAGGAAAAACCTGGGTTTGTATCCCAGCTCACACAATTACTAATAGTTCAACCCTCTTCATGTCTATGGGCCTCAGTTTCCCCATCAGTAAAAGGGGGATATTAATCCTTGCACTGCCCACATTCCACAGTGTTGCTATGGGAAAGCATTTTGTAAACTTTAAAGAGCTATAGAACAAATGAATTGTTATTGTCTCCCAATTCCAGTGACTTCCCTCAGCTGATGATTTCCATTTATCCCAGCTACAGCTTGTTTGTACATAGCTGCTTGCATGTTGTTCCCTGCCCCCACCACGAGACTGTGAGCTCCCCCAAAACAGGGACTATCTTTTGCCTTTCTTCCTATCCCCATCAGAGTGATTAATAAGTTGCTGGCTGACTGACCTCTTCCCCTCCCATCAGACACCTACCCTCCTGCCTTTCTTCTCAGAACAAAGGAAGTGGTATTGGAAGGGAAAGGATGCTATTTCTATTGCCCCTCCCCCCCCAATTGCATAGGATGCCACCTACTTCACCTATGCCCAGCTGAAGCTGGTAGTAGCACAGAAATAAACATTTTTGTTTATTTTTTTATTTTTTTTTTATTGTTTGGTGGTGCCATGTACAAATATACACGCATCCTTCCCCCACCAAATTCCACTCTGGCATGGAGGTGACCCTAGATACTATCTATACCAGTGGTGGGGAACCTGCAGCCTGGAGGCCACATGTGACCCTCTAGGTCCTCAAGTCCATCCCTTTGACTGAATCCAAGCTTCACAGAACAAATCCACTTTATAAAAAGATTTGTTGTGTAAAACTTGGACTCAGTCAAAAGACCACACCTGAGGAACTAGAAGGCTACACATGGCATGGAGGCTACAGGTGCCCCACCTTGATCTATACTGGTGGCAGCTCCTACAAGAACAGGCCCAGGTCTCTGAGGTCCAGCCTAGTTCAGTTCCCAACCAGAAGGCTAAGCCCTGCCCTAGCAAATCACAGGATCCTACATCTAAAGCAAGAAAGGATCTTAGCAGCAATTGAGTCCAAACCCCTTGTTTTACCCTTTTCACTAAGATGAGAAGGTTCTTCCATCTGTCAATGGAGGGAATAATTACACCAATTATATCACATAATTTTTGAAATATTTAAATATATATGTATATAGGGTGAGGGTGGGATTTAGATCTGTGATTTCATTGGTGAAGAAAATTCTCAGGGAGCAAGAATACAGACATCTCTAAAAGGATACTAACAAGCAACATGTCCCTGGCCTTAGAGGTAAGAAGATCTGGGTTAGAGTACTACTCATGATACTGACTGATTCCAGGAAATCAGAAACTCACTAAGACCTAAGTTGCTGAGCAAGTGCTGACCTCCGTTGGAAAAGAGAGAGAGGCTCCCATAGCAAAGAAATCAAAGGACTAGGTCTCCCTTTCTTACTCCCCCTAAAAAGGACTAAGCTATAGAGTGTAGATTTGAAACTGGAAGGAAACTCAGAGTTCATCTACCCCAACCCCATCATTTTACAGATAAGGAAACCTAGATGCAAATAAGTAGAAATGTGCAAATCTCTGCAGCTCATGACAAACTGAATGAGACCTTGGAAGCCCCTGGACAAAGGACATTCCTTTCTTCTCAAAGTTCTAACCCTGGCCTGTAATACCCCAGAAAAACCAAGATCCCAACACCAAACGACCAGAAAAAGCTAACCAGAGTAATCAGAGCTCCATCATGGATCCAGGGCTCTGTCAACCAGTGACACATCAACCAACATCTCCATGCCAATTTTCCTAGTCCTGACCCCACTCCATACTCCTAGGGATGTATGTATCACCTGGACCACAGCAACCTTCTCAATATCCTTTATTTCTTTCCCCATATAAGCAACACCCATGAAGTCATCAGAAACTGAAGACTAAAGTGAAGTCTAGGCTTAAACCAAATAGCAATAAACTAGGTTCCCCTCAGTCTATTGTATACTTGACCACCACCATCGCCAGCTGCCTACATCTCATTCTTGAGACCTGAGGCCCTATTTCTTCCTGAACTTTATTATGAAGCAACCCCCAACATAGCTGCCCACAATCCCCCATCCTCCTCCTGTCTTTGGTCCCCTGAAAGAAAGAGTGCCAAGGAATGAAAAGAAAACCTAGGAACAAAAAAAAAAAAAAGAGGAAATAAAATGAAACCGAATATAAAGACTGGAAGTCAGAAAGTCAAGTATTAGTCAGTTGTTTTTGTTTTCTGGAAGATCCAGGAATTGTACCCGTCCTAGCCCTTTCCCAACCTTGCCCCTACTTCATACTGGAGAACAGAGGAAGGGAGGTGGAGTGGAAAAGGGAGGGACTTAACTTTCTTGGAGAAAAGCCAGGATGTGCTTTCTGCTTTATTTGGCAGGTAGGAAGTGGAAATGGGCTTGGCCTAAATATTTTGGGTAGGTCGAAGCCCTCACTCTCAAAGTATTCTTTGAGATATTCTAGAGATGCACTCCAGTCTTAGCCATGATTGAGACAGTCTAAACAGCATTGACTGGCCAGGAATTCCCTGATCCCATATTCTTCTGTCCCAGGTAGATCCTTGTCTCAGTTCCTTCCTGTCCTTCCCCTTTCCTTTTTGATACTGACCCTGAGGAATGTCTCTAACTTAGGCTCTGCATTAAGCATTGACCCCATCCCCACCCCAGCTAGACAGCAAAAGGAATTCAACAGAAATTAGCGGTTGCTCCAGTGGATGCTTTAAAAAAAAAACAACTAAGCTTCATAGGCGTCCAAATCAAACCTCAACTTACCTTACCTAAGGGAAATCTCTTCCCATCAGACAAATTAACTGAGTGACCTTGGGACAAGTCACATATGCTCTCTGGGCCTCAAAGACTTCCTCCTTTAAAAGAGAGGATTGTGCTAGAAAGATTTCTAGATCCTTTCCAGTTCTAAAGTCCGACCCACAGGCCCTGGCCTTGAGTCAGGGTATTTGCACCTTCCCTGAGGACCTAGGTTTCATATTCAGTTGGTCACAACATCCCCAGTGCAAGACAGCGCCTGGCACAAGCTACTCTTAGTAACTCGAATGCTTTAATGAATGACAAGTTCAGGGGCCTGCGGAATGGACAAGGTTCTGTTCAGCACGAAAAAAAATCAGACTTGACAACCCAGGAGCTAATTCACTTGCTGGCGGAGATTTCCAACTGCAGCTAACCAATGCGGGGAACCTAAAAGCCCCATCAGGGACAGAATTTTAGGCTACTCCACCTTCCTGGTGGGAGAATGTATCCAAAGGATCTGAGATCCGAATCCAACAAGCTGCAGAAAGCCCGCAGGGTCAACCCACCCTGCAGAGCCGGAACCGAAAAACTCAGAAGCGAAAGAGGGCTGAGCCCCAGGGCGGAATCAGAAGAGGCCAAGGACTAGGATACTGAGGAGGAGCGGAGACAATGTCCCGCCCCTGCTCTTCTCGTCCAGAGAGCATCTCCCCTCTCCAGCCTCTGATCCAGCGGTCATAGTCCCTGGACCAGGCAGGACGCCTCCCCCAACACACACATCCGCCCCATCCCTTGGGGAAAGGCAGGCGGAAGAAGCAAGCATTAGGGCAACTCCTAGCACTGCGAGGGTTTTAATTTGGGGGGAAAGGGGGTCGCCGAAACACTGGAAGAGTCTCCTCCTTCCCTGTGGACTCCGGCGCTCCAGTGGTTCTTCCAGAGAAGAGTCCCTCTCCTCCTCTCTCGGGTCACTAAAGCCCTGTGTGCAGTGACGTCCCCCTGAGTCTGAGCTAAGAGAAGGGAGAAGGGGGATACCCCCTCCCCCAACTTCGAGCAAGTGTCCCCGGTTCGACCCTTCTCCAGGCTCCTCCCCTTTTCAAGCTGCGGCTCAGGTGCTCGAAAAGTTTCCTACAGATGAGACGCCCGGAGACCCCCTCCCCTAATTTACCTTCCCCACACCCTAAAATTCCCATGCCTAGGCAGCAGGAGCCCCAGCCCCACAGGGCTGTTGTCTTTCCTCCACCCACCTTCGGCCCCTGCTCCCAGTCCATCCGTCCGCCCGTCCATCCCTAGCCCTCTTCCCCTAGCCCAGGCCAGCCCAGCCTCGGCTCCCTCTTGCCGCCGGCTCAAGGTCACAGCTGACACCGCGCTCACTCTTTGCGCCGGACTCCCTTTCCCTGGCCGCCCCGGCCTGGCACAACCATGGCGGGAGAGAGAGGAGAGCTGCAAGCTCCCCTCCCCAGCCCCCCAGCTCGGAGCGGACCAGGGACCGTGCCGGGAGCCCCCGGGCCCTCCGGAGAGCCGCCCCGCCTCACCTGAGTGGGTTCCGGGCGGCGGGATGCTGCGGCTGCGGCTGCCGCTGCTGCTGCCGCTGGTGGCAGTGCCGCGGCCACTACTGCTGCTGCTGTTCGAGCTGCTGCGGCTGCCGCAGCTGTCCGGACCCTGAGCCAGTGCCCGGGCGGTCGGGCTGGCGGACGGGCGGACGGGCGGACCGACGCTGCGGCTGCGGCTGTGGCTGCGGCTGCGGCGGCTGCTACTGTATGGGCTGCTGGCTCCGCTGCCGCTGCCGCTGCCCCGCGCCCCCACGCCCTCCCCTCGGGGGTCCGCCCCCGAGGCTGCCTCCTGCTCCGGCTCCGCTGCGCCGCCCGCTGCCGCCGCCGAGGCCGCCCAAGCTGCGGCACTGCGCTCTCCTCTCCTCTCTTCTCCCCTCCTCTCCCCTCCTCCTGACGCGGGTCCTCCCTCCCTCCTCTCCCTCTCGCTCCTTCCCTAGCTTTCTTCCCTCCCCAAAGTCCGGGCGGACAGCTAGGACCCTGCGGGACCCCAACGCATATGGTTCCAGCTTCGCCACCCCCCAACCCCAGCTGGCCCCACGTGTTCGGAACTGGAGCGGGAAGTGGGGGAGAACTAGAACGGGCAGGAGTTGGGAAGGTTGGGGGGAGAAGAGGTTACCTCCCCCACCCTGGAGCTAGAGGGCTAAGGTTGGCCAGATCGAGGCTCACCGCTCCCCTCAGCCCCCAACCCCCGCCACTTCCCTAGCCCCCTGCAGGCCTTGGAGCTTCAGGCTCACCCCCTACCAGTACTGAGGAGTTAGGGGCGGGTCCCAGCTGCCACTGGCCTGGACCGGCCTAGCCTGGAGGATGAAAGATGATGGATGGGCAGTCCCCACGCTGATCCCGTGTCACCCAGCCCATGCTGCCCCCACATTATCCCTATCCCAGGCTTCCCTCACGCACCTGTGACCCAGGCTTAGAAAGAGGGTGGACAAGAGTCGCTGTAGCCTCCTGAAAGATGTCCTGGTAGCTAGAAGGGAAGGACGAGGCTGGATATGGGGGAGGATCCTTCCCAGAGATCTTGGGAGAGAGGACCCAGACTCCCACATAATAGATCTGGGAACTGGAGGCAGGTCGTTCCCAGCTTGGTGGCTACCCTCACCCACTCCTACCCAGTGGGACTATCCCAAAGAAAGGGGGGGTGGCAGAAGGGAAGAGGGGGAAAAAGGCACAGTGATGAAACCTTTTTTTGTAAAGAGGCTTCCCCCATGCTACCCCTTGAAGCTAGAAAACTGAGCTCTACCACGAAGCTGGGCCATCTGACTCCCCTCCCCTCCTTGGTCTCCTCCATTTCATCAATTAATCATGTTTACTTGTTTATTTATTTATTGGATTTATAAAAAAAGAAAAGAAAAAGAAAGAAAAAAGAAATTCAACTTTCACTGTCGGTTCTGAGTATAGGGCAGGGGCAGGGTGGAAGGGTAGACTTTTGCATATAAATATGGCTCAGGATTCTCTGCCTGATTGGGCCACCAGCTACTTGTGTGACCTTGGGCAAGTCACTTTAAGAAACTGGGGCTTAGATATATTAACTATAAGAGGAGGAGGCAGGAGTAGATTATACCTAAGTCCCTTCCAGGTCTGTGATTCCACCAACTTCTGATCCTGGGTTTTCCACTAGTGGCTAGTGGAAAGACTGACAAGTGGTGGGCTTTAGAGTATGTCTACATTGAGGAAGGTGAAGGAGGTGCCCTTAGGAGTGTTGAATGAAGGCCATAATTCCTCATGTGAAAAGACAAGACTACTGGCTTGGGAATGACTGGGAGATTAAAAGCACTGATTCTAAAGTAGGTGATGTAAAGCTGAGGGTAATAAGTTCACGGGAGTTATTTGAAACATGCCTCTGTTTTTTAGTTTGGGGAGCTGCACACCTTAATATTTTATATCATGGAAGTCATTTGAAGGCAGGGCCTGTTTTTTCTCATTATATGCTTGATGTCTGCTACCAAGTGACACATAGCAGGTGCTTAATAAATGTTCATTGAGGGGCTGGTAGGTGGCACAGTGAGTAGAGCACTGGCCCTGGAGTCAGGAGGAGCTGAGTTCAAATCTAGTCTCAGACAACACTTACTAGCGGTGTGACCTTGGGCAAGTGACTTAACCTCTATTGCCCTGCCTTCCTCCCTCCAAAAAGAAAAAAAAAAGTTTATTGATTGATTTTCTATTAGATCAACTGGCCTGAAATTTGGCTAGAACATACAGTCTCCTGTATTCTCCTTTGGTTTCTCCCAACTGGGAAACCCCACGGCCTGCCTCCTCCCTACATTTCCTGATGTCCCAAGGGCCACAACACTAAGGGGCACCAAGTCTTGTTAAGACCAAGCAGTCTCCTGGCTGGGAACACACTATTTCCTGTTCATGCCTGCCATTGCCTGAGGCTTCTTAGGACCCAGTAAAGTGGCAGGTAGGACAAGTGAGGTCGGTACCTTCTAATCACCTTCCTAAATCAAGACCTCTCTTATATTTTACCTGGACTCATTTCCCAAAGGTTAGCATGCTGCCACCATTGATTTTCTCCATCCTGTTGATACTATTGATCTAAGGAGAAAAAAAAACCAGTCCCAACTCCAGATGTCTACTCCCTCATTCTCATCCATCTCAACCCTACAATGGCCTACTCCAGATCTGGCCTCTGGGACATATGCTCCAAAGTTACAAAGTTCCTTTCTCCCTCTATTCCTTCTATCTTCTAGCATCTCACTGAGACACAGTTCCCTCTCAGTGACATTGTATCCCTAGCCACCTTTTCCAGGACTGACTGCATTTTCATTCTTTCCCCCACTCCTCAAATTATTGGTTGCAGTGGAAAAGCCAGAATAACTTTGCTTTCTGTTGCCACTTCCAGACTCTTCTTCTATCCCTATCACTGAGCAATCTCCTTCTTTAAGGTTCTAGCAATCCAAATTTGTCACCCAATCCAGATTCTGGTAGCCATTATCTACTGATCCCAGTAACATTTTCCCTCCATTCTCAATGAGTTCAGTCCCTAGTTCACAAGTCTTGTTCTCCACCCCTCAACTACTTTACTTACTCTAGGAGACATGTGTGTGCATGTATGTATGTATGTTGATGTTCAAATATTGTATATACATATATGTTGTCAGTCCTTCAAAACTCTAATTTCCCAGTTTCTCAATCTATTAGCTGCCATGACCTTCACTCTACTTCAGTTACACACAAAAAATGGTTATAATCTGAATCTTGCCATCACCCTCAAGTGTTTCACTCTCATATTCAAAAACTCTTGACTCCTTTATGTGATCATAATCTTTTATCTTTTTATCCCTCTCTATTCCTTACTCCCCCCTAAACCTACTTTATATATTCTCTATGATCTCCCATCTCTCCATCCTACAATGCCATGCCGGGCAATTACTCCAACTCTCTCTACACTCTCCTCCCTTGCCAATATGAGCCCACTAGGAAGCTAGTTCAATTTCATACTATTCTCTACCTTTGAATCCCTTCTTCCCTTGTCCTTGCACTGATCATGCCTTGCCAAAACCCAAGTGAGTGTTAAGTGTACCATCTACCCCCTTCACTCCTAACTCACATGCTACTAAATGGAACTGAGAAAATCAGAAAATCAAACTAACCAAATTTATTACAAATTTATACTGTCTAACCAAGTGGGCCCTCACTGCAGCAAGGCAGTTCCACTATGCAGTTTTATTTACCTGATTCCCTGTCCTATTCACTGCCTTCTCTTCTCTCCTCAAACCTTCTACATGACCTTTCCCTCCATTCCCCTCAGTCAAGGACTCCATTTCATATTCATTGGCATCATTTGCCAACAAGTCCCTTGTCTTATACCTCTCTATCCATCCTCCACCATTTCTTTCTCTACTCCAGGCTGTGATGAAGAGCCAGTAATCTTCTCTGCCTTCTCTATTTTTTTATATACCCTCCTCATTTGGTGATCTTATCTGCTCCCATGGAGCAGTCTGTGGATCACAGAGGTGTCAAGCATACGTCCAGACAACACTCCAGAGAGCAGCCCAAACCAGATTAAAATGTAACGGGGAAATACTGAACAAAATAAACAAAAATACAATAGAACATAGATAATATTAGCGTGTGCTTTGTTTTCTAAGCCAATATGCAGCCTGCAGGGATCCTGGTGTGAGGTTCAGTGCTACCCCTTTTCTATATGTGTTTGACACTACTGATGGAGATGATTGCACTCCACAGAACCAGCCCTTCTATACCTCCTGATTCCCAGCCCCAAAATATGAACTGCCTAATGGACATTTCCAACTGGATGTCTTGCAGGCATCTTAAACTCAGCACCTCTAAAACAGAACTCATTGTTTTTCTTGACAAATCTAACTTTCTTCCAAATCTCCCCCCATTCACAATTTTGATGTCATCCTTGACTTCTCACTCCCACTCATCCCACAAAACTAATCCTTTGACAAATACCGTCATTTCTCCCTTGAGAATCTTTCTCACATATATTCCCATATCCCTACTCAGACAACTACTGACCTAGCTCCAGCCTACATAGTCTATCACCTTGGATATCACAATGGGCTTCAAATTGGCCTCCCCATCTCAAGTCTTTCCTGACTCCAATCCAGCCTCCACTCAGCAGATAAAGTGATTTTTTTTCCCCAAAGTGAAGGGTCTGATTATATCATCCTCCTACTTAGTAAACTCCAAGCTCTAAGATCAAATATAAACTCATCTGTCAACATTTAAAGCCACTGACCATTTCCTGTCTTTATGGTCTTCTTACATCTCCCCTCCTTCAATCCAGACTTGCTATTCCTCACATACAATCCTCTAAATTCTATCTCAGTGCCTTTGTACTAGCTATCCCCATGCCTAGAATACTCTCCCTTCCATACCTCTGCCTAGTATCCCTGGCTTCCATAGGCTCAGCTCAAGCAGTGTCTTCTTCCAGAAGCCTTTACTGCTTCCCAAAACTATCTTGTATTTATCTTGCATTTATTCAGATCACAAACCACTAAGTTTAAGTATCCCCAAGCCTCTTGGCCTGAGCCCTCTTCCCTTTTTCCTCTATATTATCTTCATAGGTGATCTTTATTAGCTGTGCCAGGTGAAATTATCATTTTTGGAGAGGATTTCCGGATACCTAGCTCTAACTCTGGTTGGTGCCCTGTTACTGTCTTTTGAACACCTCAAACAATGTCCTATAGTCATCTTAAACTCATTGTGTCTAGAATAGGCCTCCTTATCTTTCCTCCTATACCTAAACTCTTCTGACTGCAATACTAGCCTCCGAGCCACCCAGGTTTGCAACTTCAGCCTCCTCACTTTCACTCAACCCACATGTCCAATCTGTTGTCAAATGTCATTTCAAATTTTACATCTTTTGTATATGTCTCCCTTCTCATCTCACACTTACCACCCTAGCTCAAGACCTTTATCTTGGACTATGGCAACAGCAACTTAATTGGTCTTCCTGCCTCAAATCTTTCCACATTCCACCACAGTTTCTACTCGGCTGCCAATGTGATTTTCCTAAATTCTAGATCTGACTGTTACCCCACCACCACTCAGTATACTCCAGTGGTTCCATATTATCTTCAAAAGCAAATATATAGTCCTACATTTGATATGTAAAGCTCTTCACGATGTGACCTCCCCCTAACCCCAAATGTATGCTCCTTGAGGGTAGGACTGTGTATCTTTCTTTGTAATGGTGTTTGGCAAGGCACTTAAATGCATTTTGGTTGATTGACTGACATGAATATATACAGAATGGAGTCTCCCCTATTAGTATGTAAGCTCTTTAAAGGTAGTTGCTGTTTCATTTTTTATCTTTTTATCTATAGCACTTATCACAGTGTAGTAGATACTTAATAAACACTTTGTTTTTGTTTGCTTTGTTTTGTTTTTAAGACTGGGTCTCTTCCTACCTTGCCCAAGCTGGAAGTATGGGAACTACTTATGGCCCAATCCCTCTACTTCTCAACACCCCATTCCATTTCTGATGTTAGCCAGTTTTGCCTCTACTTGGGGAACCTGGTAGATCCCTGACTCCCAGGGTTCCCCATTTGAATGCCAAACTTAATACAAACACTGGTTCAGTATAACTGACTTCAGTTCAGAACTCGAGCTCAAAAAATTGGCCAGCCTCAGCCTCCCCAGGATTATAGGTATGCACCATCATACCCAGAATGATGACTAACTACCCAGGGTAAATTGGGGTGGGGGGAGGTTGGGAGGGGAACTCAATGAGACGAAGAATAAGTGACCTTTTCAGTAAGCACCCAAGATCAGATCTATGTGAGCCCAGGACTTTAGAGCACTAGGCCAGAGGTTTCACAAGCATAGAATAAAACATGGAAATTCATAGTAGCCAAAGTTGTTCACCACTTTTATGCAGGATGTCCAGGGCAGAGATAAAATTGAAAAAATTCCCTATTGATGGAGAGGTCCTCAAGATGCTCCTGTTTGTAATAGTACCAAGCCAGAGAACATTGCTAAATCTTCTAAATAAGATCCATAAACCCTCTAAAGAATTCATTCCATCTACACAAGAAAAAGCAAGTGGATGAAAAATGCCTGGAAGTGCAGTCAGATGGGCAGACCATTGAACATCTAAACATATATCTAGGGCAGACATTGTAGATAAACAATGGACCCACAACTGAACTCTTTCCTTTCATTGCTCTTGTTGCTCTTTTGAGATTGGAAAACCTCTCCTTTATCATCTACAGCAGTGGCATGAGGCTGAATACTTGGGCATAAATGTTCAATCAGTTGTTAGTTAGTTTCTTGATTCTCCATGGCTTCAAGGCTTGAACAGAGAAACCATGACACAATAGAAAGAGAATTGGATTTAGAGTCTCAGCAGTTCAAATCCTGCTGTGTGAATTTGGACTAATCACTGTCCTTCCTGAGTCTTAGTTTTTTCATGTACAAAATGAAGGAGTCAGATTAAGTGACTTTTAATTTCACTTTGAGCCTGTGTGCATAAAGCCTTCCTTTTGCATTATCCACCTTTATTATTTGAAAGTAATTAATTATAATTTATAATTATATATAATTAATTATTTGATAATTCATCATTTTATTTTTTTTACTCTCTTAACTTTCGTTTCTCAGGGACCCCTCTTATCTCCATCTCCTCTTCCAGAGTCCATGCCTAGCACCTCCCTAATAGTTATAAACTCACTAGTATCACATATACTTATATACTCAGAGTGTTAAATTGTGTGCTGTAGTTCAAGGTGCCAAAAAACAATCTGTTCTTGTCAACTTTCTGTTTTATTTTTATCATTTCTTTTTGTTTCGGTCTATAATAAGAAATCACCGTTTTAATAACACTTGACAGCTTGCAAAGTACTTTCCTGACAACAACCCTGTGAGGTAGATATTATTCCCATTTCACAAATAAGGAAAGTAAGACCTTAGGACAGAAGTACAAAGAACAAACCATTCCCTTACATTAACTATGCCTCATCCTCCAATTCCTTTAAGATGCAACTCAAGAACCACCTTCTTCCTGAAGCCTTTCCCTATGCTCCTCCCAACTCCCAATATCTCATCTCCCAAGCTGCCTGGTATTTAATTACTTTGTATTTATTCACTTTATATTCATGCTACATATATTTTTATATCTATTTGTTTTCTACACCGTTAAAATGTAAGCTTATTTCAAGAAGGGAATGTTTTATTCCTTGTACTTGTAACCCCAGCACCTAGTGTAACACCTCGTACATCGTAGGCATTTAATAAATATTTGTTGATTGGTTAATTGACTGGTCTGGCAAGGCATTTATTTCTAATGTGGGAATCCTAACATTTATCCTAAAATCCCCAATGGAATAAAGAATGGCTATGGAGGGATTATGAAAGAAAAATCAATAGCACTTGGTGAGTGATTGGACTTAGGGTGAAGTTGGGGACAACTAGAGCTCAGGGAAAAGAGATTGTGTAAGAGTTACTAGTCTCTGTAACGAGGGTAGGGTCAAAAGGTTTAATAAGAAAGAACACTTAGGGCAGGAAGATGGTTTCTGTTTTAATCATGTTAGATTTACCATGCTGGTAGAATATGCAGAAGGAAATATCCAGCAAGTAGATAGAAATATTGAACTGGTACTCAGGAGAGAGACCAGGATTGAATCATAACTATTCATAACTAATATATAATAATAATTATAACTAATGAAATGTGCAGCACATTTCATTAGGGTGTACACTTGAATGATTTTTTTTTAAGATGAACAATTATTGAATGCACAATCATAAAGGACATTTTTAAATTTATCAAATAAAAGAAAATAAAATTAAATTCTTAAAAAATTAACAATTGTACTTCAAAAATACGAACTTTTAAAAATTAGTTATAGGGGCAGCTAGGTGGCGCAGTGAGTAGAGCGTCGGCCCTGGAGTCAGAAGGAGCTGAGTTCAGATCCGACCTCAGACACTTAACGCACACACAAACAAAAACCTAGCTGTGTGACCTTGGGCAAGTTACTTAACCCCAACTGCCCTCCAAAAAGAAAAAAAAAGATTAAATGTTTAGTCTTCAATTAGTTGTTAATTTGTGTTTCCATAGTCCCTTACTGAATACAATTTTTATTGCATTGTTGCCTGAAAAGGATGCATTTAATATTTCTGCTTTTCTGTATTTAACTGTGAAGTTTTTAATGCCCTAATAAACAGTCAATGTTTGTAAAGGTACTGTATGCTACTGTGAAAAAGGTTTATTTCTTTCTATTCCCATTCAATCTCTCCAGATATCTACCACCTATCTAGCTTAACTAAGATTCTATTCACCTCCTTAACTTTGTTCTTTTTTATTGTTTTTGCTAGATTTTATCTAATTCTGAGAAGGGAAGGTTAAGTTATCCCTACTATTATAGTATTACTATCTGTTCCAACCTGTAATTCATTTAACTTTTCCTTTAAAATTTTAGATACTGTAGCATTTGGTACATATAGTTTTAATGCTGATATTGCTTCCTTTTCTATGGTATCTTTTATTATAATGTAGTTTCGATGTTTATCTCTTTAATTGAATCTATTTTAGCTTTAACTTTGTCTGACATCATGATTGCTACCCCTGCTTTTTTTTTTACCTCTGCTGAAGCATAATAAATTCTACTCCAGATCTTTATTTTAACTCTGTATGTATCTCTCATTTTTAAATGTGGTTCTTTTTTTTTTTTTTTTTAAGCAATTGGGGTTAAGTAACTTGCTCAAGGTTACACGGCTAGTCATTATTTGTGTGTGTGTGCTCATTTTCTGAGGCCGGATTCGATCTCGGGTCATCCCAACTCCGAGGCCGGTGCTCTTACTCACTGCCGCCACCTAGCCGCCCCTTTTAGGGCAATTGGGGTTAAGTAACTTGCCCAAGGTCACACGGCTAGGTTTTTTTGTTGTTGTTGTTGTTGTTTGTGTGGGTTAAGTGTCTGAGGCCGGATCCGAACTCAGGTCCTTCTGACTCCAGGGCCGGTGCTCAACTCACTGCGCCACCTAGCCGCCCCCAAATGTGGTTCTTTTAAACAACATATTGTCACATTCTGATTTTTAATCCACTCTGCTATCCATTTCTGTTTTGGGGGTGAGTTCATCCCATTCACATTCAGTTATAATTACTAGTTGTATGTTTCCTTCCATTCTATTTGTCCTCACTATTATCCTTCTCACCTCTCTTTTTAACCTATCCCTTCTCACATGTCTGATTGACTTCTAACCACTACCTCCCTACTCTGCAGCATTTTTTAGAATATCCCCCTTATCCTCTCCCCTTATCCTTCTATTTCTTAATCTATCCAACTCTAAGAATGCCTCCCTAATCCACTATCCCTACCCTCCTACTTCTTGATCTACACACCTTTCTCAAAGTCCTTCCTTTATCCTGGCCCCTAAACCTCCCATTTCTTTATAAATCTAGAAGACTTTGATACCCTTCTAGATATATATGTTATTCCATCTTTAACCCAGTTCCAATGAGAATAAGGTTCTAGCACTATCAGCTCTCCACCTCCACCTGCTTCTACTGTAACAGTTCTTCCATTCACGCTTTATTTGTTTGAGATCATTGCTCCATTTTACCTCTCCCTATCAAGTTTTATTTTTTAGAATCATCCCATCACACTCAATTCAACCCCAAGTCTTCTATCTATGTATGCTTTTTTAAACTCCTGAAGTAATGCTAACATTCTTAAGAATACAGATAACATTTTCCCATAAATAGTTTGACCTTATTGAGTGCCTTATAATTGGTCTTTAATTTTTACCTTATGTTTCTCCTGGATTTTATATGTCAAATTTTCATTGAATTCTGGTCTTTCTGTCACAAATACTTTAAAGTCTCCCAATTCATTAAATGTCCTTTTTTAAATTCAGGTTTATATTCTGCTTTGCTGGGTAAAATTCTTGATCACAAACCCAGCTCCTTTGCTTTTCAAAATATAATGTTAAAACCCTTTGGAATTTTAATGTAGGAACTACTAGACCTTGTGTTATCCAGACCGTAGCTCCACAGTATTTAAATTACATTTTTCTTGTTGCTTGTGGTATTTTGTCCTTTTCCTGGAAGCTCTGAAACTTGGTTATGATGTTCCCATGAGTTTTCATCTTCAGATCTCTTTCAAGTGGTAATTGATGGATTTTTTTCTATTTCTATTTTGCCTTCTCATTTTGGAACTTCAAGGCAATTTTCCTTAATAATTTCTGGTAATATCATATTTAAATTCTTTTTTATCATAACTTTCAGGTAGTCCAACAATTCTTATATTGTCTCTCTTCAATTTGTTCTGTAGACTAGTTTTTTCTAATGAGATTATTTCACATTCTCTTCTATTTTTCCATCCTTTTGGTTTCCTTTTTTTTTTATTTCTTGGTGTCTTACAATATCATTAGCTTCCCCTTGCCCAATTCTAGTTTTTAAGGAGTTATTTTCTTAAGTTTTTTATCTCTTTTCCAGTTGATTTACTTTCTTTTCATAATTTTCTTAGATTGCTCTTATTTTTTTCCCAAATATTTCCTCAACCTCTCTTAATTGATTTTTAAAATCCTTTTTAAGCTCTTCCAAGAACTCTTTTTGGACTTGGTATCATTTGATATTTTTCTTTGAAGTAGGAATAGCTTTTTTTTAACTTCACTATTTTCTTCTGAATATGAACCCAGATTTTTTGTATCCCCATAGTAATTATCTATATGGTTGGGTTTTTATTCCTTTGCTTATTCATCATTTTTAATGTTTTATTATAGTCAGGTTCTAGTCCTGAGGTGTGGAGGATGATACCTCAGGTTTCAAGTTTTCATACTGTTGTTTTCTGAACTCTGTCTGGGCATCTAATTTTGGACACTCCTCTCTGTCCCTGAGTCATGGCATGTCACTGCAAACACTCCTGTTCCCTACAGTCCCTCCCATAAAGACAAACCTCAGCTCACCCCTCTGCCAACAACACTGCTCTTCTGCAAGGCCAGCAGAGTCCCCACCCCTCTGCTACCATACTTACCAGGCATTTACTCACTCCTCTTTGCCCACAGCTGCAGTCTGTGACCACTTCTGGTCAGCACAACTGGGCCTAGCTTCCCAACAGTCATTCAATATTCCCCTATTGGTTGTCCCACCCCCATACTGTCTGTTAGATGAAAATTCCTGAAACTGAGGCTATCTCAACCCAGCTGCCTTCAGGACTTGTTATTTGTTGATTCAGCAGCTGGAGGTGTTTGTACTTTAAGCAGGCCAAACCTCCACCCCTGGAAGCTGGGTCTTTCCTAAGGTTCTCCCAAATTGTCTTAGGAGGACAACTGCTTTACCTAACTTTAATTATTTCTGCCACAAAGTTCACTTTGAGGTGATATTTTATGTTGTTTGTGGGAGAATTTTGGAGAGCCCAGTATTTCTGTCTTATTCTACTATCTTCCCAGAATCCCTTCCCTGTATGTTTTCTTAAGCATGCATTTTTAAGTAAATTTTTATTGTTTCAGTTAACGAAAATCAGTCTTCTCTCCCTCTTGCCTGTCTACCTCCTTTGAAAAAGAAAGGAAAATAAAACCTTTGTTAAAAAAAATTATTTATGGTCAAGGGAAACAAATTCCCACACTGGCCATGTCCACTCTGAGGCCATTCACCTCTTTGTCAAGAGGTGAGCAGTGTATTTTCTCCCCAAGTCTTCTGGAATCTTGGTTGGTCTTTGTGTTGATCAGAGTTCTTAATTCTTTCAAAGCTGAAAGTCTTTACAATATTATTGTTATTGTAGAAATTGTTCTCCTGGTTCTGCTCACTTCACTCTGCATCAATACATACAAATCTTCCCAGGCTTCTCTGAAACTATTCCTGTCATCATTTCTTAGAGTACAACAGTATTCCATCACATACATATACCAGAGCTCATCCAGCCATTCCCCAAATGTTTGGCTCTCTCACAGTTTCCAGCTCTTTGCCACTTCAAAAAGTGCTACTAAAAATATCTTTGTACATAGGGGTTCTTTCCCTTTTTGTTTCGTCTCTTTGGAAGCACAGACCTATTGATAGCATTGCTGGGTCAAAGGGTTTGCACAGTTGAGGAATTTTGGGGGGCATAATTCCAAATCATTTTCCAGAATGGCTGGACCAGTTGATAACTTCTCTAACAGTGTATTAATGAACATCCAATAAGCATTTACTAAATGCCTAATTGCATACAAGGCACTATGTTCAGATGTATCTGTGATCTCAGGAATATAAATGTTCCCATCAGCAATGTAGATAGTAGTCCATCAATGCCTTGCCCATCCTGTAAGATTCTTCTCCATATCCTCCCATAATGGATAGGGGTGGGGGTTCAGGGGGGAGACAATTCATCCAATGTGCCTTTTTTTTAAATAGCTGCTAAGGAAACAAAGTAAAAATGAAAAATAATCCTTGCCATTAAGGAGTTCATGTTGGAGGAGTGGGGTCAGGAGGGGTGCATAGTGGTTAGGGAAATACTACATGTAAATGTAATATAATTAAATTAGGAGAAGGGAGAGAGCACTAACAACTAAAGAAATGCAAAGATATCCCACAGGAGATGGCACATGAGCTGAACTTTGAAGAAGGAGGGATTCTGAGAAGTAGAGGTGAGACACAGAGGGGAAGAAGAGGTTATGCAGGAAGGCACTCTAGACACAGGAGACTGCCTGTGAGATGGTAAAGGGACTGGAGATGGACTGCCAAGACTGAAGACAAAAATCAGGCTAGCGCAGCCAAAGTGCAGAGTGTATGACGGAGAGTAATGAGAAATAAGCCAGATTGTGAAGGTTTCAAATGTCAGGCTGAGGGATTTGCATTTTATCCGAGCAGCAAAAGGGAGCCTGCCACATTTCTATAGTAAGAGAGTGACATTAGACTTGGGCTTTTGGATGATTCCTTTGGCAACTGGATGGAGGGTGCATGAGAGAGAAGACAGACCAGAACCTTGGAAACAGAAAGTCCAACTGTTGCCATACTCCAAGTGAATAGTTAGGATGACTTAAAGTAGGCTGGTGGCTCTGAAGGGAGAGGAGGGAATGGATGAAAGAGCTGCTGTGGAGGGCCAACTGACCAGACATAGCAACGGTTGGAAGGAGGTGAAGCTGAGGGTGGCGACAGCACAAGGGTACCAAGGGAGACTGCAAGTATTATGGGGCCCTCAACAGAAGTGGGAAATTTGAGAGACAGGTAGGCTGAGAGGGGGAAGCTAATGAGGTCTCCTTTGAACAAACTGATTGTGAGATTCCATGTGATATCCAGGGAAAGATGTCCAAGAAGCAAGTGGTCATAGAGCTCATAGCAAGACTAAGTTGGGAAATAAGATCTAAGAGTCATCTGCATTGACATGATATTTGCAATCTGAGGAGAAGAGATCACCAAGAGAGGATGTCAAGAAAGGTCAGAAACTGACTTCAGGGAAAGAATAAGGGATTTAGGTTAAAAACCCTGGTTCTGCCACATGCTATCTCTGTGACCCTGGACAAATCACTTCCCCAGTTTAGGCCTTCATTCTATTTATTTCAATTTAACAAGTATTTATTAAGTGAGTAAGTCCTTCCTTCAGGCCCTGGAGAATATAATGACAAAACTAAACCAAAAACCAGTCCTTTCCTTTAAGAGGTTTACGTTCCAGGGGGTGACAATGTCACATGTAAACAGACAAATCAATAAAAAGAAATTTAGATGAGGGAAGAAAATTAACAAGGAGAAAAGGTGTAGATTGGGAATTAGAATTGAGAAAAGGTATAGATTCCTACACTTCATGTAGGAAGTGACTCCTGAACTGAGTCCTGAAGAGGTCTAGGTATCCCAAGATGCAGAAGCAAGGAGGGAGGGCATTCAGGAATAAGGTATAGTCCAGGGGTGAGGAACCTGAAGCCTTGAGGCCACATGTGGCCCTCTAGGTCCTCAAGCTCAGCCCTTTGATTGAATCCAAACTTCACAAAACAAATCCCCTTAATATAAGGATTTGTTCTGTAAAACTTAGACTCAGCCAAAAGACCACACTTGAGAACCTACAAGGTCACGTGTGGCCTCGAGGCCTCAGGTTTCCCACCCCTGGTATAGTCTGTTCTAAGGCATGCAGGCAAAAGATAAACTGCAGAATAGTGTGAAAATGGAAGAGCAAAGGGACAGCTGTAAAATACCAGGGCTGGGCTAGATAATGTAAACGACCAAAATCCCATAGCCAAATCAGTGATCTTGTTACATGCCCTTGAAAAGAGCTGACTCTTCTGTACCAAGGATGAAGCATCCAAGGGCTTGCTAAGCATTTGATATTTTCAAGTGTTGAATGTCAAGGTGGGCAAATTGAAAAGTGTTAAGGAGAGAAGAGAAAGCTGACTTTCTCTGGGAAAGGAATAAAATGGCTTTGACAGTCAGGTCCTTGACTATGTCTCATAGTCTACTGTATTTCAGGACAAGGGAATGAGCATAGAAAACTGTTAGCCTCTGCTTTGCAGGAAACATAGTGAAAACATTAATATGGAGGACTAGTGAATTAACACCTTGTAAGAACTACTCAAAAACTACTTACATATTCTCCCATCTACTCCATCTCCTTGCTCCCTTCACCACCCTGCCTTGGCTGAACATTGTCTGGTAACTATGCTGATAGGCTTACTAGTTGTATTTTAATCTTTCTTCTTTTATTTGGATTGATCTCCCCTTCTTTGTGATGTTTAATTGTGGTGAATGGCGTATTTACATGCTGAAGAGAAGAAAGGCTTGATGGGAAATACTATAGCTAGCTGAACTAAGATTGAATAGCCAGTTTCACTCAATGGTTGGAAGAGAGAAAGATCTCTTCGCTAGCCTGGGGGCTCCATGTTTATCAACTTCATAAGTAGTCTACATTTTTAAACTCCCTGAAATACCAGATCAAAAAGGATAAAGTAGCAATCCATGAAACCATTGTGCTTGGAATTTGTTTTTATAACAGCTTATATTAAAGTCTCTAGCCCCTCCTAGTAGCTTCAATCCTATTAGCAATCTAATCAAACAACAAGCATTTATTAAGGATTTTCTATATGCTGGCCACTGTACTGAGCACACTGCTGAAGAGATACAAAGAAAAAGAAAAAAGACTCATTCAACGAGTTTACATTCAAATATACAAGATAACATAAAGAAATCGATACATGAAGCACCCTTATGTACATGCATATGACATGTACATACTATTTGTAGTAGCTCTTTTTGATGTGGTAAAGAACTGGACACCAAGGTGGGAGGTGTCCATCAATTGAGAAATGGCTAAGCAAATTATGGTAATATCACATTCAGATATCACTACTTGTACAGCCATTACCCAGTAGGCATCCCCTCAATTTCCTGTTCTTGACTACTACAAAAAAGAGCTGCTATAAATATTTTTGTACATGTTGTCTCCCCCCCCCCAACGTTAGATATATTTTATATTTAATTTTCTATTCACATGTAGTTTCTCCCCCATAGAATACAAGCTCCTTAAGTTCATAGAGGGAATGTTTTGTTTCTGTCCTTATAACCCTATGACCTCACAAAGTTCCTGGCACATAGGGATGCTTATTTAATGCTTGTTGAATTTAACTGAATTGAACAGAAATACCAAAAAGTAAAAAAATGGGTGAGTTTGGGAGGAAAAATCATAGACTGCATTTTAGACATGTTGATTTTGAAATACCCACAGAACATTCAGTCAATAGTATTTAATTAAAAATTGGTGACTTTCAAGTTACCTCAACTGCTCATCTTGGTACTCGGTCTTCTCCACTAAATTTCCAGTGAAAAGGAACCCACTGCCTCCTGAAGCAGCCAATTCCACCTCTACAAGGCTGTGATTGTTAGAAAATATCTACATGATTGACCCAGCAAAACCACTTCTAGATCTGTATCCCAAAAAGAGCATAAAAACAGGAAAAGGACCCACATGTACAAAAATATTTACAGCAGCTCTTTTTGTAGTGGTCAAGAACTGGAAATTGAGGGGATGCTCATCAATTGCGGAATGGCTGAACAAGTTGTATTATGAACATAATGGAATACTACTGTGGTAGAAATGATGAGCAGGGGGACTTCAGAAAAACCTGGAAAGACTTATATGAACTGATGCTGAGTGAAATGAGCAGAACCAGAAAAACACTGTACACAGTAACAGCCACATTGTGCAATGACTGACTTTGATAGACTTTGCTCTTCCCAGCAATGCAAGGATCTAAGACAACTCCAAAAGACTCATGATAGAAAAATGTCCACATCCAGAGAAACAACTTTGGAGTCTGAATACAGATGGAAGCATACGCTCTCCTTTTCTTTTGCTGTTTTGTTTTGTATTTTCTTTCCCATGGCTCCTCGCCTTAGTTCTAATTGTCCTTTACATCATGACTAATGTGAAAGTATGTTTAAAATTAATAAATAAGAAGAACCTCTATCAGATCGCGTGCCATCTTAAGGAGGGGGAAGGAAAGGGAGAGAAAGAACATTTAAAATTCAAAATTTTATGGAAGTGAATGTTAAAAACTAAAAATTAACTAATATTTTTTAAAAAGAAAAGAAAATATCTCCATTACCAATTTGGGACTATGCCCAAAGGGCTATAAAACTATGCATACCCTTTAACACAACAATACCAACCACTAGGTCTTGATCTCAAAGAGACTAAAAATTTTTTAAATATGTACAAAAATATCTACAGCATCTCTTTTTGTAGTGTCAAAGAATTGGACACTGAGAATTAAGATGATGTCCATCAGTTGGGGGAATGGCTGGACAAGTTATGGTACATGATTGTGATGGAATAGTATTGTGCTATAAGTAATAATGAGCAATATGCTTTCGGGAAAATCTGAAAAGACTCACATGAACAGATGCAAAATGAAGTGAGCAGAACCAGGAGAACATTGTACATAGTAACAGTAACATTGTATGACAATCAACTATGAATGACTTAGCTATTCTCAGCAATACAAAGATCTAAGACAATTCCAAAGGACTTACAGTGAAAAATGCTATCCACCTCCAGAGAAAGAACTGATAGATTCTGAATGCAGATCAAAGTATACTGTTTTCTGCTCTCTTTATTTGAGGGGGAAGGTTTTGTCTATTTTCTTTCACAATATGACTAATAGGGAAATACGTGTTGCACGACTGTACATAATCTATATCAAATTGCCTGCCTTCTCAATGGGGGTAGAAATGGAGGGAGACAATTTAAAACACAAATTTTTTTAAAAATTTTTAAATTATCTTATATGTAATTGCAAAAATTAGATATTTAATTTTTTTTAACGTCTCAATACACTGGAGCCAACTCTTACTCTCTGAAACTTTCATCCAGTGCTTCTAATTTTAGCCTGAGGGACCAATCACTCTTTGAAATTAAAACCTTTCAGATATTAGAGGGCAAAAACTACCATGCCCCCTCAAACTCTTCTCCAAGCTAGAAATCCCTAATTTCTCCAAATAATCCTCATACGATGTCATGGATTATAGGCTTTTCACCTCCTCTGGATGTCCTCCAGTTTATCAATGTCCTTTCTAAAATGTGCCATCCAGAACTGAACACAGAGCGCAGATGGGGTTTGACCACAGCAGAATACAGTAGCTCTATATCACCTGACTATTTTGTTGTGAACACTGTTCCTCTTTTTAATCTAAGATCACATTCTCATTTTTGGCTGACATGAGTTTCTCCTTATTTAGTTTAACATGATTCTCAGGCAGTAAACAGAGTGCTGCTGGGACCATATGTGAAACAATTAGGCAAGATAAAGCCATGTTTGATTAACAGGTTTTTATGAAATATTTTTAAAATATGAAACACAAACTAAATGTTATTAGAGCACAGAGAATGGAGAGACCAACACTGACCAACATAGTCTGGAAGGGCTTAATGAAGGAGTCTGTGGGTAGGAAAACTGCCTTCCCAATACAGTACAGAAAATCAGTGCAGAGGCAAGATAGGGCAGTGATGGGGGATTTCAAGGATTTCGATATCTCTTGTTAATTTCATTCCACTAAAAGTAGAGGAAATGATTAGTTCTTGAGTTGCCTAGTCAATCGACACAGACTTCAGAATGTAGAGGATTTGGGGATGAGGGCTATTATTCTGGATTTAATTCTGACCACTTAGGAAGAACGTTTGTCAAGTGGAATGTCCAGAAACATTGAGAGGAAGGAAAGGAGAGAGAGAAGAAATGACCACCTCATCTTAGTATCTATAACAGACCATAAAGAGAATTCTGGGTGAGCAAGTATATTGTTAGGAATGGGTATGGGGCAAAGGCAAAGGCTGTAGAAAGTCTCCCCACATCAAGATAGAGAAGAAAGCAAAGTCAGTGCTGTGATCAGCACTAATATACAGCTCTCAAGCCAGTCCATTTTTTTAAGGTTCACACTAGAGTATAAGAGAGTAAAACTGAATAGCCAGGTAAGGGGCTGGGGACCTTGCAGCAGTGTTGCTGTGGTAATATGGTTTTCCTTCCGGTTTCCCTCGGTGTTGGATAGGGCCCTCTGGGAAGGGCATTTAGGAGTCCTGTGAATGTCTGTATTCCCTAGGGTGTCTGAATATAAGTATGTGGTCAAGTACAAATCTGCTGCAGAGCTCTAACAGAGTACGTCATGGAATTTGAACCTTGATAATGTATCTAGGAGGTTCAGCCTAAGAGTTATCATCTTTAAAATTTTTTTTTTAATTTTAAAGGGTGATGATCTTTCAATTCAATTAGAAAATTTTTTATTAAGCACTTACTGTATTCAAGGCACTGTGCTAGGCACTAGAAATATAAAGATCATCATTTCTCCTCCACCTCTGCCTTGCAACCCCATACCCAGTACATCCTCATCATGACCTCTAATCACTCAACTAACTCCTTATTCCTTTCCCGGACCCTTTGTTGGCTATTTTCTCTTCTTTTTGCCATCTTGACCCCCTGGTGAACAAGTTCAACTTCCTACTGTCCTGTTCTCTTGAGTTCTTTGCCACCTTATCCTACTACCAGACTTGCCCTGCTAAGCCTCAGCCTTGTGTTACTCCCACCATCTACTTACCTTCACTCCCACTAACATGTTATTGAGCAAAGATTGAGAAAATCACAAAATTGTGCTGATTGGATCTACAGCAAACTTATGTTACATCATCTGCACTGGACCCTCACTGCAACAAGGCCATCCTTCTACACTTTACTAATTGACTCACTATCCCACTCATTTTCCAAACCTTCTATAGCTCCTTCTTCTCCCCAGTAGAAAAACTTGCCTTATAGTTAGTTTGGTGGAAAAAATGAGAGCATTCTCTGAGAGCTTTCTCTTTTCCCCTCCTCTTCATCTCAAATTACTCAGATAACTTCTGCCACCATCTCTACTTTCACCCCTGTCTCAGGTGAAGAGCACCCTTCTCCTTGCCAAGGCAAATCCCTCTACCTGTACAAGTGATCCCATTCTATCCCATCTTCTCCAGCAGACTGCCCCCTCTATCATTGCCATGCTCTTACTTATCTTCCTCTCTCCTGTTTCTGCCTGTTTCCCTATGACCCCCAAACATGTCCATTGACCTCACTTGATCCATCCATCCTTGCTAGCTATCAGCCCCTATCATTGCTCCCTTTTGTGGCTGGCTGAGCAATTTGAGAAGGTTGTCTTCCTTTCCTCTCATTTTGTCTTAACTCTCTATAGTCTGGCTTCTGACTTCACCATTCTGTTGAAACTGCTCTCTCCAAAATTTCCAATGATTTAATTGTTGAATCCAATGGCCTTTGCACAACTCTTACCCTTCTTCATCTCTCTGCAGCCTCTGACACTGTAATTTCCCCTCTTCTCCATACTCTTTTCCCAACCTCTCTGCTGACCTCCAGTCTTGAATCTCCAACTGCCTTTCAGACATCTCAAACTGTCCATCAGACATCTTAAACTCAACATATTGAGAACTGAATTCATTATTTTTCCACCTAAACCCTCCCAGCCTCCTACTTTCCCTATTACTATAGAGGGCAACACCATCCTCCTGACCCCTCAGGCTCACATCCTGGATTCTTTACTATCTTTCACCCCACCCATATCCAAGTTGTTGCAAAGGCCTATCAATCTCACCTCTGCAATGTCTCTCAAATATGCTCCCTTCTCCCTTCTGAAAATGCCCCTACTCTGGTGCAGGCCTTCATCACCTCACACTTGGATTACTGAAATATACTGCTAGTGGGTCTGCCCTCTTCAAGTCTTTTCCCAGCCCAATCCATCTTCCATTCAGCTACAAATCTGATTTTCCTAAGGCACAGATCCAATGATGTCACCTCCTACTCAATAAACTGTAGTGGCTTCCTGTTGCCTCCAAAATCAGATACAAAATGCTCTGTTTGACATTCAAAGACCCTTGTAGCCTAGGCCTCTTCTACCTTTCCAATCTTCTTATTTATACCTGACTTCCCACCACATACTCTTCAATCTAGTGACACTGGCCTCCTGGCTGTTCCACAAACAAAATGCTCCATCTCTAGGCTCCAGGCATTTTCTCTGTCCACCATGCCTGGAATGTTCACTCTCTCCAACACTGCCTATTGACTTCCTTGGTTTCCTTTAAGTCACAACTAATATACTATCTTTTACAAGAAGCCTTTCTCTACCCCTCTCTTAATTCTTGTGTCTTCCCTCTTTCATTTTTTCCCATTTATCCTATTTATAGCTTGCTTTATATATATTTGTTTCCATGTTCTCTCCCAATAGATTGTAAGTTCCTTGAGGGCAAGGACTCTCTTTTGCCTCTTTGTATCCCCAACACTTAGAATGCTCCCTGGCATATAACAGGCACCCAATAAATTTTTGCTGACTGATTGACCAGAAAAGATTGCTTAAGAAAGGAGGCCCTAGAAAAGAAAAATTCTGACAACCCAGGATATCTTATGAGCTACTTTGTGGAGGATGGTTATTCTCACAGGTTTTGGGATGGAATCTGTGGGTCCACATACCTAAAACTGTTGCTCAAGATTCCACATGAATGGGCTTGCTTTTAAAAATCAGCCAGTAGAAATTATTAGCCCAAAACAATACCAATTAATAACATAGCACAGTCAGGAGAGTATTACAATCATAAGCCCAGGATGCACCTTCCCACAAACACACAGTATCCATGGGAATGAGCAGGAGTTTAGAGTCAATGGCAGTGAGGTATCTATGCAGGAAACACATGTGGCCAAGACAGATCATTCCTCCACTAAGCCCTGATGCTTTTTCTCTTCTCATGGATTCCTCACGCTACTCTTCCCCAAATACCCCGGCTGGGCTCCCAGGGTCTGCTCCTCTCTGCAGGTTGACTCTCAGTTGCCAGAACTAATTCTCTCTTGAATCCACCATCAGCTTTCTTCTCTGCTGCCATTCCTTGAAGTTATACCATGCCCACAATGCTTCTCTTTCTACGTCTGTCTTCTTAAACCTTATGTGTTTCTACTCCCTTCTGGCTGCATCTAAAGTATACCCTGAAGTCTCTCAATTATTAAAGGTGCCCAAGGACAGGGACAATCTCTCCCTAGCCAATGGACAGTTGTCCTTACAATTCAATAAGAAAATTCCTTCAGGGACGGCTA
This sequence comes from Gymnobelideus leadbeateri, assembly GCA_011680675.1. NCBI lineage: Eukaryota > Metazoa > Chordata > Mammalia > Diprotodontia > Petauridae > Gymnobelideus > Gymnobelideus leadbeateri. Next base: position 237,891 of record WOXC01004059.1, read on the forward strand.
GGTGGCGCAGTGAGTAGAGCGCCAGCCCTGGAGTCAGAAGGACCTGAGTTCGGATTTGGCCTCAGACACTTAACACACACAAACAAAAACCTAGCTGTGTGACCTTGGGCAAGTTACTTAACCCCAATTGCCCTCCAAAAACCAAAAAGAAAAAAGAAAAGAAAATTCCTTCATACTTAATAAAGGAATGACAAGACATATCTTTGTATTCCTTTAGAAAATTATTTCCAGTTAACTTTTGTTATCCATCCCTTACTTTCTACAATTACATCAACTAGCTGGCAGAGAAGAGAATTTGAGGGGAGAACCCAAAAATGTTAAGGACAACAAGAATCACTTTTAAAGAAATGTTTGAAACTAGAAGTGAAAATAAGCCCACTGATTATGGCAGATGGTATAATATTAACAGAGAACAAAGAGAAAACAGAACTACTTAACTATTTGCTTCTTTCTTCTGCATGATGGAAAATGATTTTTAAAATAGAGTTATCATGGTTTAAAAAGACATTGAAGACCAATATAAGTAAAGAGTAATACCATAAGAAAGCATCAAATAATTTAAATGGACTTAAGTGTTGAGACTCATGTTCTCTAGGCAGCTAGGTGGCAAAGTGGGTACAGCCTGAAGTGAGGAAGTCCGAGTTCATTTCCAGGTTTAAACACTTAGTAGGACCTTGGGGAAGTCACTTAACCTCTCATTGCCTCGGCTATTTTCTCTGTAAAATATATTAATAGCACCTGCCTTAAGGGTTGTTGTAAAAATCAAATGATATAATATTTGTAGAGTGCCCAGCACAGTACCTGGCATGTAGTAGACACTATATAAACGTCGTTGTCGTCGTCGTCGTCATCATCATCATCATGATCTCAGGAAAAATCCATTCCACTTTCAGCTTGTCACTCATTGAGCTGAAAGAATAGACCCACCAAACATAAAAATAGATAATTCTGAATTTATACAGCTGGTTTATTCCAATCCAGCTTGTTGTTTATAATTCTACCAGACACAAGGGCAATAAGAGCTTAGAGCAGTAATTTCGTTTTTCTAGAGAATTCGTGGGTAAAGAAATTCTCTCTACCAAAGTAGATCAGAACATTCTTGGCAATTTGTAGTCTTAGAGAATTGCCTGGGAGGGTAAATGACTCTCAGACAACCAGCATGTCAAAAGCAGGACTTGAACCCAGATCTTTCTGGTTCCAAAGCCAGCTCCTTATCAAACACATCATGCTACCTTTCAATACAAGGGTATCAAAGGAAATTAAAGATGTCACTATAGATACTTAGTCTTAATGATTGCTAAGGTTTATCCCAATTTTTTTAAGGAGGGGAAGGTAGGAGAATAAGGAAAAATAAAATTGTGGGTCTTGAGTCTAGTTTTTGCTCTTTTTTTCTTTTTTGGAGGGGGGAAGGTAGGGCAATTGGAGTTAAGTGACTTGCCCAAGGTCACATGACTAATTTTGTGTTAAGTGTCTGAGGCTGGATTTGAACTCAAGTCCTCCTGACTCCAGGGCTGGTGCTGTATTCACTGTGCCACCTAGCCACCCTCGAGCCTAGTTTTTGAAGGACAAGCATGATTTAGATAAGGAAAAAAGTCATTCAAGGAGGGAAATGCAAGAAGGGAAAAAACTGAGGCATATTAACCCTGTGTTAGACCTCACAAAAACCCTGTATTATCTAGGCATTCTTATCCTAACTTTCCAAACTGAGAAAATTCAAGGTTCAAAGACTGTGACCTGCCTATATGTCAACTTACTAGCCATTACATAGTCGTTGCTATGGAAGCCTGAGGCAAACCACATCTTCCTGACTCCAAGTCACTCCAGCCTACCACAAAAACAAAAACCGCCATTCAGAGATGAGAAAAAGGAGGCCTAGACAAGAGGAGTGACTTTAACAAGATGACACAGGCAGGAAAGAGGAGACCTAAGATTCCAATCCAAGTCCTCTGTCTGACTCCAAAGCCAGTGCCCTTTCCATGACTCTATATTGCCCCCCAAAGAATGGGCTAGGGTAGTCAAAGTTCCAAAGGAGCAGTGGATTGGAAGCCGAGGCTAAAAGGTGAGGAAAATAATTTTGATAATTAAGGGAAGAAGGACTGTTCCTCCACAAAGGAAGATCCAAATGGATAGGAAAACATCTAATGTCCAGATGTCGTGACATACAGGTGAACAGTTAATCCACTGAATTAGTCCATCAGGACATATATGTCAAGGGCAGGTATCAAACATGAATAGACAATGAGCTGAATCTACAATTGCTTAGGAGGCAGATAGAAGGCTGGATTGCTTCTGAGAAAATCTGTACCACTTTTAATGAACCCACATTGTTCTCAGATCCAAAATACATGAATGCATGCATGCATATATACAAGTATATATGTGTCTATATATGTGTGTGTGTATTTATAGGAACACATACATATGGATATGTGAGTATATATACATATATGTATGTGTTGTCTGCATCCAGGGCTCTCTTGTTGATATTCTATAGCTACAAGTCCTAGAATACCACACTGTCCAAAAAAGCAAATTTGGGAGTGATTCAAAGGGTAATGAAGAAATGCGGTGAAGGGAAGCATCATAAGGAGGCTGTAATATATTACCAGTGATGGTTGACATGCAAACAGTGACATAATATTATATATATATATATATATATATACATATATTATGAACCATAATAGATTTTATGACAGAATAACATCCAGGGAATGAAGCATGCTTTCCACCTCCTAACAGAAAGGTGATAGACTCGAAATGCAAACTGAGATGCACATCTTGGACATGAGCCTTGTGGGGATTTTCATTGATTGACTATGCTTATTTCTTTCCTAAGGATTGTGATCTTTTTCTTTTTCTCATTGGCGGTAATGGAGATTTGGGGAGAAAAAAAGAAAGGAAGAGGAAGGAAGGAAGATAAGGAAAGGAAGGAAGGAAAATAAAGGAAGGAAAAAAGGAGGAAGGAAAGAAGAGAAAAAACAAGAGAGGAGCAATAAAGCATTTTAAAAATACACAGAAGAGAACAGAAGGAAGTTCAGAAGGAAACACAGATGAACAGGACAATTTTCCAAATAGCATGGTGAATTTATTACATACTTTTTTCGAAAAAAGCAAGCTGTATGTAACAAAAAGTTGTAGTCTCACATATAACCCTCTGCTTCTGTTCTATTTAGCTCCCTTGCTTCCTCCACATGGAGAGGTTGCAGAAGCCAAATGGCAGGGCAAGTCAATAGGGTCTATGAATGAATGGGCCAGATTCCCATTATATTTATGCATGGAAATATCCATTTGATGGGAGAGGGGAATGTGTTAAGTTCAGAATTCTTCTTTAAAAAATACATTTTAAAAATAATATCATCCAGGAAATGTAGGATTGGAAAAGGATGTGGCCTAGTAGTATCATGGAAGTGAGGGAAAATAGAAGGCCAGCATTTGCAAACATTAAAGCATTATAGAAATATTCCTATCAAAGGAAGGGATTAGCCTGCTTTGGTGCTGCTAGCAAGTGTTGCCAACTGAAATCGAACATACCCCATCCTGAAAAGCCCTTGGGTGCGAGGCTCAGGATGCTTTGAGACAAATTAGAGATGTACTTTTAAATCCTTCAAGTTTAAGATGCTATGAAAACAAGGGAGAATGGTTTCAGCCAAAAGTGATTTCTGGATTCCCGAAAGAGTCTGCAATTCTCTAACACTTCCTATCCTGAGCAATAAAACAGGTCTCTGGAGGGGGTCCCTTACTATTACAAGCACTTCAGTGTTCAATCTGCCTAATCATATAAGAATAATGAGTCTAAGTCTCTGCTTTCAGGGAAAAGTCTTATAGATAGAAGGGCACCAATGTCCCAAGAATCCTTGTGTAATGGTTGATTATTGCACCCACACACACACACACACACACCAAATGAGAACCAGAATTTTTTTTAACCTGGGTCAGAAATATTATAGGATCAAGGCAGTGGGCACAAAGGTGGGTACAATTAGTATAGACTTGGATCTGGAAGGGCCCTCAGATGCCATCTAGTCCAACCCTTTCATATCACAGATGAAGAAATTGAGGCTCAAATAGGTGAAGAGATCTACCCAAAATCACACAGGCAGAGAGTGACAAAAGAGGGGCAGCTAGATGGCACAGTGAGTAAGAGCGCTGGCCTCGGAGTTGGGATGACCCGAGATCGAATCCAGCCTCAGAAAATGAGCACCCACGCATAAATAATGACTAGCTGTGTAACCTTGAGCAATTGCTTTAAAAAAAAAAAAAAGAAAGAAAGTGACAAAAGGGAGATTTGAATCCAGATTCTCTGTCTACAAATCCATTGCTCTTTCCACTGGGCCACACTGCTTCCCTGTCTTCATGCTGGAAGAGGGGTTAATCTGGCCCCCCAAAGAATCTGGCCCAAGCCCCAAGTTTCCAAAAAGGAGCATGCTAGTGACAGGATTCTAGTTAAAGGTGGCAGGTAGCAGATTGTAGGGAGGTCCATGGACATGACGGTAAGTCTAAGTCTAAGTGAAAGACAGAAGTTATGGGGACTCTAAGACCAGGTGGAGAGAAGAGTGCTTCACAGGGAGGAAACGTGTCCCCCACCTCTCCACTGTATCAGCAATCTGAGGCAAAATCCCTATGCTAACGATGGCTCAGTTACCTCATTCCCCTGCCCCCGAGCTCAGGTCTCTGTGTACCCAGAAGTCCCCAGCAGGGATATACTGTTGGTTTACAGCCTGATATGTGAGCCAGCTTTTGGACTGAAGAGGCAATTACCATATGAAATTATCTTATTCTGGTCAAGATGTAAGTCCCTAAAGAGTGATCTGAAGGACAGAGGTTACTCTAATTAGCCACAGAGAGAGAGGAAACCCAGCATGAGCAAACCTAGACAGGGCTTCAAGAAAGAGGCAGTCAAGGGGACAGAAGCAGGACCAGGCAATCAGTAACAGAGAGTTGCTAAAGTCAAGTGATAATCAGCGGGACAAGCGATGGGCAAATGAGAGTCAGAACTAGAGTTTCCAAGGCAGGGCTGAAGCTACAAACTTCTCAAAGGCACCCAGAAGGCATGAACAAGCAGGGATTGCAATGCAATCCAGCCCCCCAAGTGAGGGAGGGGTCTGACCCAGACTTGACACCTCCCATCATACTTCTACACAGAGAGGACCACTGACCACACACCTGTTGAAAAGTGACCAAGGAAAGAAAGTTCTCCCACTATGTCAAAAGTATCTTCTTTACCCTTTCTCCACCCCTGCCCTGCTCCTCCTCAGCCTTTCAGCCTCCACACCTGCAGCCTGGAAATACTCCTGTCTCAACACTAGTTCCAGCTCTGTGAGCAACTGTCACACTTTCTGATATTGGGAAAGTCACAGAATCATGGATTCTGAGCTGGCAGGGACCTTGGGCGACTAGTTGGTCCAAATCCCTCACTTTATAGATGAAGATACTGAAGCTCACAGAGGGACTTGTCCAGAGTCACACAGGCCTAGGGTTTTCTGTTGAGTAACTTGTCCTTGTTGTGTAGGATGTTGGATATATAATGTGGTCATCATGACTGAGCAGAGTGACTCAGGCCATCAGACATAATGAGGGATATTAGGCTAATTTATATCTCCTTATGACACATTTATGAGACTAAAAGCACATAGCAACCCTATGCAATTTTTATGTGCTGGGGAATTTCAGACTCACTAATGATTCAAATAATATTGCATCTGTTGAATGATTTCATATACATTATCTCATTTGATTATTGCAACAGCCCTATAAGGCAGGTAGGGTTCAGAGAATTTAACTGATTTGCCCAAGGTCACACAGAAAGTTATGATGAGGCATTCTGGTCTGTGTCTTAGGTTAGAACTCTTTTCACAGCTACTGGGGGGGAGGGGAATGAAGTTTATATAAATACGGGGGATCTATTCCCAAGTCACTGAAAATCTGATTATAACAGGTAATGGGTTTACCCTAACAACAACAAAAACCCCTACATTTTAATCTTGGCATAATATTTAAAACTGCTGAAAAGGCAAGAAAAAAAGATTTTTTTAAGCATCCTACAGGCACTGGGAAAATCAGGTACTATTTCCAGCATGTGCTCATTAATCATTTAGATGTTAAGATTCAGTTTGGAGAAGCGTTAGGTATACACTCTTACTGTGCCTTTCTTAGCAATGCAGACCTGAAATTGATGTCCATGTTAGAGCCAAAACCAGAAATGCAGTCAATACCATTAAGGGCCAGCCATTATTGGGATTACTGGCTCAAGCTGCTGAAATCTGAAGAATTCTAAGACAGAGAACTCTGGACATTAGCCAAGCCATTCTTGATATTACCCAGGCTCCAATGGTCAAAGCCCATTTCTTTACAGGGTCTCTAAGGACCCAGCTCTATACAGGTTCATTGATGCAAACAGTTTGTCAGGTTGAAAACTTGTCTCAGAGCATTTTTTAAATCCTTATTTTCAATATTTCTGGTTATCATGCATCTGCTTATCTGTTTACATACTGCATTGCCTGATACTTCCCTCCCCCAACCCCACTGTGAACACATACACACAGGATAAAATATAAGTTCCTTGAGAGATTACTCTTTCATTTTGTCTTTATATCCCCAGCACCCAGTACAGTGTTTGTACATAGCAGGTTCTTCACAGATTCTTGTTGGCCTAGACTAAAGGGGATTGTCCTATATCCACAAGTCACATACCCCATAACAAGTTTTCCTCTATTGCATGTTGAGTCTTTCCTCAGTTTCAGAACACATTTGGGAACCAATCCATCTAAAGGGAGTAGACTGGCAATGCACAGCAATAGAACCAGTGCACAGCCCAGTGCCTGGCACACTGAGCAGACAGTCAGTAAATGCTGGTTGGTTGACTGAATGATTGATAGAATAAAAAGGAACTTCAGGCCAAGGTGATTGAATTAACAAAATACTGGAGTTAAACACACAAAAGCATATACTGGTCTCTTCCTTCAAATCTACTGCTGCCCAATTATTTTCCTAAAACTCTGTTAGGTGCCAAAGAACTGTCTACTGTCAAAGTTTAGGGCGAAAAAATCTTTCCATCGATTGTTAGATCAAGTTCCGACTCCTCAGTCCAGTGTCATGAAAGTGCCCTATCACTTGGCCCCATCTTGTCTCTTACAGTTTTCTTCTTTAGTTTTTACAGACAGGTTGATGTGTCTTGGTAGTTTTTCTTGTCAGTGTTAGTTCTTGCTCCAGTTCTTTGGAAGTGTCATTTACCCACTTGAGAAGGTCTCTCTGGAGACCTTGCTTTGTTCTTTTTTCCATCTGTCTTACTCCTTCCACTCAGGTGTCTTGGTTACTCTGGAGCATTTGGGTTGTTTTCTTTAAATCGTTTCTGTGCTCTTCCTTGCTTTTTCTATTTCCTATCTACAGATTGTCATACTGTACTCATGTGCTTTTGTAAAGTCATTTTTCTTCTCTTGGGTGTCTTTATTGTTGTTTTTTCAGGATTATCTTAGCAACTTGGCTCTTTTGGAGCTTTTCACTTTGCCATCTTGACAGAAAATCCTCCCCATCATTCATCTTTTGTGATTTACGTCTCCACCCACACTCACTCTCTCATTCTCACATTGGGGCTTTTTCTTAGGCTGTTTCTCCTGGCTTCCATTCTCTTCCCTTCTCTTCCAGATCCTCTCAATTCTACCCATTCTTCAAGAGCCATCTCAATTCCCTCTTCTTCCATAAAGCCTTTCCTTGCAACCCCAACCCACGGATCCCACATATTCTAGCACTGAATTATATGTTGTATCACATCATTCTCTCAGTAATAACAAAAATAGTTAACATTCATATAGTGCACTAATGTTTTCAAAGCCCTCTGGATACATTATCTCTTCTGATATTCCCAGTCCTGTGAGACAGGAGCTATTATCAGCCTCATTTGATGGATGAAAATACTGAGGCTCAAAGGGATGATTCGCCCCAGGTGGCACAGCCACTAAAGGTAAAAAGTGTGATGTGAACCTAGATCCTCTCTAATTCCATCACTCTAGCCACTACATCATGCTGCCTCTTGTTCTTTGTTCTTCATTTTTTATACTTTTATATGAAAAGCTTCCACCTAATCCAGATCATGGCAGTTGTTTTATGCCTAGCCCCACGTCATTCTCCTTTCTCAAGGAATTCAGTCAGGGGCTTGTCATCTCCCTGTTCTCACCAACTCTTGCCCATAGAGTAAGAGACTTTAATACCCATTTATAAGGCTCCTTCAAACTACCTGAAACTTCCTTTTTCTCAACCTCCCTAACCACAGCCTACTTTGCTCCAACTCAGCCCCACACAGGGATGTTTATATGATAGATCTTGCCACAAGTGTTCTCCCTCCCTAATTAGAAACTTTGACATTTTTCTATTGAACCATAACCTCCCCTTCACTTCACCCCTCCTAAGCCTGTTCTTTGCTCATGGATACCGTTAATCCCTCTGTTGGAAGAATCCCTCCAGACTTTCTCAGACCATTAGCTATCTCTGCTTTGATTTCACTTTCCTCCCTCTCCAACCTCAACCCAATAGTTAAGTCACCTATTTCAACTCTACACTGGCCTCTACCCTTGAGTCTCTTGCCCCTAGTTTTACTGACACTTTTCTCTTGCCAAATCTCAGCACTGTATCACTCCCCCTATCAGCTTCCACTTCTGCTCACCAGCCAGTAAAGGAAGTTGGAGGAAGCCCCATAACCACCCTGACTGGATACCTTGCAAAGTCATGTTATCCAGTCTCAGCTAGGTCCTCACTGCACCAAGGCTGTCCTTTTATTACTCCATAATTAATCCCCTTTAATCTCTTTTTTAATAACTTCTAAAGTATGGTCACAGTACTCAGCAAATAGTAAGCACTTAAAGTGTTTCTTTAATTGATGAAAAGACCTCCTCCATGGTCAAGACATGAATGAGAAAGCCAATGTTTAAAAGGAGGAATGACTAGCAAAATACATTGTAAATCATCCCCCAAAAAACCCCTCTCCAATGTAAAATTTGTTCCCTTGGAAGACTAGAGGGGTGGAAAAGGGGAAGGACAGCACTAATGACTAAGGAGGTTAAAAGGTAGATACTTCAAGTGGTCTGTTGTTTTGTTTTGTTTTTTTATATAAGTCTTTTTAGAAAAGATCAGAAGGGAGCAATTGACTGGAGAAAAATGCTAATTGAGACAGAAGGATGGAAAGCCAAACTTTAACAGGAATAGTTAGGAAGCACTCTGCAAACTGGATGCAGCAAATCAGCAAAGAATGATGACAAGTCCCCAGGGCTACAAAAGGAATTGTCAGGTATCACCCTAGAGCCCCTGGCCATTTAAGAAATCAAAGAGGACAGGAAGAAATCCCTGAAGATTATAGGAGAGTAAGTACTATAACTATAGGGGAGGAAATAACTTGGTAAGTTATATGTATAAATTTAATATAAATATCCAAGAGAACATTTAAAATAGACAAATTTGCAATCAGCTAGAAGAAAATATTGTAATGTTCCCATTAATATCTGAGGTTGTACAGTATGTTCCAAAGAAGCTGTTGAGATCCTCCTGCAATTTTTACCTTCACTCCCATCTGATTACTACCAGATGATTGGTGTTATCTCTTTGGGGGAGGGGGACTAAAAAATATACAATTATTGGTAAAAATAAAATCTTTATATGCCCAACAAAAATGAGTAAAATTGGAAATTGAGGGGATACCCATCAATTAGGAAATGACTAAATAAGTTGTGGTATGTGATTATGATGGGATATTATTGTGCTACAAGAAATAAGTATGATGATTTCAGAAAAACCTGGAATGATTTACTTGAACCAATGAAAAATAACCGAGTAGAATGTTGTACACAATAACAGCAATATCATACAATAAAGAACATGAATGACTTAGCTATTCTCAGCAATATAATGATCCAAGACAATCCCAAAGGACTCATGATGAAAATGCTATCTACCTCTAGAAAAAAAAAGCTTATATTGTCTGAATACAGACTGAAACATGCTATTCTTCACTTTTTCTTTTTCTCTTTCTTTTTTGGCTCTTCTTATAAAAAATGATTAATATGGAAATGTGTTGCATGATTGTACATGTATAACCTATATCAGATTGTTTAATGTCTCTGTCTGTGAGGGGAGAGAGAAAAGAAAGAGGGAGGGATAGAATTCAGAACACAAAACTTTAAAAAAAAACAAATGTTTAAAATTGTTTAAACAAGTAATTGGGGAAAATGAAATATATTTTAATAATAATAATAACAATAGCAACAAGGAACTTTTACACCAGGCAGTTTGGTTTCTTACCTGAAGGTGAGAACTAACCGTGTCCAACCTCAACTCCCCATGCCATTTTGGGGGATCCCTATGCTCTCCAAATGAGACAACATTTGCAAAAGTACTTAGCACAATGCCTTAGCCCACACTTGGCACACATATATACTATATAAAAGCTTATTCCCTTCCCTTTCTCCATGTGCTCAAGAAGTCAGACTTTGCCCAAGAAAGCAGAAGTTTTTCTTTTCCTTTTTCTTTATGTGTTTAAAAATATTTTAATTGTTTGTTTTTATCTTCACCTTTTTTCTTTTCTTTATTATTTTTGTGTTGGGATAGATCTTTATATGTACCAAGGCAAATAATAACCTACAAATACTTGTAAAGATTTGTTTTTAGTTGGATTTGTACAACTATGCATTTGTGGGCCCTTTTCCTTCTGTCCTATCTTGATGAGCTCACCATCTCCCATGGGTTCAATTATCATTTTTTTTGGAGGGGGGAAGGCAAGGCAATTGGGGTTATGTGACTTTCCCAAGGTCATACAGTTAGTGTGTCAAGGGACTGAAGTCAGATTTGAACTCAGGTCCTCCTGACTCCAGTGCCGGTGCCCTATTCACTGCACCACCTAGCTGCCCCTCAATTATCATTTCTATGCAGATAATTTCCAGATCTATATATCCAGCCTTAGTCTCTCTTCTGAACTATGGTCAAGCATCTGCTTTTTGGACATCTTGAATTGTACATCACACAGCAATCTCAAACTCAACATGTCCAAAACAGAACTCATCATCTTTTCCCTAAGACTTGCCCATCTTCCCAAATTGCCTTTTACTCTTGAGGGCACCACCATCTTGGCAGTTGAGGGCACAACTTTCAGGCTCTTCATCTGGCAGCATCCTCAGCTCCTCACTCCCATTCACCCCATATATCCAACCTGTTGCCAAGTCTTATCATTTCTACTTCCACATTTCCCACAGACAATTCCTCTCTATTCACAAGACTTTAATTCGGGTCCTTGTCACTTCTCACCTTGATCACTGTGATCGCCTGCTGTTGATCTTCCTGCCTGGCTGTGCTTGAGCTGATATTTTCTGGTACAGCCACAATGACAGGAGTGATTCAAGCCTCTGTCTGCTGTAACCAGAGATACAAAAAACATCTTTTGCTGAGATACAAAGCAAAGACGCAAGATGCCTATTGCAGCTTCCGGGAGTCAGGGTTGGGATTCAGATCTTAAACAGACACAGATTCTGAGGCATTCAGTCAGATGAGAGCTTTGAAGTATCTGGTGAAGTATCTCCTTTTTCCCACAGTTTCCTTAGCTCAGTTTATCGAGGTCCCTGATCCCTGGAAAGGAGCCTCAGATAAATAAATCCTTTTCTAATCTTTTCATCATGCAGGAGAAGCAAGAAAAATGACAGGAGGAAGTTCCTACTTTGGGAAATGGTCTGGAGCCTCATGGGAAGAGGGATTAGGCTAAGCAATCCTTGAAGTGGCTCTCAGCAAATATCTTTTTATTTTCTTTGTACAAGGAAATTGTGTGTGGCTAGGGTACATGTATTGTTCACGACATAACCTGAAACAGAAAGAGGCAGATTGAAAGATCAAATTATGGGGGCAGCTAGGAGGCATAGAGCACCAACCATGGAGTCAGGAGGACCTCAGTATAAATCCAGCCTCAGACACTTACTAGCTGTGTGACCCTGGGCAAGTCACTTAACCCTGATTATCTCCAACGAGAGAGAGAGAGAGAGAGAGAGAGGAGAGAGAGAGGAGAGAGAGAGAGAGAGAGAGAGAGAGAGAGAGAGAGAGAGAGAATCTAATTCCCAAATTGGAAGTGAAGTCACAGAATCCTATAGAAGTTTCTATAATTTTCATATTTAGAGCAGAATTTCATTTTCTTTCTTTTTTCAGCTCTCTTCTCTTTTCAAAAAAAGGGAGGAGAACAGAGTCTTCAAACCATAGGCCAGTGAGCTTGACTTTAATTCCTAGAAAAATTCTAGAAGGGATCATTTAAAAGAACTTTAGCAAATATTTAGAAAAGGAAGGAGTGATTTCAAAGAGCCAGCAAGGCTTCATCAAGAACAGTTAATTTGAGGTGAATTTCATTTCCTTTAGTCAACTAGTAGATGAGGGGGATTTTAATAAAGTATCTTATTCTATTCTTGTGGAGAAGATGGAGAAATTAAGATTAGACAATCATACAATTGGATGGATTCCAAACTGATTGTATGACCAGACTCAAAGAGTGGTTGTTGATGGATTAATATCACCATGGCAGGAGGTCTCCAGTAGAGTGCTCCAGGGATCTGTGCTTGACCCTGTGCTGTTTAACATTTATATCAGTGATTTAGGTGTACTTGGCTCCAAGTGACTTCTCCTGTGGGGGAAGGAAAGATTGGGTTTCTGGGACCTGGGTCACCAATTTGCAAATCATGCAGGGCTAGAAGAGAAAGCTAACACACTAGAAGATAGAGTCAAGATCCAAAGAAATACTGACCATTCAGAACACTGGGCCAAATCTATTAAGATAAAATTCTATAGGGATTAATGCAAAGTTTTGCACATGAGTAGTAAAAAAAAAAATCACCTTTACCATACATGATGGGAGAGGCATAGTTAGCAGTTGTTCTGAAAAAGATCTGGGGTTTTTAAATGGCCTGCAAGCTCCCTAGGTCAGCAGTATGACAAAGCAACAACAACATTGTTAATGCAATCTTGAGTTACATTAATAGAGGCAGAGCTTCCAGGAATAGGGAATTGATAGTCCCGCTTTACTCTGACCTTGTCAGACATAATCTGAGATATTGTGTTCAATTCTGGACACCACAGTTTAACGACATTGATAAGCTGGAGAGTGTTCAAGAAATGGCAGCCAGGATAAGGAAAGGCCATGTCATTGCAGATCAGCTGAAAGAACTGGAAGTGTTTAAAATGGACAAGAGAAGACTTGACTGGGAGGGGGTAAGGGATGGATAGATATCTTTGCATTTCTGGAATCAACTCCAGCCTCATATCTGCCTCATCATGGATTCTCTAACGACCTTCAAAGTCCAGTTCAGGCGCCTATCTAAGATACCTAAGAGCTTCCCTCCCTGAGTCTTCCAACTGGCAGAATGTGCTCCCTCTTGAAAGTACTTTGTATTGCTTTGTGTTATGTTATAGTTACTTGCTTTTGTACAAGTTGTATCAGTAGGTAAACTGGCAGGGATAGATAGAGAGATAAATATTTAGATAGGTATTTAGATGACAAATAGATGGACAGATATTTAAATAGATATAAGAGAGGGAGGGAAGCAGAAGTAGCTATGTAGGTGGAGTATTTATTAAACACTTACTGTAGGATAAGCACTGGGATATAGATACAAACAAGCAAGATAGTGCCTATACTCAAGGAGCTTACATTCTAATGGAAGAAGACAGCACAGAAAGGGGAAGGGTACCTGTTTGGGCACAACGTGGTAGGCAGTACCCCAGACCCCCACCCCATCACCTTCTCACTTCTCTCTTTAATACCCTGGACCTTCTCCCATTCTGTTCTTCTTAGGCCACATTGCATGCTCATCACTCTTAGAAATGGTCCTAAGAACTCCAGCTCCTCCCCCACCCCATTTATTCCTCAGCCTGCAGAGTGCTGAGGGAAGTATCCTCCTTCCTGCCGCTGTCCTTCCTAAGGACCACCACCTGGTAACAAGCTGGCAGTGGGGCCCTGGGCCCAGCTCCTGCCCCACCACAGCCCCTGTTACTGAGTACTCAGAGGCTAAGGGGAGATTAAATGGAACATTCCACTTGGCTTGGGGTGGGGGGTTGGGGGGCAGGGGCAGCAGAATCCACTCAATGAAATACCCCGACATGAGCATCCAGCTTTCCCCCAAGGTCTCAAGGGAGGGAGAGCACACTGCTTTCACAGGCAATCCATTCCCCTTTGGGATGGCTCTAATTATCAACAAGTTTCTCTCAACAGCTGATGGAAATGAGCCTCTTCACAATTTTCAGCCCGAGTTGTGCTTTCCACAGCCAAGTCAGATCCCTCTCCCATATGATAGCCCCTGACATTCTTAATGACAGAGAGCTGTCTTCCCTACTCTAAGCTGGACACCTCCAGTTGCTTTAATGCATCCTCTGGCAGCACGAATTCGATCGCCTTCACTATTCAGTGAAAGGAAGGTTTCCTTTGCATACTCAGTAATTTATCAATGTCTTTCCTAAAAGGTGTTGCCCAAAACTGAAGGCAGTACTCTAGATACAAACGATCCCCACACTTGGACATTTTGTACCTTAGCACAGCCGAAGATCCCACTACCTTCCTTTTTTGTTTTTTAACCACATCACCAGAAACATACACTGAGCTTGCAACTGACCAAAGAATCCAAATCGGTTTTATGACAACCTGCTGCCACCTTGGGCTTGTGAAATGGATTTCTGAAGTCACATGTAAGAGTTAGCTGTATGTATGTAGCACTTTAAGTTTTGAAAAGCACTTTACATAGCTTATCTCATTTGTTACTTGTGACAGCCCTGAAAAGTAGGTGTTATTATTATCCATATTTTATAGATGAGGAAACTGAGACTGGAGGAGGTTAAGTGACTTGCCCAGGACAACACAGCTTTCATGTAAATGAGGCAGGCTTTGAACTCAGATCTTCCTGACCCCAAATCCAACTCCACCCATTGTACCATCTAACTGCCAGGACTATGTAAGTCTTTGTGTAAGACTTCACATTTATTCCTATTTAATGCCATCACATTAAATTCGACCTCATGTTTAAAAAAAAACCTGTCAAGATCTTTTTTTCAAAGAAGACTCTGTCATCCATTATTCTCATCCCGTCTATTCCAAGCAGTGGTTCTATCTCTTCTTTGAATCTCTTCTTTATTAATAGTAGCTCACATTTAAACACCAAACACGACAGCTAGGTAGCACAGTGCATAGAACAAGCAGCCTGGAGTCATAAACACCTGAGTTCAAATCCAGCCTCAGATACTTCCTAGCTCTGCGACCCTGGGCATGTCACTTAACCTCTCTCTGCCTCAGTTTCTCCACCCATAAAATTCAGATAATAATAGCACCTGTCTCCCCAGGTTGTCGTGAGGAATAAAAGAGATAACATTTGTAAAGCATTTTACGAACTTTGAATCAGGATATAAATGCTAGCTGCTATCACTTTTTCCCTTATGATACCACAATCCTGTGAAGCAAGCAGTGCCAGGATGATTATCTCCATCATGCTGCAGTTTAAAGTGGTGAAGTTACTTACCCATGGTCACACATCTAACAAGTGAAAGAGTCAACACTCGAACTCAGGGCCCTCAGCTTCAAGTCCAGTGCTCTTCCCCAGAATACCTTGCAGCCAAAGCTTTAGTTGCTCTGGTATTTCAAGAGAGGCAAAGCCCCAGTGTTGGCTGTGCATGACATGAAACTTCAGCAACCTCCTCTTTTATTATTTTTTAATCAGCTCATTTATTCTACACTTACAAAAAAAGAGCAGCATAATGAATTATGCATGTTTTCAAGCACATGGAAACTTCGAGAATAGAAAAGTGAAATTCAACATTTATAAATATGCATGAAAATAAAACATTGACTAACCTTGCTGACCTTTTAAAAAAGCATTCTCTGGTTCACAAAGCTTATATTTCAACTAAAAAAAAAACATGTATTATGTAACATTTGAACTGGCAGAAATTCTCAGATCTGTCTTGATTGTACTCATGGTGTTGGTGCCACACTGCTAGGTAATAATAATGGTAAAGAGACTTAAGCCAGAAAAGAAGGGAAGGATGAGGGATGTTGCCTAAATTGTCCTCTGTGACCATTTGTTTGTTTGTTTAATTTTCTTAGTCTGAACCTGTGATCTTATTGGTACAGTAAACTCTCTGCAGAAATGGCCTCCACCAGGATGGAATTTCAACTAACACATTCCTAACTTATAATCTTAGAGAATGGTCCATGGCACCAAGAGGTTAATTGATTTGCCTGGCCACTGCCCATTATGACTCCCTGCCTCTTGGATGACCAACAGACAGCAATTTAGATACCTTTGAAGGGAATCAGTGATATCCTTTTCTATTTCTTGCCCACACCATAGCCAATAACTAGCTATGGATTCCTGTTTTCTCTGACAAATTCTTTTTTTTTTTTTTGCCTTTTTTTTGGAGGGCAATTGGGGTTAAGTGACTTGCCCAAGGTCACATGGCCAGTTTTTTGTATTACGTGTCTAAGGCCGGATTTGAACTCAGGTCCTCCTGACTCCAGGGCCAGTGCTCTATTCACTGCACCACCTAGCTGTCCCCTCTCCAATAAATTCTTGAGTTGTTTTAGGTGCCATCAGCGCCCCCCTCACTCAAATCCAAGTCAACAGCAAGTCATGCATCATTCCCTGATGTCATGGTCCTTCAAGAACAAAGCACAAATACACAATGTAAGCACAGACTTCCCAATGGAGTCAAGCCATCCAATACTTACTAAGCACTAAGATCAAATGAGATAATATTTGGAAAGCACAGTGCCTGGTACATAGTAGGTGCCTAACAGATACTTTTTCCTCCCTCTCCCCAAGCACCTACTGGAAGTCAAGTTCTATGATAGCCATAGTGGCAAAACAGAAGACAGCTCCTGGCATCAAGGAACATACCACTTTGCAGCAAGGGGTGGTACTAAAACTGAAATATATGAAGCAATTCAAGGACAATATAAGACTACAAGAGCACATTCCTATATATTACCATATACTGTAACTTGGCAAATTACAAAGAGATGCATCCCCACAACACTCCTGGGATGTAAGAGTAGTGCAGGGACAATTATCACTCACATATATTATTCAAATACATTATTATGTTATGTTGCATATTATATTCTAATGTAAGGTCCTTATAAGTAGGAATTATTTGATTTTTTCTTTTTGCCTCCTAGCTCCTGGGCACAGTGTTGGCACCCAGTAGGCACTTAATAAAAGCTGATTGATGAACTGATACAAAAATTCTTCTTTATGTTGAGCCTAAATCTACTTCTTTGCGATTTCCATGCCCCATAGCTGTGCCCTCTGAGACCAAGCAGAGAAAATACTTTAAAACTGTAGCATGTTCCCCCTAAGTCTTCTTCTTCAGCCTATACTTCACTAATTCCCTCCACCCATCCTTGTATGGCATCATGACAGAGCTGTTCATCATCCTGTTACCCTTCTCTGGACATTCTCCAACTTACCAACTAATTCATCTCCAAACATTCAATTCCTGCTATATTCAAAGCACTGTGCTGGGTATACGAAGATAAGAATGAGACAGTGTCTGCCCTCAAAATGCCTACATTTTACTGGCTGAATATAGCATATGCACAGATAAGTAAATAGAGGAAGCATACAAAATAAATACAATGTGATTTCAGTGGTGATTCAAAGGGAAAGACCCTAATTACTGGGAGAATCATGAAAGGCCTCTTGAAGGAGATGGCACTTGAGCCATCTTGAGAGGAGACAGGCGTTCCAAGAGGTGAAGGTGAGGATGGAGAACATTCCAGGCATAGGAACAATCTTTGCAAAGGTGCAAAAGCAAGACATGAAGTTCCATGTATAGAGAACAGCAAATAGGCTAGTGTATGGAACATGAGGGTAAAGACTGTGCAATCAGCCTAGGAACAGAGGCTGGAAATAGAACGAGTAGGGCTTTAAACACCAAACAAATGAGTGTTTTATCTTGGAGGCAGAGGGGAGCCATTGAAGCTTCTGGATCCCAGAAGTGACATGGTCAGACCTATCTATGCTTTAGGACTGTCAGTTCTGTAGTTGTGTGGGAGATGGAGGGAGAAAAAGAGTAACCAGAATTAAGAAGACCAATGTGGAAAATACTGTGATCACTGCAGCAAGAAGTAATGAGGGCATGAACTACAATGGCTGTGGCAAGAGTGGAGAAGAGATGGATGTGGGAGATGCTGAGGAAGCAGAATCAACAAGACTTGTCAACCAAGTGGATGTAGGGGTTAAGGGAGAGTGAAGTGTTGAGGATGGTCCCTGAGTTGTGATTGGATGACTGGAAGAATGGCAGTATCCAGAATCTGAACACAATACTCAAATTATGGTTTACTAGGGTAGAGTGCAACAGGACCATCTCCCCTCTAGCCAAAGATAGCATGACTCTCTTAATGTAGCCTCAGATTACATTCTTTTTTGTTACCACATTATTAACACATATTGAGCTGGTAGTCCACTAAAACCCTATTTCAGGTGAATTGCTTTCTCCCCTTGCTCTACCCCTTCCTCTGCCATGGTCAGAAGATGAAAACAAGGACAGATAATATAGGATGAAGACAGAAATGTGCCATGGTCCTGTACAAGTAAAGACTATATCAAGAGAACCAAATCTCAACATGAACTGAATTTGAAGAAGGGCTGGGATTAAAGGTGAGAAGGGAGGGAAAGAAAATGAATTCCATTTAAGGCATGTTGAGTTGGAGATGTCCAAGGGATATCTAGACAGAGATGTCCAACAGGCAATTGGTAATGTTGGATTGAACCTCAGGAAAGAGACTGTGTCTGGGAATACAGATATAGGAATCACCTGTATCAAGAGGGTCCATGGGGGCTGATAAGATTCCTAAGGTGAAGGGTGCAGAGG
Organism: Gymnobelideus leadbeateri; assembly: GCA_011680675.1. NCBI lineage: Eukaryota > Metazoa > Chordata > Mammalia > Diprotodontia > Petauridae > Gymnobelideus > Gymnobelideus leadbeateri. The sequence goes on from WOXC01004059.1 coordinate 256,761, forward strand.
GAGGCACAGGCCTGACCCTTGGAGGGGAAAGTATTGAATTTGGAGTCAGAGTTCCTTGGTTCAAAGTCTGACTCTGCCATTTACTGTCTATGTGACCCTGAACAAATCACTTCATTTCTTTGAGAAATGACTTAGTTCTATTTAGTTCAATTTAACAAATATTTATGAAGTGAATAAGGCTCTGTGCCAAGCCAAGGAAACAATTATCAAAGAAATCTTTAGGGGGTGAAGGGATAAAGAATAAAAAGAAATTTAGGTGGGGGAAGAGGTGAGGATAGAGATCAAGAAAGACTTTATATTGGGACCCAAAATGAAGTTCTGGAAAGGAATGAGCAGCAACAGTACACAAAAACAAGGGATTTATTTGAGAGTAAAGAGCAGCGAGTAGGTGAACTGGTTAACAATAGGGTCATGACTGTGAAGGAAGGTATGTGAAACAAGAGCAGAGGTGGACTGAAAGACAAGGAAGAATGGAGTGAGGACAAGTCATGGTGAAGGTAACTAGGGTTGGGAATGAGGCAGAACCAGGCACAACTGTGATGGCAAATATCTGTAATCTCCACTATTCAGGGAAGCTGAGACTGATGGATCGCTTGAGTTTGGGAGTTTTGAGCTGTAGTAGCATTCCTGTTGCCCCCCCTAAATCTGACATGCCCAGGAGTAGAGGGTCATTAGGCTGCTTAAGGAGAGACTGAACTGGCGCAGGGCAGAGAAACAGAGTAGGTAAAAGCTTCCATGCTCATCAGCATTGGGAGCAGGTCTGTGAGTAGCTGCTGGACTTCCAACCTGGGTGAGATAAACTGATCAAGTCTCAAAAAAAAAAAAAAAAGGCAAGGGGTTGGGGGAGGGAGAATGAGACTGAGGGAGAGATGGAGGGATTGGGCATGGTCAGAGGAATTTCATAGTTCTGGGTCAAAATGGTTGAGGACTTATGAGTGATAGTGAGATCAAGGGCATGTCTATCCCTCCACAAGACTGAAGTTGAAAGAAAGAGAAGGTCATAGGTTAATGAGCTAGAAAGTTCACAGACAGAGGGGACCACTCAGAGCCTCCAACACACACATAAACAAAATCGGTAAACACACACACACACAATCAGTAAAGAACTTTTCTCTCCACTATTACCACGAGTTATTTAGACAATAGAAGTCCAATAGGAAGAGGGGTGCTACCTTTCTGGCAGCCCCAAAGTATAGGTATGTCTAAGCTCTTAGAGGATTTTGTGGGATGGTATAAGAGGATATTGGGGTATAAGAGGATATTGGGATAAGAGTGGCACTGTGAATCTTGGGAAGGATAGACACTGTAGGATTGTATAGGAAAGGAGGAAAGAGAATTGTGTTTGTCTGTGGTACTGTGTCCCTTTATGTATTTTCTACAGTTTTTAATGAGCTCCTTCATATTTTAGGAATTTTCTATGGGGTGAAAGGAAGGCTGTCCTGTACTTAAAAACTGTATTTAATGGGGCAGCTAGGTAATGCAGTTGTTGTAAGGAAACCCAAATCACATGCCACCTGATTTGGAGCCCACCATTAAGCCCCTTCATATTTGTCTTTATCTTTATCCTAAATCTCATAACCACTTGTAACAGCTTAAAGGCATAGTCCTGGGTAGAGTGACTAACCTAAGGCATAGTCCACAGTTCCCTTATCTTTCCCTGAGTTAGTACTTCCCTAAATCAGTAAGTCTTGAAGCAGCATTTTCTATAAGGATTATGGTGCAAGTCTGTATAAAGATCATGATGCAAGTCTATCCCATGTAAGAGACCACCCTGTTCTGGGATGCTGACCCAGCAAAGTCCCCCACCCAGAACGCTGACCAAGCAGGGTCCCCCACACCCTTCACCCAGAATGTGATTTTGACCTGTTCCATGACCCCAGCCTGTTCGGGGAATTCCACTGCCCCTGTGCCCTCCACCCTGTTCTAGGAAAGACCCCGTCTGCACCCTTGTACCCTTGCGCCATGTTTCCCAAATTAGCCCTGAGCTATAGATCCAACCAATAGCTATTCTTGGCTTCTGTATGTCATCGCTTACGCTAGCTCCCCTCCCCAATTGTGGTTTTTGCCTTTATAAGCACGGCCTGTACCCCAATTGAGGGCAGCCTGATTTGAGTGTGTACTCCAGGCAGTCACACACTTGATCAATAAATCCACATCTAAATTTATCAAAAACCCAGATCTCATCTCACTCATATTCTCTTCACAATACAGTGAATAAAGCACCAGCCCTGGAGTCAGGAGGACCTGAGTTCAAATCTGGCCTCAGACACTTAACTAACACTAGCCGTGTCACCTTAGGCAGGTCACTTAACCCCAATTGCCCTACCTCCCCACCTCCAAAAAGCAAAATAAAACAAAACAAAACAAACCTATATTTATTACCATGATTTCTTGTACAGGAGTTAGGGATCCCTTTGATTCACAACTATCTCATCTTAGATATGAACTATGGTCAGAGGTTTCCCAAAGTAAACTGGGGTGAGGGGGAAAAAGGGGGGCCATAATGAGTCCATAAAATTATGTTTGATGGTGCCTTTTGACACTCAATTAAATCAACTCTACCAGCTCCTCTAGCTATCACACAGGCTGGTCAGGATGCAAATCCCAAGGAGTGACATTGGTAGCAGCAGCCAACTGGGACTAGTGTTAATCTGTAGAATGGGGCCACTGAGCAACTCAGATGTTTACCAATCAAAACATACCTTTTTCTTGACTTGACTAGAATGGGCAGGATCATACAAGGAAGATAATTTTTATATCTCAGATTGGTGACTTTTGGAAGTTCACCAACTTGTCTTCGTCTATTCCTCATTATAAAATGCCATTTGCACTAAGTGCTCCAGGCCACTTATTTCCAGCTGAAAGATCTGGAAAGGAATGGCTTCTCTTGGACATGTGCTTTCATCCTTCCTCATACCAGGATGGAAAAAAACAAAATAAAAGCTAGGCAGGACCAATATATCCTTTGTCTATCAGATCTATTTTTATCCAATCAATATATTATAATGTTTAGACAGGCCAAATGTGGGGACTCGGGATCTTTCTTGATTGGATTACAATGTAATTTGCTTATTCATTCTTCCATTAGGTACAACTTCCTTATACCTCCTGATGCCATTTATGACAAGAATGCCAATATTAATATGATTCATTTCTTCCAGTAGTATGCCAACTCATTGGTCACTGAAGAAGCTCCCATTGAAAATACCAACAGTTAATATGTATAGTCAAAAAACAATATCCTCTTTAGCACCCTCTGCTCCCTTTTCTCCTACTATAGATGAGGGACACACAGGATTAAGGGATATTTGTTTTGATCCAAGGGTTACAAGAGTCAAATGATTCATCAACTGGTTCCTAGCTTATTCAGGGCAAACCTCTATATACCCTTCAGACAGCAGACACAATATCAAACAACCACACTCAAATTCAAATTCAGACAGATTCTATCAACCTAGAAAGGCTTTCACTAGAATACTCTTCAAGAAACCAGGGCCACCTCCATGTCATGAGGCAACAGCAAAATTGTGCTTATGGATGATTCTACCACTGGGCAAGGAAAATACGAGAAGCCCTGAATCCATAGCTGGGCTTGACGTAATTTGTAATTTGATATAATTTGACTTCCAGGATTTACAATCCTAGAGACAGCTGAGACACCTCCCAGAGTGGCACCTTTCTTTTTCTTCTGGTTTGACCTGAAATTTTCTTATTCCCAGGTGAGGAGCTTATTAGGGGATGAGGAGTGTATATTCTAATATGTAGAACTTCTCAAATTCTATTTCAGGTTGGTTTAAATAAATGAGTTTACTTGCTAATGCTAGTCATAATAACCTTTTGTTATTGTAACCAGCCTTTGGTTGGGAGGTGCTAAACTGGCAAGGGTAAGCTAAGGGTTACCCTTCCCCTTAAAGAGCAATCAAAGAAGCAACTTTTGCTCTGAATCACTAAACCCTGTTCCCCCTAGAGATATTTGAAGGATAGCAGATAGGTTTGTTTCTAGCCAGAAACACCTCTTTTAGAGACAGGAGAGATCACTCACTCAGGCTCTAGAGTTCCTAGGTCTTAGATTCTATCTCCTCCTCTCTTCTCTCCATCAATTGCTGGTAGTATATGCATAGTCCTCCTCCCACTTTGCAAAGGTGGGTCAGACCTCAGGTCATATCTATCTATGCCATCTGCACCTATATATTCAGAGTCCTACATACCCATATTACACCTATGATAGGAATTCAGCCCCTCAATTCATTTAAGAGTCATCTCCACTGATTGGAACTAACTGGAGAGGGGCAAGTGTCAAATCTCACCTCCTTCATAAGACTTTTCCTTATCCTTCCAGCTGCAGATGCCCACCAAGAAAACTATCTTATCTATACTCAAATCTGTACACGTCACCTCCTTTTAGTAGACTATTAGCATCTGGAGGGTAGGAACTGTTCCATATTTGTCATCATATCTCCAGAAGCTAGAACAGTGGATAGGAATAAATACTGGACCCATGATTTCACTGATATTGGGAACTCCCAGATGAAGAAGTTCTACCAATGAAGATGAGCAACTTTTCTACATATCCATAGTTTTAGAGAGTTCTCTACCACACTGTGACTTAAGTGACATGCCCAGGGTCAGTATGTGTCAAAGGCAAGACTTGAACTTAAGTCTTTCTGGCTCCAAGGCCAGTACTTTATCTACTATGCCAAGCTGACTCTCATAAATGCACTTAATAAATGCTCATTAATTGATTGATCCATTTAAACAACTCAAAGAAATGAACAAAACTGTATTACCAAAGAAAGAGGGAACCTGGGAACACCTTACAATGGAACCTTCGCCAATTGCCCTTTCTGCTATGGAAGGTCATTCTCCAGCCAGTCCCACTGCCATGAAAGCCCTGGTCCTTATCTTTTTCCCTTTCAGATTATTCTAGGATGTCATTCTGATAGCAGGAAGCCAGTTTATTTGGTAAATTCATAAGATTTAGAATTAGAAGAGACCTTTCAAAACATCTTGTCCATACATTTCTGTAAGTGGCCAATATAGGAATTTGTGTTGCTGGACCATGTATATATGTTATGAGGGTTTTCTTTTTTTTTTTTATTATTGTGCATGGATGTGTATGCAAGGGGACAATGAAAGGAAGGGATTAAAATGCTTGTAAAGTAAATGCTTCTTTTTTTCAAGTAAACCTATAGAGACATTGAAAAGAAAAGAAAGCAACATGGAGCTTCCATCCTTCATTTTACAAAGGCAGAAACTGAGGCCCAGAGAGAAGGGCCTTGCCAGATCACAGAGCCAGTGAGTAGGCAGAGCCAAAATTCACAACCATATCCAACTCCGGGGACCACACGGCCTCAGGTAAACAATTCACAGGACAGGTTTTTTGTTTCGGTTTTTAGGGGGATAGGGGCATGTAATGTCAGTGAATTAGTGTGGCTTATTTTTCCACTGAATTAACCAAATCAACCAAGTGCTTTAAGATTGTAGAAAGACAGCTCAAACTGGTGCTTTTCTTCCTTCTGGAAGGCTGAATAATAAACTACCCTATCAGCCCTAGGTCCTGCAAGGTAACAATTCGGGTGTTAAGGACCAGGTTGCTGGTGGCGAAATAGGGCAAGGAGTGGCCAAAATGGACACCTTCCCAAGTGTCAGGTTGGGTTGAGAAATTTAAGAGCAAATATAAAAGGAAGAAGTTGGACTTAATCTCCAGGTCCCTTTCAGCTCCAACATCCCATGAGATAGTCCATGCACCTCAGCCAATCCAGTCAGGCATTGCTCGCTGGTCAGAAGGAGAAATGGCCTTTGGACTAGATCCAAAACAGTCAATTGTGGGTTCCTGGGAAGATTCCAGGGTATAAGGGGAAGAAAGAATATCATTCATAGATCTAAATGGTGGAAACCTAGCAATAGTAAAGAATGAACTAAGCCAGGGGGAAGAGGGATGGCAGAGGCTATTAGCTTTCTTCTGCCTCCTCAGTGACATCCTTTCTCAAAGTTTTCCCTTTCCCCAAAGTTCTCTCTGGAGTATGGGCTCCAGGGAGAGAAGTCTAGAAGAGGGAAAAAGGACCTGCTAGACTGTAAGCTTCATGTAGACAGCAGTGAGGTTTTCTCTCAATTCTATAGTTCACCCAGCATCTAACACAGCACTCTGCATCTAACTTCAAGAGATCTGTGATCTCCCTAGGGGCACCCTCAGATCACAACCTAATCATCGCTCATCCTCCCATGCATCTGTGTCTTCCTGGCAGTTCTCTACTCGCCATGTTGGGGCCTGCTTCTAAATTCCTAATTGGTGTGTGGATACCAATGGAGTACCCACTGTCCATCATTTATTCTTCCCTCAACACATGGCTGACCCACATTTTATCTTTTCCAGTCCTAGGATCCTCTATATGCATTTATAAAGCTTGGACTCTGCATAGAATAAGCACTTAATTAATATTGTTTAACTGAACTGAGATAAACTCATCTCAGCAATGCTTACCTACTACTTCGCTATGCAGTGCATTCTCCTCAGTTCTGTGGGGGCTTCCAAAACTTTAGACGCGCTTTTTGGAAAGCCCTTTCCCATTTTCTGCCTACCTCTTCAATTTATTTTCTTCCTGGACTCTTATGTTGATTCATCCCAGCCTTCCCTTTACTCTCTCAGATCACAACTTGGACTATTTTCTTTTTATATCCCCTTCCCCCATTCTTTTCCTAGGCCCTTAAATTAATTTGCCCTTAATTACCTCCTCCCTAAGGGCTACACATTCAACTAGATGAAGCATGAGACATTGACTTTTGGACATGTCCGATGTGGGAATGTGTTTTCTTTGACTATGTAAAAGTTCATTTTTCCTTTTTCCCAATGGTGGAGAGAAGGGGAAGGGAGAGAAAAGTAGCCAGGTCTCTTCCTACTTTGGCTATTATATGGTTGTGACCTGCCACAGGTGATAGCAGATCTGTGGGGACATGGATAGGGGAATGTGCCCAAACTAGCTAAGGAAGGAAATTTTTTAAAACACAAGAAAAATGCTTGTTAATTGCAAAATAATAGTGCAGGCCCAAAGAGAACAAGACTAGAAAGGAGGCCAGATCATTGAAGAGGGGCATGTGGAGAATGCAGCCTTCCTGCAAAAGATCATAACTGATGAATCATTTAGTATAGATAGAATTCTAGAGTCCAAGTTCACACTTGCTTATAGACTCCCAGCCCACCCCTGACATTTTGTCCTCTCCTGCTAGGACTCAGAAAGTTCAGAACTCTCGATTCAGCTCAATACAGCATTTGACCAGACTCCACAGAGCAACTTCCCAACACGCCTGCCATTGGATAGGAGTGGGGAAGGATCAGGACAAAGCACAGTCCCTCAACACCAAACCCACGCTCACACCAAGTCCGCCTGCACCAGCTGGGACTGGCCAACCTCAGCCTTCACACACTCCTTCTGATCTCATATGGCTCTTTCTCTCTCCTATACAACTCACTCCTCCTACTCCACAACCTCTACTGAACCTTTCCAAGTGTCAAAGCAATTCATTTTTCCTGAATCATGCCCACCTTATATAACTCATGAAGCCTTCTACCACAACAACCTTTCTGTACCCAGGCTGGTAGTTTCTGTTTCTCCTCCTCCTGCTATACTTCTATCCCCTCAATCCCCTCCAGTCCACCCCCCATACCACCCTCATCCCCCAACCTTTCAGCCCCTCCCATCCCTTCTATCCCCCCAATACCAATGGGCCAATACTTCTTTAATGAGACCAGGTAATAACCAGCTGATATGCCCCCACAGCCTTAGACACACAACTGTCTCCCCTTTTCCAACATGCTTAGGGTCTACTACATCAGCATCTAGGACAGGAGCTGCTGACCTTTTAAGTTTCCTGTACCTTTTGGTTTTTCGTAAACCTTCAGCAGGTGTTTATTCAGTACCTACTATGTGCTAAGCACAAGGGAAACAAAAAAAGGCAGAAGACAGTCCCTACTTTCAAGGAGTTCAGTCTAAGGGGGGAAGACAACATGCAAACAACTACATACAAGCAAGCTATATACACAAGATAAATTGGAGATAATCTCAGAGGAAAGTTAAGATTTAGAACTAGAAAAGACTTTTTGCCTTTTGATATGAGAGATAATGCATTTGCACATAAGAAATAAAATAGATTAATTTCAATAAGATAATATATTTATTTATCAAACTGTCCACATGACTAACTTCTATCACATCCCTCCGGGGTTCATGCCCCCCAAGGAACACCTGACCTGGGAGCTCAAGCCAAACCAGCAGGAGCAGACAAGATGTGGGGTACTAACAAACACAGGGAGACATGTGACATGATGCTAAACAGAACGAGAACAATTTACGTTCCCAGAACATGTAAGTAGTAATTATTATAGCAGCATATTTATGTGTTTGTGTAATTTATTTAACATATTAGTATAATATATTTTGTTATTATACCACACTATAATGATAAAAGCAGCAACAAATAGGGAAACATGCACAGAGGGCAAGGACTTCAGAAGGGAACATGGGATCAAAGAGAATCAAATCAATAAGCATTTATTAAGGGTCTGCTATGTACCAAGCTATAGTGCTAGGCACTGGAAAGGTTTTTGTTCCTATCTTGTGGGTCTGGAGGGAATGGGGCACAAAAAGGGAGGAGAGGGGCACTAAAAGGGGGATAGGAGACTTTTGAACATTCTAACCAAATTGCAATTTTATGCGGGGTCAACTCTGCTGTCCATCTTCCTTCTATTCAGGGCAGTTCTTAAACCCTGATGGCTTTGCCAGTATCGGTACAAACACAGCAGGCTTTGTGATGCTTGCTTTCTTGTTAGGCTCACTCACCCTGGAGACAGGCAGAGAAGCTCACCAGGCAAGGCCTCTACCTCTCTGAGCCTCTAGCCATCAGTCAACAAATGGGTCCTCCCCATCTCAGCCCTTTTACTCTTGGAAATTAACCAAGCCGTTGATCCAGCACAGACATCTGGGGCAGGAAGCCATCCAAATAGTCCAGCCTACAAAAGGAACTAGGTGGTACAGTGGAAAGAGCATCGGTTGAGACATTAGGAGAGCAGAATTCAAAGCCTAGTTCTGCTAATAAATCATTGTGTGACCTTGAACAAGTCACTTCCCTCTCTTGGGCCTCTGTTGTCTCCTCCTGGTACAATGGGTGGGGTGCTGGACTCAGGTCATCCTGACTCCTGGCTCTGCCCACCTGTGTGTTCTTGGGCAAGTCATTTAACTTTTGTGGGCCTCAGACAAAAATAGCACCTACCACCCAGGATTGGTGTAGAGATAAAGTGAAATGTTTGTAAAGCACTTTGCAAATCTGCAAAAAGAGGTAAAGTGGACTCTCCTGCTATGTCCCTAAGTCCAGCCACTGATAATGGGGAAGTGATCTTCGCCTCTCTGAAATTACAGATGAAATTCTTCTTCTGTAAAATGGGGTATAATTCCCATTGCTGGGAGGATCAACTGAAATGCTATATGCACAGGGTTTTACAAAGCTTAAAGACCTCTACAAATGCCAGTTCTACCATTAGAATTAGGAGGTTGGATGAGACTCAAGGGTTCCTACCCTGGGGTCCATGAACTTTTTATTATTATTATTTTGATAACTTTGTTACGATATAATTGATTTCCTTTCTAATGATACATATTTTCTTTTCTCCCTTTAATAATACTGTGTTGAGGGGCAGCTAGGTGGCACAGTGAATAGAGCACCGGCCCTGGAGTCAGGAGGGCCTGAGTTCAAATTTGACCTCAGATACTTGACACAATTACTAGCCATGTGACTTTGGGCAAGTCACTTAACTCCAATTGCCCTCCAAAAAAACAAACCAAAAAAAAGCAAAAAAAAATAATACTGTGTTGATAAGAGGTGCATAAGCTTCAGTATATTGTCAGAGGGGTCCCTGACCTATAGAAAGTGAAGAAACACCAGACTAGATGATCCCCAAGATCTTCTGGGTCTCATATTCTAGGATTCTCATTTACCAGTTTCCTTCTTCCTTGAAAGGAGAAATAAGAGCAGCTCTGAAATCCTGGGAACCTGGGAAGAAAGACCACTCAAAGGAGTGTAGGGGCAGGGGAAGGGCACAGAAAGAGGAGGCAGGGACCCCAAAAATATATGCTTCAGCCTTCACATTTTTACCAAGGGCTGGCTCTCTCTTACATTCCTGCTGTCTGGCAATTGGGGTCATCTCAGGACAATTCACTTCCCCTCTGGGATCAGTGATGCTATTTCCTAACTTTGGGAAATTTTAGCATCTGAAAGGCCTATTTTTTTCTAGCAGTAAGATTGAAGTGTCTCTATTTGAAAACTCTGCCAGGGTATTACCTAATTCAAATTGAGGACAGATCTAGCTTCCTGGTAGGTTTGTAAAATAAACTGACTACACAAAGGCATAGACCTCTTACCTGAAGTGAGCAGAGAGCCCCCCTGAGTAGATCCAAGTCCCATCTGGGACACCCCCATATTCCAAACCAGAAACCTGCCTTTGAGGCAAAACATGGTGAATTTGACATTGGATATTCCCCCAGGACTGAGTGCAGTGAGGCTATTGGTAGGCAAGGCAAGGCAAGGAGGATTTATTGAGCAGTTACTATGTGTTACTGTGCTACACAGTGGACATGCGAATAAAGGCAAAAAGAAAGACAGTCTCTGGCCACAGGGAACTTATATTCTAATGAGAAAGAGACCACAGAAAAGAGAGATGAAATATGAAGCAAAAGGGGGTGGAAAGTCCCTTAGGGGAGGGGTCCAGAATGGTGTGAACGCCACCCAGAGAGTCAGAAGCACAGTCAGGAAGGGGAGGAGAGGGGAGGTAAGTGGTAAGGAGCTGAGACTTCAAAGCACTATTGTACTCTCATGCTAGGTCTTAGAAGGACACAGCAAACCATTCCAGTACCTTGCCAAGAAAACCTCAAATGGGGTCACAGAGAGTCTGAAATGACTGGACAACAGCAATAACAAAAGGTCTTAGAACGAACTGAAAAGTGAAAATGGAAATAAGTTGTGTTGTCTTGGAAAAATGGAAAGACATTTGCACTAGCATTCATAGGATCATAGATGTAGAGCTGGAAGAGACCTTAGAACTTATTAAGACCAGTGCTTTTAGCTTACAGGTGAGGAAACTGAGGCCCAGGGAGATGAAGTGACTTGTGAAAAGACACAAAGGCAGTAAATGGCAGAGATAGGATTTTAACCCAAGTCCTCTGATCCAAAGCCTTTCAGAAAAGTCCTTGCTTCTCCCAAGTAAAAAAAAAAAATGAAAGCAAGGCACATACAAAGACAGACAGACAGACAGAGAAATATAGATGGATAGATGGATGGATAGATGGATGGATGGATGGATGGATGGGATTGATGGATGGACAGATGAATGGATGCTCAGATGGACAGATGGACGGATGGATGGATGGACAGATGGATGGATGGATAGTAGAAAGCATGTAGATGATAGACAAAAGAGACATTCAAATAGATAATAAAAGATAAATAGATAAAAGATAAAGGACAAACAGATAGATGATGGATGATAAAGGATAGACAGATAAACAGATGACAGATAGACAGTTGGATAGAGAGAAAGAGCATTTATAAAGTGCTTATTGTGTGCTACAACATTGTGTCCAGAGAATACAAATAAAAACAAGCAAAATAGTCCCTGCCCAGAAGAGGAAATTACATTGTAATTGGAGAAGACAACATTAAAGGGAAGGTGGTGAAGTGGGAGGGAAAGCATATATTTTCTGTCTCTGAAATTGTGGCATTCTGCACTTTTTTTTTCTTGGGGATTGAATGATCTGGTCTCTTACTATTCTGGGTATTGTATGGCTATACCCTGACACAGGTGATGGCAAATCTATAACTGGGACAGAAATGTGCCCAAATAAACCAGGGGAGAAAAAAAAGAAGCTCATCTCTGAGGTCAAAGCTAACAGAGCCTCACCTAAGGCAACAGAAAACCCCAGTGGAGTTAGGGTTTAAATTGGAAATATGGCCTCAGTGATTATCTACTGACTGTGGGCTAAGTTCCCTTAGTCCTGCCATGGCCTTCTCACCCTGGAACATCCAGGAGCCTCTGTTTAGAGGTCAGCCATCCTTTTTTCCCTTTCTGGTGCTGCTACTGACTCTGGGTTTTGTCAACATACCTCAGCTACCTTCTCACTCTGAAAGTATCCTCCTCCCCTGTGGCCTTCTAGAACATTCCCCCACCCCTGAGGACCTCTGCTAATGAGGAGCTCCTCCAGAATCTCCATTGTGAGGAAGGGCTCAGGTGAGTGGTTCATCATCCTTCTCCTGGCTCTGTTTCTGGCTCTCTACCATCACACCAGTACTTTCCCCTCCTGCCTACTGCTTTTCAGCTCCCTTTATGTGCTATCTTCCCCTCACTCCATTTCCACACACCCCCCCAGAATATAAGCTCCCTGATAGCACAGACCATTGTTCTTTTATGTGTGTGTTTGTATATATATGTAAGTGTATATGCATGTGTATGTATGTGTATATATATAAATATAAGTATGTATATGTGTATATGTGTGTATTATGTGTGTATATACAAATATATATAAATATATATATACAGATATCTTTTTCCCTGTGCCTAGCACATAGTAAGTGCTTAACAAATGCTCGTTGACTTGACTTGAGGGAGGGGAGGGACTGACTCTGGACTAACCATGACAGCTCAGTTTCCATGCGGTAGCTAGAATGCATAGACTTGAGAACAGGGTCCTGGGATTTACAAATGGAAGGTTCCTGAAAGATCATCCTTTCATTTTGCAAAGGAGGAAACATGCCCAGAGAAATTGAGCAACTTACCCAAGATCTCCCAGGTAATAAGTATCATAACCTGGACCTGAATGCAGGTCCTGACTCCAGATCCAGGGCTCAGGATAAAGGTCTGAGCCAGGATGGGCTCTCCTGGTAGATCTCAGAAGCTCTCTAACACAGCTGCTACTCCACTAATGGCCCTCTCTCCACTTTGCCAGGGTTTCTACTGGGGAAGGGATGGAAGTGGGCATGCTCTCCTCTCCCTGGCCCCAACTCAAGGACATTCCCAGGCAGCAACCTCAGCCCTATGCTGCTAATATCAAGGCTTTTAAAGAAAGGAAAACCATCCTTCCTCTCTCAGAAAGAAAAGGTGACCCCCTGGTTCAAGACAACAGTGAAGCATTCCAATTGTCCTCCTATTGCTGGAGGTATCTTAGCTTACAGCTGTCCCTCTGTCTGTGTTATGTTCATAACTCCTGCTTTAATAGCTCTCACTGTGAAATCCAGATCCATTCTGGGAGTCCCTACTCCCAGGTTCTTCTGACATACAGAAGAGGCAGTATGAGGCCATGGACTCTGCATCATTAGACCTGGGTTGGAATCTCAGCTCTGAACTTACCTCCATGACCTCAGCAAGTCACTCTGAAGTCTCCTTCTTCTCCTTAGTTCTCTAAGGTCCATTCCAGTTCTAACATTTCATGGTTCTATTGCATATATCTTCAATGGCAATAGGGAGCCACTGAAGATTATTGAATAGGGGAGTGACATGGTCAGATCTATATTTTAGGAAGATAATTTTGGCAATTTTTAGAGAATGGATTAGAGAGACGGGAAGCAAGGAAAGCAATTGAGATATTATTATCGTAATAACCCAGGTGAGTGCAGATGAGGGCCTGAACTAAGACAGAGGTTTCATACATAGAAAGAAAGGGACAGATGTTAAAGATGTGGAAGCAGAATTGACAAGACTTGACCTAGAGGTGAGGGAAAGGAAGGAGTTGAAAATAACTCTGAAGTTGAGAGCCCAGGTGACTGACATAGGGAAGGGCTTGGGGAAAAGAGCTTGAGTTTTGTTTCAGACATGTTTCATTTGACATGGGAAGCTAGGCATTCCAGTGGAAAGAGGGCCAGCCCCAGACTCAGAAGGACCTGAGTTCAAATCCAGCCTCAGATACGTACTAGCTGTGTGACCCTGAGTAATGCACTTAACCCTGTTTGCCTCAGTTTCCTCATCTATAAAAAGAGCTAGAGTAGAAAATTGCAAAGTGCCCCAGTATCTCTGCCAAGAAAATCCCAAATGGCGTAACAGAGAGTCAGACACAACTGAAACAACTCAACAGCAACAAAAAACTTGAGATGCCTACAAAACGTCTAACTGGAGATGCTGAACAGGCAGCTTGTGATGCAGGAAAAACTCAGGAAAAGATAGCTGAGCCCATGGAAGCTGATAAGATCACCAAGAGAGAGATTGCAGAGAGAGAAGAGAATCAGGCCTAGAGCTAAGTCCTAGGCAACACCCATGTATAGGGGAGGGACATATGACAATGATCCAGCAAAGGAGACTGAGAAGGAATGATCAGAGATGTAAGAGGAAAACCTGAAGATAACAATGTCACCTAAACCCAAGGAAGAGAAGGTATCTAGGGGGAGGTGCAGTAAGTAGTGCCCAATGCTACAGAGTTCAAGTAGGATGAGGTTCTGAGAAAAGGCTGTCAGATTTGGAAATTAAGGGATCACTGGTCAAAAGCCTATTTACCCTAAGAGGTAAATGGTCATAGGATATGAACAAAAAAAGCTCTCAGGAGAATGGCAAGCTATTACAAACACAGGAAAGAATGTTACAAATCAAGAATAACAAAAGAAATAAAATCCAAACAACTCTGACATTTCATCCCTACATCTTAGACAAAGATGACTAAAAATGGGAACAATCATTGTTGGAGGGGTTGTGGAAAGACTGGCTCTCTAAACCACTATTGGTAAAGCCATGCATTGTTCCAACTGTTTTGTAAGGCAATTTGGAATTATGCAAAAAAAATTACTAAAATGCACATAACCTTTGACCCAAAGATTCCACTGTCACCCCAAAAAGGTCAATGATGAAAAGAAAGGCCTCAAATACACAAAAGTATTTATAGCAGCACTTTTGATGGTAGAAAAGGACTGGAAACAAAGCAGATGCCCATTGACTGGGGAATGGCTGAACACCTGAGTTACATGAATGTAATGGAATATTACTGCTCTGTAAGCAATGATTAATATTAAGAATTCAGAGGAACATGAGAAGCCTCACTTGAACTTATGAAGAAATAAACAGAACCAGGACAATGAGCTATATGACTGCAGCAATGTAAGGAACAGTAACAACAGCAAAACAATTGAAACTAAATACTGTGAAATTATGGCCAAGCCCCAAAGAGAGGCTGTGAGAAGGCACCTCCCTTCTTGGCGAGGTAGGGAGACAAAGGAAGGGAACAAGGCAGGGAATGACAGACTTTTCCAACGTGTTCATTAGTTTTGCTGAAGTTGTACTCTCTCTCTTTTTTCCTTCTTTCCTGTAGAGGATTTAAGTTCCCTTTCCAGTTCTGATGACACTAACAAGGCTTTCTCAGAGGAAGCGAGCATGGGGAGGATGGAAGTGATACAAATTTTTCGTTGTTCAGCCATTTTTTCAGTCATATCTGACTCTTCATGACCCTATTTGGGGGGGGTTTGGCAAAGATACTTTTCCTTCTCCATCATTTTACTGATGAGGAAACTGATGCAGACAGGCGTGTGACTTGCCCAGGGTCACACAGTTAGTAAGTGTCTGAATTTGCCACTGAGCTGACCAAAAAAATTTTTTAAAAAAACGAAAGGGGCAATTAGGTGGCACGGTGAATAGAACAACAATCCTGGAGTCAGGAGGACCTGAGCTCACATCTGGCCTCAGACACTTAACACTTACTAGCTGTGTGACCTCAGGAAAATCACTTAACCCCAATTGCCCTGCCTTCCCCCATCCAAAAAGGAAAAAAATAAATCATTGGTAACCTTGGAGAGAGTAGTTTCAGTCAAGTAAGGCCAGAAATCAGATTCAAAGGGCTTGAGAGGGCGCAGCTAGGTGGCAGAGTGAATAGAGCACCGGCCCTGAAGTCAGGAGGACCTGAGTTCAAATCCAAGCCTCAGACACTTAACACAAACTAGCCATGTGACCTTGGGCAAGTCACTTAACCCCGATTGCCTTACCTTCCCCCTCCAAAAACCAAAAAAAAAAAAAAAAGGGGGGGGGACTTGAGAAGTGAGAGGTGAGAAAATGGAGGGTGCTTGAGACCCCAAAATACCCACATGCTGGGTCCTGCCGAATGAATTTGACTCAAGTCTTCTCTCCTCCAAAGAAAAGCAAATTTTATTAAAAGTTCGCCATATTGGATAGACTCTTAAGGAGCCTCAGTATCTGTAAGACTTGTATTGGAAACTAAAATTTTCCCCGTGTTGTAAAAGACAACCCACAGATGAACTTTTGGGAGCTACAGGCATAGGACCTGGAAGTCTCTTCCTCCATAAAGGAAGGCTTGGGAGTAAGCCTCAAAAAACAAACCAAAAAAAAAAAAAAAAACCCCACAAAAAAGCATCTGAAGTTTTCCCAGTCCCCTAGCTCTGAGAGAATTGAAAGAATCTGGCTTACACTTCTGCATGGGGTGTCTGTCCTTGTCCCAGAAGCTGCATCTAGGTCCATGTTCTCCAATATAACCAAACTGGACTGAGAACCTCAGAGGTCAGGCTGAGAATGAGACATCCTCTTAGCTGTCTGATCTAATGGGACCTGAGAGGTCAGGCCCAAAACACACACACACACACACACACACACACACACACACACACACACACACACACAGGAGGCTTATGTACCTTCCAGTCCCAGCTGGAGAAGAGCTCTTTTACTAATTTAATATATATTCTATATTTGTAACAAGATTTTTTTTCTTTTGCAATTGGAGGAAAAGGAGGGAGAGAAGTTTAATTAAAGGTTAATTAAAAACAATAAAACTTAATTTTTAAAAATATGGACATTTAAGCAAAACAAATTCCCACATTGTCCATGTCCAAAAAATACACATCTCAATCTGCTCTCAGAAAGACTGCTCTTCCTGGGAGTGTGACTGTAAAAAGGAAGAGACATACGGGACAATGGTCTGAGGGGATAACAGGAGTTAGTGATGATTCTTTAAGCCTGGGATGTAATTTACAGGACGTGTTTGTAAGTAGTAGAGAAGGAACCAGTGAATAAGGAAATATTAAAGAATAGAGGGGAAAAGATCACTGAAAAGACAAGTTTCCAGATGCTGAAGTCCACACAGTGTTTTATGTGTATTTTCTCTTTTGAATTTCATAACAGAAGTGGGTTTTTGTTGTTGTTGTTTGCTTTTTGGAGGGCAATTGGGGTTAAGTGACTTGCCCAAGGTCACACACATAAGATGGGATTTGAACTCAAGTCCTCCTGACCCCAAGTCCAGCAGTCTATTCACTGCATTTCACTATTCAACTAAGGCAATGGGTAGTCCATCCAACTGTATGTTATAAACTGTGCAATATATATTTCTCAACCATTTGATGTCTCTCATATGGATAAGTAGGCCAGTCTCTTTCATTGGAGAAAAAGTTCCGTTGAAAAGGCCTTCTAGTGTCTGGGGCTGGAAGTAATCATAGTCAACTGATCTGCCATGACCTTTGAAAATGTCTACAAATGTCTGGAGGGCTTCACTGTGAATGAATGAATGAAAGAAAAAGCATTTATTAAGCATTCACCATATGCAAAGCACCTTGTGATAGAAATAGAAAAGTAAGGCAGTCCCTTTTCTCAAGGGGTTCAAGTTCTAATAGAGGGAGAAAACCCATAGATGAGGCTTAGACTTTGTGGTACTGCATCTTAGGCAATGTTGTTGACATCACTAACCCCAACGCACTGTCTGATGTTGAACCAGCGATTAGTGCCAAGGCCTTTTGGCAGTGGGAACATCCTTTTCCAGAGTTTCAATAGCCTTGGCTGCCAAAGGGGCAGGGACTGAGACTCCTGCAGGGGAAACCGACAGGTGGCATCTCAGCAAGGGATTCCCTGGATTATTGCTCGGAGGCCAAGCTGGAAGCAGGGCCCATAGCCTGGGTGGTGCTGCTCCCAAGGGCTCTTGCATTTATCTGCCCATGGATGGCAGTTGGTGCTGAAGCGGTAGCGAGGATGCTGGGCCGCTTTTCCTCCAGGACTGCCCTCTAGATGGTGGCTGCAGGTGGCGGGTTGTAAGCAGGACTGGTAGCGTGGTGGGGCTCCTGAGTTTGCCCAGCAATGGCATTATCTGTAGGGAGTCCCTCTTCCATGTGGACTCTGTACAGGATATGCTACAGCAGCAGTGAAAGCCTTCATCAAGCACAGGCCCCCCCCTAATGCCAATAACAGGATGGCTGCTGGTGAACAAAACTGTATCTGGGGAGGCCTTGATCAAGGAGTCTTGTATGACCTTAACACATGCAGGAGAGACTCTCTGTGGTGGAAGCCTTCCAAGGCTGCTTTTTGTTCCACAAATCAGGTCTTGTTGAACGTAGGAAGACACTGATCCTTATTAGGCCTTAGCTTAGTGCAATGGAAAGTATACTGAACTCTGAGTCACACAACGTAAATTAGAATCCTGCCTCCATTACTTACTTCCCCATGACCCTGAAAAAGGTCTGAGTTATCTTCTCTGTAAAATGAGAAATTTGGACTCAAAGCCCCTTCCAGCTCTAGATCGAAGCACTAATACACTAATACCCTGATCCCCACCCCAATTTAGAAAATTTCTGTCGGATGAACATACAGCTTAATTCACAAACTCCTCAAGTCAGGAACTCTGTTATGTGAGTTCTTGTTAACGGAGAGATGCTTGTACCTTGTGAATGAGCACAAATGTGCTTTGGGCCCCTTTTCCCTTTGCAAATCTGAGGCTTGCTAAGGAAAATTAATTATCTGACCTTCAAACGTACCAGAGATGATGTTCTGTGGAAAGGCCTCTGCTTGTCACAGTGAAACCAATGATAAATATAGGACCTGGTGCAATTTCTCAGTAAGATTTCATGTCAGTATTTTAATAATTGTCAAGGAGAGCCCTGGGAACCAATTACAAAACTAGGACAATTTCCCTAAAACTACCTGGTCTCCAACCCAGGAAACTTGTCGGCATTTAACACTGATGTGACCAGCTGGTTTCTAACAGGTTTACCCAACCATCAGATGGGCCAATTTACAATTTCTTAATAATAATAATAATAGTATGGGCAGCTAGGTGGAACAGTGAATAGAGCACCTACCCTGGAGTCAGAAGGACTTGAGTTCAAATCTAAACTCAGACACTTGACACACTTACTAGCTGTGTGACCTTGGGCAAGTCACTTAACCCCAATTGCCCTGCCTTCCCCCCTCCAAAAAGGCCAATAGTAATAATAATAATAATAATAATAATAATAATAGCTCAGTTCATACAACACTTTATAATCATAATAACTCATGCTTGTATACTTTAGAGTTTCCAACAAGCTTTTTTTACAACCTCCCTATGAAACTGAAATAAAAATATTATCCCCATTTTACAGATGAGTAAATGAAACTCATAGAGATGACATGACTTGGCCACAGTGACACCACCAGTAATGGCAGAGCAAGGACTTGAACACAGGTCTTATGAGAAGAAGAACAACAACATTTATATACCACCTACTATGTGTCAAGTACTATGCAAATCACTTTACAGTGATTATCTCATTTTATCCTTACAACAGCCCTGCATGATAGGTGCTATTATCATCCCCATTTTGCAGACCAGGAAACTGAAGCAAACAAGTTAAGTGACTTGCCCAGGGTAATACAGCTAGTAAGTGCTGGAGGTCAGATTGGAAATCAGGTCTTCCATGGCCCCAGGAGGACCATCCCTCTGAGCACTGTGGTGCCACCTAGCTACCCCTTCTGATGCCCTGTCCCATATTTTTTCTGTTCCTTCTCATCCTCCTCCAATACAAGGAACTTGACTGTAGGTTTCCAAGAAGGCAGAGACTCTTAGGAGGAAAGCACATGCAATGGGCACTTTCAGTGGAATACACTTTTCTATCAGCTTCCACCAGAAGCACTTGTTTCTCAATGCCCACTAAGTGGTCAATGGTGGTCAATGTTCCTGCTAAAATTTTTGAGGAATTAACTGGAAAGATTTAGTATATATGAGCCTTGTTCAGTTGGGGTCAGCTAAGCTGACAGTCTGGTTTCCCCCCACCCCCCGAGGGGCAGATGATCTGGTCCAGAAGGACCCAGATTCCTGACTCTGAGTTCAGTTCACTTTCCATTGCACCAAGCTACAGTCTAGTAAGGACCAGTGCTCTACCAGGTTCAAAAAGCAGCTTTAAAAACCCTCCTCCAACAAAGAGTTCCTCCTGCACAGGTTAAGATCAGACAAGACACTTTGATCAGTTCAACCCCAGATACAATTTTGTTCAACAACAACCCTCCACGGAGGGATTGAGTTAGTCACAGATAGCTTGCCCAGGGCTGAGATCCCATACAGGCCACATCCTGCTCAACAGCCTATGAAAATAAAGGCCTGGGGCCAGGGTCACCCAAGGAGTTTCCTTCTCTACCACTGCTCCCGAGCTGCTCCACATTGGTGGAAGAAGCCACACGTCCATCCGTACCAACCAGTCCCCCTCCACATTCATGTTCCTAATCTCAGCTGGCACCTGTTTACTTCCCATCAATCTTTCTCTCCTTTCAATCCACTGTCTCTCACACAACTCACAGTAACTGTTCCAACCCAAGCACTCTCCAACCACCTCCACCCCCTCTCTCTCTCAGCAGACTATCTCACTTCCTACTTTAATGAGAAAATCAGACTGACTGGTGTGAGCCCCCTCACCTCCCCTACTTTGTCCCTCCAAAGCCTGTTAACATCCTCCCCCTCAGCTCCTTTGCTTCTGTCTCAGAGGCCCAAGGGGGCCTTCTCATTGCCAAGGCCAGCCATACCTCCTGGGAGTGAGTGAGAAAATCAATCAATCAATAAGCTGACATTAAGAGCCAGTTATGTCATAGGTACTATGCAAAGCGTTGATGACATAGAAACAAAAGTGAAATTGTCCCAGAGCTCAAAGAATTTCTATTCTCCTGGAGAGATAAGGAGGTAGGAGGCTGGGATACTGAGAGTAGGTGTTGAAGGGGAGAAGACTGAGCCAGATGCTGCAATTACTGAAGAGGAAGAGCAATGTCCTGGAGGTGCATAGTTCATAAGGGAAAAGGGTCTGGACAGGATAGAGCAAACTCTCAAGGAGGAGAGGTGGTTGCTGGGGGATGATGCAGAAAAAGAATCTCAAAGTGGGAGCAAGGAATATCTCAACTCCAGCTCCTGGCCCTGAGAGTCAATGGGATGTGAGGGGAGGAGCTGCCAGCCTTGCAAAGAGTGCAAAGAGAGACCGGAGCTTCAGGAGAAACTTGGGTTCCAATAGGCAATAAAGATAGAAGTTAGAGGAAGTGATCCAAGATGAAGGGTAGCTTGAAAGTAAGAAAGGGCTCCAGAGAGCACAGTGACAAGGGAGGACAGGGGAGGATGAGGGATAATCCCAATACCAAGAGAGTATGGGAAAAAGTGGCCAACCAAAGAATGGCAGGGGAGACAGGACAATCTCAGATGCAATAAAGGAGGTAGGGGGAGAATATGTCCTTCCCTGCTCCTTCCACCTATGTGACCAGTGACCAAGCTCCTAGCCCTATTCTGGGGCTGCCTTCCCTCTGATCTTCCAGAGAAACTTGGTCCAACAGAGGATCAAAATGCATGAGACAGTGGCAGAGCCCCCCAGACCACAGAAGGATGGAACTAGTGTCCCCATTAAGGCGCCAGTACTTGCAACAAAACCCTGGCTACCCCACCCTAGGTACAACTCTACAGAGCTCTAATATTCTACAAGGGCAAGGGGGATTGTATTAACAAATGGGCATACTGCCATGTTTGAAAGAACAAAATGTTGCTACAGCGTTCAAGATTATAAAACAAAACTTAGGTGGCACAGTGAACAGAGCACTAGCCCTGGAGTCAGGAGGACCTGAATTCAAATCCGGCCTCAGACACTTGACACACTTACTAGTTGTGTGACCTTGGGCAAGTCACTGAACCCCAATTGCCTTGCCTTCCCCCCTCAAAACAACACCAGCAACAAACCCAGAACTTCCTAGCAGCCTGGTAAAGCCATTCTCTTGGCCTATGTAATGGCTGGCCTAGAATCCCAAATTCAACAAGAATTTGTTGAGTTCCTATTCAGGACAAGGGCTAGGCTAGGAGGGGGAATACAAAGATAGAAAGTGAGAAAGAGCCCCTGCTCCTAAGGACCTCACGCTCCACCAGGGCATCCAGAGGAGCCTTGGGGGTAGCTCCTAAGCTCCTTAGCTTCCTAAGGAGGAAGGACACTCCAGGCTTAGGGGAAAGCCTGTACAGCAATGCTGAGGCATGAGACACAAGGCAGAGTGTGGGACAGTAAAGATGTCATTCTGACTAGAACTTAGAATTTGTAAAAGGAGTGATGGGAAGTGAAAAGCAGACTGCAGAGAGCTGAGAAGCTTATATTTTATTTAGGGGAAATAGGTCACTAACAACTAGTGTGCAGCTGAAAGCAGTCAAACCTGGAGTCAGAAAGACACAAGTTCTGGGGCGGCTAGGTGGCGCAGTGAGTAGAGCATCGGCCCTGGAGTCAGAAGGACCTGAGTTCGGTTCTGGCCTCAGACACTTAACGCACACACAAACAAACAAACAAACAAACAAACAAAACCTAGCCACGTGACCTTGGGCAAGTTACTTAACCCCAATTGATCTCAAAAAAAAAAAAAGACACAAGTTCGAATCCTGCCTCAGACATGTACTAGTTGTAGGACCCTGGGCAAGTCACTTAACACCAATGTGGCTCAGTTTCTTCATCTGTAAGATGGGGATAATAACAGCACCTACTTCACAGGGTGATTGTGAGAATCAAATAAAATGCTATGTGTAAAGTGCTATATTATTAATTAATTACTATTACTATTAACATCTGTATATACATAGACTAGAATAGCTTGGTGGTGTCAGTAGAGGGCTGGGCCTGGAATCAGGAGGTCCTGAGTCCAAATCCAACCTCAGACACTAGCTGTGTGACCATGAACAAGTCACTTCACCCTCTTGGCCTCAGTTTCCTCATCTGTAAAATGAGCTGGAGAAGGAAATGGCAAACCACTCCACTATCTTTGCTAAGAAAACCCCAAATGGGGTCATGGAGAGTCAGACATGACTGAAACAACAATATACATGGCAAACTGTACATGTGTATTACATATAATGTATGTATAGTGTGTGTACATGTACGTGTATATCGCATATAACTGTGCACATGATTATGTGTTATTAGGGTCTCAAAATCTATATCTTTCTATATCCCATATATTTATATAGCTATATATTGCTATATCTTGATATCTATCTCTATCCATCTATATCTTTGAGGTCTGAATCATGTTTGTGAGATGAAAAAGGGAGTGGGCTTACTATGTTAACAGAAACTGAAATGAGTTAACAAACCAAGACGTTGCTTAAATCTTTCTTCCCTTTTACTCTCAAACTCCTAGAAAGAATCATCTCCCCTCACTGCCTGCACTTCCTCACTACCCAATCTTCTCAGCCCCTCGCACCCTGCCTTCTGCCACTCAGCTGAAACTGCTTGCTCAAAGACTCTTCCTGAATTCGTAGTCACTCTCCAATGGCCTTTTCTCAGTCCCTATCTTCTCTGACCTTCCTACAACTTCTGGGGCTGTTAACTGTGCTTCCCCTCCTGCTGGATCCTCTCTTGGCTTCCATGACAATGTTCTCTCTAATCTTTCCGCCTACTCCTCCAACCCTCCCTTCTCTTTGCTAGATCACTCTCTACCTCCCACCTTCTAAGTGTGGGTTTTCCCCAAAGTGATACCCGGAGTTCTCTTCTCTTTTTGTCTTCTTTCTCTCTCAGCAGTTCCATCCATTTCCATCGGCTTAACATCTCAACACAGATGATTCCCCAACCTGTTTATCCGGATCCAGTCTCTCTCCTGAGATCTACTGGCTGGGAGACACCTCTCATTTTATGTCAGGTAGGCATCTCAAACCTAACGTATGTAAAAACAGGACTTGTTGCCATCTCTCCAAACTCCCCCATTTCCATCCTCCAAGTCACTGAGGTTTGCAAGCATCTCATTCTTCCCTCTCCCTCATCCCCCATTTCCAATCAGCTTCTAAATCTTGAATCTCTTCCCTTCTCTGCATTCACACAGTCACCACCTAAGTTCAAATCCTCATCTCTTCTCATTTGAACTATTATTACATTAGCTACTAACTGGTCTCCCTGCTTCCAGGCTCCTTCTTCTCCCATTTATGTTCCACACATCTGCCATAAAGCATGACAATCTGACCGTGATATTCCCCAGGCTCAGAAACCCATTGCCTCTAAGATAAAATAAGGGCTTCTTACCCTGGTATTTAAGACCTCTCACGATCTGGCCTGTATCCACCCAGTTTTATATAATACTACTCCCAACCTCTGTATCAGGGGTGGGGAACCTGAATCCTTGAGGTCACATGTGGCCCTCTAGGTCCTCGGGTATAGCCTTTTGACTGAGGCCAAATTTTACAGAACAAATCCAAGGATCCGGAGATAGTTGGTGGTGCATCGGGTAGACTGCTGGGCCTGGAGTTAGGAAGACCTGAGTTTAAATCTAGCCTCAAATATTTACTAGCTGTGTGAGCCTGGACAAGTCACTTAACTTCTGTTTTCCTCGGTTTCTTCACCTGTAAAGTGGGGATAATAGTGGCACCTACCTCCCAGGGTTTTTGTGAAGATCAAATGAGATATTTATAAAAAGCTATTAGCACTATGCCTGCACATAGTAGGTGCTATAGAAAGGTTTCTTCCCTTCCCTCTATTTTCCCTTCCCATAGTGGATAGAGCTTGGGACTTGAAATCAGAAAGACTTGAGACAGTATTCTGCCTCGGGCCCTTACCACCCTTAGCAAGGCACTTAATCTCTCTAGACCTCTGTCTCTTCTGTAAAATGAAGGGGCTGGCACTTAATTGCTAAAGTCTGTTGAATTGAATTGAATGGTAGGGTTCAATTGCAGGATAGGAGAGAAGGCATTTTTAGAGGAGAGAGGGAATATGTGACCAAAGGCAGAAATGTCTAAGACATACTTGAGGGATGGTGAGAAGAGCAGTCTGGCTAGAGTTGAGTGAGGGTAAGGGTACAGTGAGAGATGGAGGTAGATTGAGACCTGATTGAAGGTCTTGAATGCCAGACTAAGAAGCTGGTTATAGTTATTTGGGGAAAGGAACTGTTAGGATTTCCAGCCGCGTCTGAGCAGGGGGTGGGGAGCCTCCAGGGCTGGGCCAACACTTAGGCCTCAGATTGCTCTATGGGGCGCATGCACCAGATGGTGTTCTGCCCAAGGGGTGGGCCAGAATCAGCAGCTGACACAGAGGAACTCCCGGAGCAATTGCTCCGGGGGAAATCATAGCAAACTTGATTGTTATAGCAACCCAGGATTTCCATACTCATCCACCTGGCACCTCGCCCAAGGAAGACACTTTCAAAAAGCCACAGGAAAAAAAAGTGGATTTGTTTTTTCTTCACTCGGAGCTGAACCTGGAAATAGAAGCATCCTCAAGACGCTGCGGTTGGGATCCTGGGCACAGTTGGGGAGGGAGCCATTCACTGCAGCACATTGGACAAGTATTTTACTGAGTGCGCCTTCTAAATGCCAGGCATTGGACTAGGAGAAGCAGACACAGAGACAGAAACCAAACAGTCCCTGAACTCAGAGAGCCCACGTTCTGTGGGGAGGAAGCAAAGGATACACAGAGAAGGAAGGAAACGAGCCTCTTTAAGCAAGCCATGGCAGGGAGTTGTCACTATCACCATTTTGCAGTTGTGGAAACTGAGGCAAAGCGAGATTAAGTGACTTGCCCAGGGTCATACAGCTAGGAAGTGTCTGAGGTGGAATCTGAACTCAGGTCTTCCTGACTCCAGGCCCAGAGCCCAGGGGCAGCTAGAGGGTGAAGTAGATAGGGCACAACCTCCTGGGGTTTTTGTGAAAATCAAATGAGATAACACTTGTAAAAAAAAGTGCTTCCTGCAGTGCATAGTGGGCGCTTTATAACTGAGGCTAATCAGAGTTACCAAGCCTTTCAAAGTTGTCTTTTACAGTATTGTCATCATTGTCTAAATCATTCTCCTGGTTCTGTTTACTTCATTTTGCATTAATTCATACAAATCTCCCCAGGCTTCTCTGAGACCATTCCTTTCATCATTTCACATCACGCCTTCTACCTCCTGCTTGGCACAGCAAGGGGGCAAGGGGAGGGGCCTGAGAGTCGCCTATCTACCACAAAGCAACAACTTCCATCCCTGCCAGGAAAAGGTAACTTTGCCTTCTACTGCCAGCCCGATCTCCCAACTCAGATGTGTGTCCCTTGAGATAAAAGGAAGAGAACATCTTTCTCCTATAGCATAGATTAAACTTCCTTCTCCTACACGCTCTTTTCCTACTTCATCTCCACCCTCCAGGGGGAGAGGAGTAGTGAAACAAGACATCCCACCTGACAGTCTGGCCATCTACCTCCCCTCTGGCGCCACACTTGCCCTCAGCCCAATCTCCAACTTCCATAACCTTCCTAACCTCCATTAGGAATAATGGAGTCATCCATTCATTTATGGCCCCTCCACTGACACCTGGTCATACCCTTCACATCCCAGTGATTCTGGGCTCCCGATGTGATGCAAATCCCACTCCCCAACTCCCAACACTTGATTCTTTATTCCCATCTTCCCCAAAACTTCAACTAAACACCACCCAGCCTTTCCACTGTGTCCTCTGGAATGCCTGTTCTATAAGAAGCAACAAACTTCCCTTCATCCTAAATCTTTTCCTCTCCCACTCCTTCCACCTACTAGCTATTACTGAACCTGGCTCCCCAGGATGACATGCCTCCCTGGCCACCCTTTCCAGTTCTGACTGTACCTTCACTCATTTCCCTCTGCTCATTGGGATTATGGCAATAGCCCACTAGTGGGTCTGGCTGCCTCAAGTCTTCCCCCACCCCAATCCATCCTCCATTCAGCCACCAAAATGATGTTCTTAAAGCACAGGTTCAGACACGTCACCACCACCCATGCCCAGTGGGCTCCCTATCACCTCCAGAATCAAATACAAAATGCTCTGTTTGGCATTCAAAGACCTTTGCAACCTGAACTCCTCTTCCTTTCTAGTCTCCTTATACTTTACTCCTTACCGTGTACTCTTCAATCAAGGGACACTGACCTCCTGGCTATTCCAGAAACCAGATAGTCCATCTTTAGACTCCAGGCATTTTCTCTGGCTGTCCCCCATGCCTGCAATGCTCAACTTCTGACCATTGGCTTCTTTGGCTTCCTTGAAGTCCCCCTAAAATCTCTTACAGGAAGCCTTCCCCTACCTTTCTTAATTATTTCTTTCCCTCTGTTAATTTTTTTTCTCATTTATCCTTTTTGTAGCTTGGTTTATATGTATTCATTTGTATGTTATTCCTCCCAATTAGACTGTAAGCTCTTCAAGGGCAGCTCTTTTGCCTCTTTTTGTATCTATTGCACTTAGCATAGTGCCTGGCACATAGCAAGCATTTAATAAATGTTTACTGATTGATTGATTCCTTACAGTACAATAGTATTTCATCACATATATATATATATATATATATATATATATATATATATATATATATACTATAACTTAGCTCAGTCATCTGAAAGTGATGAATGGGCACACCTTCAGATTCCCATTCTGCCACCTCAAAAAAAAAAGTTTAAAATATTTGTGTATAGCCTTACTTTTTTTTTGCTTAGAACTAATCCTTCCTTTAGTCTACCCTCCTCCTAATTTCCTTTCTCCCTTCTCCTCCTACTGCTCTATTATTACATTTCTACACTCAATTATGTATGTATTCTTCCTGACTTTAGATGATAGTGAGGTCCAATTAATCAGTCACTCCCCACTTTCTCCTTATTTTTATAGACTTCTACTTGTACACCCAGATTATGTAAGATAATTTCCCCCCACATTCCTTTCTCTTTCTCCCCCACTTCAGTGTATTCTCCCTTTATGACCCCTGATAATGACAGTGTTCAAAAGGGAGACATATATCATGTTCCAAATTAGAATATAAGCAGTTTATCTTTGTCTATCATTTATGATTATTTCTTTGTGTTTAACAGTTTATGGTTCTCTTGCTTCTTGTTTTTGAACTTCAAAGCTTCTACACTACTCTGATATTTTCATTGGGAATGCCTCGAAGTCCTTTATACGATTATATTCAGTTTTGCTGGGTAAGTTATAGGCTATAAACCTATATCCTATGCCTTTTGGAATATCATATTATAAGATTTTTACTCCATCATAATGGTAGCTGCTAAATCATGTGTGATCTTGACTGTGGTTCCTAAGTACCTGAATTCTTTCTTTCCGACTTCTTGCAGCATTTTTTTAAACTGGGGACTCTGGATTTTGGTTATAATGTTCCTGGGAGTTTTCATTTTAGGGTTTCTTTCAGGAGGTGAACCAGTGGATTCTTTCTATTTCTGACTTGCTCTCTGGTTCTAAGAGATCTGGGAAGTTTTCTTTTAAGATTTCTTCAAGTATGAAAGGTAGTACTGCAAGTCCTTAAATTTGTTCTACTTAAATCTGTTTTCTAGGTCAGCTGTTTTTGCTATGAGATATCTTACAATTTTTCTTCTTTTTTTTCAGTCTTTTGACTTTGTTTTAGTATTTCTTGTTGTCTTATAGAGTCATTGGCTTTTCATTTTCAGAGAGTCTGTTGCTTAGGCAAGATTTTGTACCTCTTCTGCCAATCTATTCATTCCCTTTCCAGTTCTTTCTTCCATAGCTCTCATTTCTTTTCCTTTTTTTCCTTTATCACTCATTACTTTAAAAAAAATAATTCTGGGGGCGGCTAGGTGGCGCAGTGAATAGAGCGCCGGCCCTGGAATCAGAAGGACCTGAGTTCGGAGCCGGCCTCCGACACTTAATCCGCACAAACAAAAAAACCTAGCCGTGTGACCTTGGGCAAGTTACTTAACCCCAATTGCCCTAAAGGGGCGGCTAGGTGGCGCAGTGAGTAAGAGCGTCGGCCTCGGAGTTTGGATGACCCGAGATCAGATCCGGCCTCAGAAAATGAGCACCCACGCATAAATCAAATGACTAGCCGTGTAACCTTGAGCAAGTTACTTAACCCCAATTGCTTAAAAAAAAAAAAAAAAATAATTCTGTTTCAGTAGAGATGTTGGAAACTACAGATATGGAATGCTGCATACAATTAGGTATAATCACTGTGATGGCTTGGTTTTGCTTAACTGCTGAAAGGAGGAATCTATAGATGGAGGAAGTATATCCAGAACTTTGATATAAGTATAAAATATATCAAAACAATATCTAATTTTAAAAAATCTTATCTTGTACAATACTGCTTGGCACCTCATTAAACAAAGTGTTACTTCAGATGATTTTTAGCAAACATATTAAAACCAATCCATCTCAATAAGTGCATCTCCTTCAAAGTAGTTACCTTAGAAGGCTACATTCTACCCATCAGGATGCTACTGCCCACCATGTCATGAACAATGGAAAGTTTCTCTTTGGAAGCTGCCTGTGGCACTTTAAATATACTCAAAGGCAGCAAATCTTCAAGCAGGGATTTTTATAAAGAAGTCATTTGGAGCCTAGCCTAGCAAATAGGGTTGCAAGAAGCTCTATAAATGGAGACTGATTTTCTCAAGGGGATCATGACCCCAAAATAATCCCCAAATAGAAGTTTCCAAAATAGTTTGATCTGCTGCAGCTACTCTGAAACAGAAGCATAGCCTCTTAAGATAACTGGCTTGGAAGATAACGCTCATTTGGGAAGGATTTAATACGTGAATATAATGGTATATTGGAGTCCTATTAAAAAATGGTGACCATGAATAACACCAAGAAACATAGGAAGACCTGTGTGAACTGATGAAAAATAAAATAACAATATACACAATAAAAATGGAAAGAGGAAGACTGGATACTGTGGGATTATAACGACCAGCCTCGGTCCTGAAGAAGAGATGTGAAAATGTATTTCCCTCCTTCCATCTTTGCAGAAATGGGGCAGAGGGAAAGGTGGTATATGAGCTGTGCATCTACTATGAGATTCAGTTAATGGGCTGGTTCGTTGTACTGAACTACTTTGTCTTTTTCTCTTCCTTTTTTATTCTTCATGGTGTTAATTCATGCATAGTACCCATGAATCAACTAACCAACCAGCGAACCATTTATGTATTCAGGGAAAGGGTACCCTCCAGACCATATCAAGGAGACAGGATCAATGTAGTGCCAGTGGGGACATCCAAGCTTACACAAAGATATCTGCAAAGCCAAAAGTCTTACCTTTTAATTTGTTAAATTAATTAGGGTTTTATTTACTTGGCTTAATGTTTGTTACCTGTTAAAATACTAATATTTATGAAAGAGATTATACTTTGTAACCCAACAGAAATGAATTTAGTAGATCATTAATACAATCCAATACTCTCCATGTATATTATCCAACTATTTGCTCATTTTACAGATAAAGAAACTGAGGTCCAGGGGTGAAATGATTTGCTCAAAGTCATATAGGCTAATTCATAATTCATAATTCATTTATAAGCTAGTGGTCTTTCTGATATATGGTATTCCTCCTTATGGCATCATTAAACTTGATCCCAGAAAGCAGTGATATCTTAAGAGGGAAAGATAGGAAGGAAAAGGTCAGAGCATTAGGCCAGCCCAGGAATTGGGCACATACCCTGTGAGATAGGGCACCACAGGGAGACCACAAGAGGATAACCAAAAGGCAGAGAGAGGGAGACACTGAAAGGCAGAGGGGTGAACCCAGAAGTCACCTGTCAAGGGCTAGCTCTTGGAGCCAGGTTAATCTGATGAAGGCAATCCATGTCTATAAACATGGTCAAAGCCTGCCACCAAGTGATGGTGCTCTCTGGGATCCCTGCTGCTACTGCAAGGAAGCAGAAAGAGGCCCCATCTTCACCCATCACAAGGAAGTGCACTTTGCGGGACTTTCATGAACAATTCATTTCAGCAGATTCTCCCTGAAGATGCCCATAAACTAAACCCTCAAGCTTGGACTTAAGATCATAGGATTTAGGAACGACCTTAGAAATCCTCCAGTCTGATGTCCTCACTTTACAGATGAGAAAACTGAGACTGAGAGATAAAGTCAAATGCAAAGAATCAGTATAGTATAGTGGGAAAGGATGACCCAAGTTCAAATTATGATTCTAACACTTAGTCATTATGTGACCCTGGACAAGCCACCAAACTTTTCAGCAGCTGTTTACTCATCTCTAAAACGGGGATAAGAAAGTATATGTTACCAACCTCACAGGGTAGTTGTCCTGATTAAAGAACTTTGTAAACAGGGCAGCTAGGTGGCGCAGTGAATAGAATGCTGGCCCTGGAGTCAGAAGGACCTGAGTTCGGATCCAGCCTCAGATACTCAACATACACAAACAAAAACCTAGCCGTGTGACCCTGGGCAAGTTACTTAACCCCAGTTGCCCTCCAAAAAAAAAAAAAAAGAACTTTGTAAACATTAAAACATTATGTAATTTTAAGAATTCATAGGATCCTTGATTAATTTGGAGCTGAAGAGATGTTAAATCTCATCTTGTTAAATCCTCTCACTTTACAGATGAGTAAACTGAGGCCTGGAGAGGTTAAGTAAGGGCTAAAAGTGAGAAGGTCCAAACTTTCTTTTGAAATTTAACGAGGAAACTTCATACACTTACTATTTAGAGAATTGTGCTAAAATTTAAAAATAGTGAAAGTTGACAGATAGAAGAATGGTACAGCAAAGGCAAAATCGTCATGAAAGTTGGCTTCCAGAATTATAGTCTCCCCCCATCTGCCTTTTTTCTACTTCCTGAAGAGTGTTCCCTTGTTTCTCCTACACACGCCAGGAGGAGCCTTCATAAGCCATCTCCCTTCCCTATTATGACCCGCACTCAGGAATAGCTCTGATGAACCAATTCACACGAAGGTGAAAATGATTAGTAAGCTCATGAGTCCCAGTTCACAAAGGGTAACTCCACCCAAAAATATGTGTATTTTGAGGGTAACCTGACATATTAAACCAAATAAATGAAGATCTAATTATGACCTTGTAAGCATCAGGGTATCGTAGGATTTTAGAAATAAATATCATCTACAGATGAGGAAAGTGAGATCCAGTGAAGTTTCTTCTCAAGGTCACACACCTAGCTAGTAGCAGAGGTAGACCAGAACTCCAGTTTCCTGACTCAATTAAGTTGAATTTAACAATTGTTTATTGTGTTTACTATAAGCCAAGAACTGTGCTAGATGCTAAAGACACAAAAATAAAGTGCCCTCAGGGAGCTTATATGCTGGGGGGGATAAGGGAAGTGCTAAATGAATATTTAAAAGAGATACTAATATAAATACAAAGGAATATAGGGATGGGGAACTAGCTGGGAGAATCAGAAAAGGCCTGGAAAGCTAGAGATTGCATAAGGGAGAAGTGAGCTAGGAGGCCATTTCAGCCTGCACAAAGGAACAGAAATGGGAGAGAAAAAGTTAGCCAGTCTGGCTAGAACACAGTCTGTTAGGGGAGTTACATCAATCAGTTATCAAACATTTATTAAGCACCTACTAAATGCTACAGGCTTTGCTGGGTTGTAAAATCCATCTGTAAAGATGGGCTAGGGCCAGACTGTGAAGGACTCTAAATGCCCAACAGAAGAGTTTAGAGTTTATATAAAGTCAATAAGGAGCCCCTGAAGTCCCATGAGCAAGGTCATGTCAAGGTTTACCTATGTTTCAGGAACATTATTCTGGTAACTGTGTAAAGGATGGATTGGAAAAGGGAAGAGATTGGAGGCAGGAAGACCAATTAGGAGATTTCTACAACAGTTTATCCCTGGCCCAGGGTACTTTCCCTTCAACCATGTCAGCAAACCAGCAGGAAGGTATCATTTTCAAATGGGGTCCTCCCTGGCTCCCCTGAAGTCACACCAAGTAGGCAATTGCCTACTCTGCCTATGTGTGAGGCCAGCATTATAGGGGAGTATAGCCAACCGTGTCAAGAGAATATTGGGTATCATCCTAGATGGGAATAAAGAAGATGTTTCTCAGATTGGCATTCAGACCTCTTGGTCTTTTTTAGCTCATTCCTGGTAAGGCAAAAGTAACCATAAATCCTGGTTTGGTTAAAACAATCTCAACTTCTAGCAACCTCCAGCAGACGGATGAGTGTTCTAGGACAATTTACCAAGTAAGCTCACAGTGTCTTTGGCCTATAGACCAAATAAGAAGTTGCAAATTGCTTGGTGAATTACCATAGAAAGCTTAAACCAGTCATTTTCTATTTCACAAAGTCCTTCAAAATTCTCAGAATCCTGGAGCCTAGAACCCATTAGACTAAGAACTCCTTAAGAGCAGGGATTGTCTTCTGCCTTCCTTTGTTTCCCTAATGTGCTTAGCACATGGCCTAGCCTGTAGTAGGTTGTGCTTGACTAACTGGGCCAGGCAACAGGGACTCCTGGAGGATGGAGGCAGCCTGGTGCAACAGAAAGCATCATAGATTTGTAGTTAACCTGTGGACCTTGGTAGCATCAGAGGCAGTAGCTGCCCCTTCGCGTATCAGCTCTGGCCCCGTTCCCTCCATATGTGTCTATATTTGACCCCATGTGCATCCATTCTTCCAAGAAAAAGTATTTGTGGGACCAGATGTCCCAGATTTATAGAGAAAATGTTCTATTGCTATTTTCTTGCTATGCTAATTCACTAAATGCTTTGAACAAATTGCATCTTCTGGTTAACTGTTTAAAGGAAACACATCAATGGGGGCTTTTTACTGTGGTTTTAAGTAGACATAGATTCAAATTACATCTTGACCTTGGGGTAGCTTTTCCAGGAAGTCAATGTCTCTAGATGGTACAGTGGGAAATATGGTTGCTTTGGGTAAAAATCTATCCTGGAAGATGGGTGTGTTAAAACACAGACCTCAACATAGCTACCCCAAGGCCTTAGCACCAAAGACAAAGTCTCTTAGAGGCCAAGCCATTACAGGCACCAAAGGGCAATCCAAGGGCCTGATAATCAGCTAAGACCTCATTTACAAAGCCAAGGAGAGTTCTAAGGGAAGTTAATTGAAGTGAATGAAATCCTGAAGAGTTTAGCACTCAATTCATGGAACTAATTTTAGCCTGAGATGAAGAGACCAGAAAAAAACTGCACAAAAACTGAAGAGAAACTAATTTGGAATACATAATAGGAAGCAAACTTCTCAAATTTCCTAAGAACCCATGAGACATGATTATTCAAGAAATAATTAGATGCTATCCTGGGGGGGATGAAAGCTAAAAATGAAGAAGGGGAAAAGGGAAGGTGCCAAAAGGTCGTTGCTTGCTCCCAATATTTTTCTCTTCACAGATTCAAGATACAAGAATTAATTGGCAAAAGAACAATACAACAATGAAAGAGACAGTCATCAAATGAGGTTGGGAAGATTCAAACTCATTTGGTTATGCTTTTTTTTTTCTTTTTTATTGACTCCACTATAATGTTTAATATAAACAGGGACATACAGCAGACTTTAGATAATGCCATGCAGGGTTGGCCCCATGCAGAGGAGGAAGAGGGAGGATAACTTAAGAGCAACGTGTCACTCTGCCCAATGGTAGCCTAAAATTATAAGGTTTGGGGAACTGGTTAACACAATAATCCATTATCAGCCATTAATATTTTTATCATTAATTAGCTTATCAGTTACTTGATTTTAGGTTTGAGGGAGGGTTTCTAACACTGGAAGTCAGATCCCATTAGGTAGGGGAAGGGAAATTCTCCAGGCTACAGATTACACACTGAGCCCTGCCCATCCCCCACTCTCGGCCTGTTAGCCCTCTTTTTGACCATTCTCTTTACCAAGCTTGCCCCATATCATCACATTTTACCTTGAGCTTCCCTTTCTTTCTGCTCTCTTTTCACATTCCCTCTCTGCAGCTCCAAAAGCTCCTTAAAGAAGAAGGTCAGAATGTCATGCAGGTCCATGGGAAAATTAGGGTACCTGGGGCATGAAGAAACTTTAAAGAGAATTATGGCTGAGCTTTCCCCATGACGAGGAGCTTGGGGATGTGGATGCCCACCCATTCAAGGATGCTGAGGCCCCAAGGTAGAGTTACAAACTACCAGAGCTGTGCCTCTAAACATCTTACCTACTCCTTCCTCTTCATGTGACCCAGATCAGTTTTATCACAAAATGGAAATTCACCTGAACCTTGGTATGTCCTGGCCCCACGGTTGTAAAGAAAAGGACAACCAGAGTCCTAGTTTTACGGAATCTCCGAAGAAGAGAATTAGAGATCTGGAAAGCAAAGATCTCCAGTCCTGTCCAGGGAAGCATGTACTAAATCTAGATTCATAGCCTCCAAATCGAAGAAAGCAATTCATCAGACTTTCATTGCTATTGTTCAGGCATTTCAGTCATGTCCAACCCTTCGTGACCCCATTTGGGATTTTCTTGGCAAAGATACTGGAGTGGTTTGTCCATTTCCTTCTCCAGCTCATTTTACAGATGAGAAAACTGAGGCAAACAGTGTATTAAGTGACTTGCCCAGGGTCACACAGCTACTAAGTGTCTGAGATCATACTTTAACTCAGGAAGATGGGTCTTCCTGACTCCAGGCCTGATGCTCTATCCTCTGTACCACCTATCTGCCCCAGTCATCAGACTACCTAGCTTGGTTGAAATGTAGATCATAGATTTCTAGCTACAAGGGACCATGGAGGTCATCTTGTCTGACCCCCTCATTTTAAAATGAGGGAACTGAGACCCAAAGAGTTTCAATAACTTGGCTCTAGTTCACACGAGCATTAAGTGGCAGATCTAGAATTTAAAGCCAAATCTTCTGACTCTAAATCCGCTGCTATTTCTACTGTACTATGACTAAAGACATCCGAATTCCTCTGGCCTAATTCTGTAGGAAATTCTGAGGACAGATTTCTCGTCTATAATTCTGTTTCCTGATGGGATTTGCCCACTAGGAAAAGGGTGCTCTAAACAAATGACTAACCCAAGTTCCCAAGTCAGATATGTATCCCATTAATTAGAAATTTAATCCATTGTCATTTAGGGTTCTCAGTAAGTCTCTTTCTGAATTTGGATTGGTGAGATTTTCTCTGGAGTTTGATCAGTACTGGCTGATGAAATTAGCTTCAAGCCTGAGGACCTGACCCCTAGACCACACAATGGAACCTAGCCTGAAACAGCCAGGATGCCTTCATTACTACAGTCCTTAATCTTAGCATCTCTGACTTATTCTATTAAAGTGGAATCATTCTCTTTTGGGGGGGAATTGGAGGGGAAATGGAAAAGGAAGGGACTTCTCACCTCTCCCAGGACCTCTCTCAAAGTAGGATCTCCAATCTGAAGGCCTTGTTTTAGCCTTCCTTCAATCTTGTGTTCCTCTTCAAGAACTTTTTCCTTCTTCATGGTCTGGTTTCTTCTCTCAAAACCTATTTCCTTTCAAGGCATAATCTCCTCTCTGGGGTGCCCTTGTAGTCTCCTAATTCCTGCCCTAGCCTTCTAGATCTTGGCCTCCTTTTCCAATACCACCCCACCCCAAAACATGTATATACATATACACATATACCTCTCCTCCTTCACAATCTATTAACTAGGATCATCTCCTTGTCATTTCATTTTATGGCCTAGTGTAGTGGCCCAGTATTTCCAAGGTCTTACGATTTTTTCACTTGTCAAATTTCAGGTGAAGGTAGATTGCTAAATTAAGAATGGTTTCAGTGAGGGAGGGGATTAGAGCAGAAGTATAAAACTTGTGTCTCAACTCCTGAGTTACAATGAAAACACAGTTAAAATGTCATTGGGAAACATTTAACAAAATAAATAAAAATATAATTTAACATATACAATGTTAATTTGAGGTTTTCTAAGTCAATATGCAGCCATAAATTCATTTACATTCTTATACTGCTGAGAATCCCCAAATATCTTAATGGTGTTCAAGCTGAGGCTGGAGGATCCCACAGTATAATTCTAATAATAATAATAATATTAAGAATAATAATAAAGGGGCAGCTAGGTGACACAATGAATAGAGTGCCCCTGGAATCAGGAAGTCCCGAGTTCAAATCCAGCCTCAGATACTTAACACAAAAACTAGCCATGTGACCTTGGACAAGTCACTTAGCCCCAATTGCCCTACTAGATAGGTACTATATTATTGTTCATTTATGGATGAAGAAACTGGATCTGAGAGATTAGGTGATTTCCTGGCTGCGGGAGAGCCAACGTGGATTTACCTCAGTGCCCTTGAGAGGTCCCTGGACCTGTGACAGCACTGCCTCCGGGCTTAGGCGATGATGGCAAGGCCTCTCGCCCCCATTAACCCTCTAGGCACTTGAGGGACTGCTAGGCCCCCAGCTGACCACGCCTTGTTCTAAGGAGCGAGGTACATCCCGGTCCACAAGGAATATCCTTGCTCCAGGTAGAAATCGCGAGATAAGAGTCCCAGGGTTAAGGTGTGTTTGACCTTAAAAGGCAAAAGGTGTTGTAATTGGCCAAGAGCCAAAATGGAAAGTGCTTGCTTAGGATAGGCTATATATATAGAAGAGCAGGAAATAAAGTTGGAGTTGCCCCCTGAGTTGCTGTGTAAGTGTGCTTTGTTCTGCTCCGCGCTCCCGCTCCCCGCCACGTGGCATCCGGAAGGCCCCAGGAAAGGATCCGACGACACCTGGCAAGTGTCAGAACTAGGATTTGAGTCCAAACTCTCCTGACACTAATTCCAGTTCACTATCCTGGCTAAATACTGCCTTGTCAGGATGTTTTAAGGGAAGGTGGGGCCTCCACCCACTCCCACCCCACTGGACACACTAACTAGACCACATGCTCTGAAGGGTCACTTCTAGCCCTAAAATTCTATGACACACTCCTTTTTTGTGTCTCCCATCATCTCCTCTAGCCCTCTGCACTGACTGACTAATAATATGCTCCTATTACTTGAAAGTCTATGCCCCTCAAAGATTGGAAATATGTGAAACTGGCTTTGCTGAGACCTTCAGCACATCTGTGGGTCAGGCACTCTGCCCACAGTGAATAACACAAAGTCTTGACCTCCAGGAACTTAACACAGTGGAATAATCTCTAACATTCACTCCAGCTCCCATTTAACTAGGTTTAGGGATTTAAAAAAAAAAGAGCAGGAATTGGAGCATCCCGGTTGGAAGGGCTCGCTGGGAGCCCAGATCAATAGCTCAGTTCAATTATACAAGGCTTGATTACCAATCACGCATCTATGCGTGCTCCCGTGAGGCAGGTGGCGCAGATTTCACAGATGGGCAAACGGGCTCAGAGAGGATGTCAGTTACCCAGGGTCACACAGGTGTCCTAGGTCAGCACTGTGTCCGCTCCCTCTATGGCAATCAGAGCCCTGAGCGCATGACCCACTGGTACAGGGCATTGGAAGGCACAGTCTCAGGACCGAGGATGGGTTCAAGCTGGGCAGAGGCAGAATGAAGCGCATGAGCCCGGGAGTAGAGTCTGGAAGACCTGTGTTCAAATCCTGATTCAGACCCTTATCAGCTGTGTGACTTTGGGCAAGTCCCTTAGTCTCTCTGAACCTTAGTTTTCTCCTCTATAAATAAGAGGAATGAGCATTAAGGCCCCCTTCAGCTTCAAATCCATGAGCCCATGACCTCTATCTAAGGCTCTCTCCTAAGTCTAGTATCCCATAAGGTCTAGAGAGACGAATCAAGCTGCTCCAGCCCCCTGCACCCTCACAAAATTTCTGCGCCTGCGCAGTAAGAGGGCGCCGACAAGATGCCTCGGAACCTTTGTGCGATAGCTGCGTTTCCGTTCCGGAAGCCTCTCCGTAGAGGACAAGCCCGGCTCTGTCTCCTCTGCGCTCTGACAGCGGCACCGGAAGTGACCCGTCCTGGGCGCCCCGCCGTTGCCGAAGCCGGGAGGAGCCTGCCACGTCCAAACCCGGGAACCGCCGCCACCACCATGGTAAGAGCCCTCTGCTCAGCGAGCCCGGCTGTGGGAGCCCCCGGGCTGGGGAGGGGGTGGAGGAGCGGGAGGCTGGGCAGGGGTACGCGGGCCGCTGCTTCCCTCTCATGCCCCCTCCCCCGACCCGGGGCCGGGGTGTGAGGAGACCCGCAGGCCCCGCCGACCTGCCTCCTGCCCCGGCCCCAGAACGGGGGCGCCTAGCGATCGTTCCCCCATCGCGGGGCGGCAGCCTCGGCTCCGGTCCGGCTGGGCCGAAGTCCCCTGACCGCCGGAACTGCCCCTGCTCGTTCGGGTGTAGAACAAGGGTCTGGACAGGTGGGGCAGAGACGCGGCCGTCCACCCGGCGTGAGGCAGCCTTGGTGCGGGCCGGGCCTCGGGGCTGCCCTCGCGGAGCTGGAGGGCGCCCGCCCGGGGGTCGGAGCGGGCGTGTCAGCGGCCGCCTCTGGGGAGGGGGAGCAGGCTGTGTCAGCCCAAAGCTGAGCCCGGAGCTTCTAGCGTGGAGAAGTCGGAGGCCCCGAAGGGGAAGGTTCACCGAACGTCAGTTACTCCGCGCGTCCCAAAAGTCTCAGTGCAGCCTAAAGCGAGGCTCTGAGGGCGCCCGGAGCCCCGCCCATCCAAGGTGATGGAAAACAGAGGCTCGCAGCGCCGGGATAGCGCGGAGCTGCAGGGTCTGGTCAGGCTTAAGGTTGAGCAGCCCGGCCCGGCCTCCAGCGCAGGCGGCGAGTCTCTCCGGGCTTGGGCTCCGCCTGCCACGTGGTGTTTATCTAAGTCCAGGCCACTGATTGAGTTGGGAGAAATCTAGACCTTGTGTGCAGATGGCTGTGCTGATACCGGGCTGGTATCGGAGGCTGGTGTCCTGGGACTTTTAGGGCGAAAGCTGTCCTTGTGCTCCCTGCGTTCAGTTTTGTTACAAGGGTTAGGAGTACTCTGAACATCCGTGATTTAGCCTTAACGGTGTATTGTGAGTCTTCCATTGATGTATTTGTAATCGATGTAATCTGTCAGATTTTATATTTTTATCCTTTAGAGCTATTTTGACTGTCAGTAAACATTTATTAAGTGCCTTTGTGCTAGGGACTGTGCTAAGTGCTAGGGATGCGAAAAGAGGCAAAAGATGTACCCGGCCTTCACAGTCTAATGGGAGAGACAACCTACAAACAGCAAACCATATACAGAATAAATCAGAAATACCTAACAGAGGGAAGGCATTCGAATTAAGAGGGGGGTGGAAAAGGCTTCCTGTGGAAGATGGAATTTTAGTTGGGACTTAAAGTGAAGCCAGGAAGGTCAGTATTTGTAAAAGCAGAGGAAGGAGAGCATTCCAGGCATGGGGGAATAGCCAGAAGAGAAAGCCCAAAGCCAAGACAGTTCATCACATAGAATATCTATTTTATTTGCTCCATAGTTCCCTTTTGCAAGCTTCAAAAGGTGGCCCCTAGTTCTGATTTTTTTTTAATTTGGTAAACAAAAATATATTCACTCCATTCAGCTATTTGGTGCTATAATAGACTTTGCCTACACCTGTATCCAGTCCCTGCCTTCACTGTTCTAAAATAAAGAATACTAAATCTTGTAATATTTTTCTAGTGGATTTAAACAGGAAAAGTTGAAATGGGTGAAGTTATAAGAAATATCCCTGTCACACCTAAATACATAATTTTGCTCTTTTCATGTGATTTTAATATTGGCTGTACTTAAAGTATTTGTATTGGTAGTCCGTTATTAATAATTGCTATGTACATAATACTTTGTGGTTACAAAGTGCTTTCCACAGACCCTGCCACAAAGAATTTGCAGGCAAGTGCAAAATTCCATTCAATTCAGGAAGCATTTATTAAGAACCAGCTGTGGTCCAGGCGTTGTTCTGAACTAAGGAAAAAAAGACAAAAAGGAAAAAAGTTGCTGCCCCCTTGAGTGTACCTTCTTTTGAAACAACTTGCACGTAGATGGGCCAATGTAAAACACAAAGTAGTAACAAAATGAGGGGATATGCTGACAGCTACAGGCTAGCACAGGCATCAGTAGTTCACATGAGGCAAGATGTCACAAGCTCAATGAGAGACTGAAAGTCCCCTTGGAATTCACAGGAGGGGGAGGCCCTTGTTGTGAGGCTGGTTAGAGAGGGCTGCCTAGAAGGGGAGGATCTTCAGCTGGGCCTTGAAGGATGGATGAGATTTACAAAGACAGAAAACCATGGGGACAGCTTCAGTGACCCTAGAAATCTTGTAGTCATAATCCAGATGTGCTCTATAGACCACTTAGCACACAGATATGCCTCCAGTGTTAGATAGATGATGTCACTCAGTCAGAAATGGTGTGTTAAGTAGCAGCCCTAGGGGGATTGTGGCCCAAGATCAGAGAGTAAGGGGGTCTAATCCAATTTGTACAGAGAGTGTTGCAGAAGCCAAATGATGTACAAAGTGACCATAGATTATAATTGTTTGAGTTTATATCGAGAAAATTTTGAAAGGCTAGGGGACCATTAAGTGGAAATAATGGATCTGATTTCTGAGGAGGTTGCTTTTTGTAATTGCCATTATTAATTTAATGTAATCTTTGGTTTTAGGTGTCAGTCATTAATACTGTGGATACCTCCCATGAGGACATGATTGTGAGTATTCCATTTAACAATTACTTAAATCTGAAACTGACACTCCTGTGGGATGGCAGCATTTTTATTTTTGATTATACTCTTTTGATGAATCAAAATGGTTTTGGATTTTTTTTTTTTTTGAAATTTGCCAAACTTTAGTATTCAGCCATTAGAAGACCACATCCATCCTTTCTTAGAGCAACAGTTCCTCTTCATAAATGCTCCCGTTTTCTGAGAGGCCATTATGTCAGCCCTCTTTTTATATCATGGTCCCCTTTGGCAGCCATTTGGTAAAGTAGCCGAGGGACCCCTTCTCAAAATATTACTTTTAAATGCATAAAATGAAATATCAAGGTTACAAAGGAAATCAGTTCTACTGAATTACAGTTGGTAGTTTACAGATCCCAGGTTAAGAACTGGTGTAGAGGCAGTTGTTAC
The DNA here is from genome assembly GCA_011680675.1 of Gymnobelideus leadbeateri. Classification (NCBI taxonomy): domain Eukaryota; kingdom Metazoa; phylum Chordata; class Mammalia; order Diprotodontia; family Petauridae; genus Gymnobelideus; species Gymnobelideus leadbeateri. The sequence goes on from WOXC01004059.1 coordinate 298,699, forward strand.
ATAGTAATGTTCAGCAGTTTGTCCACTGGGCCACACAGTGATTGGCAGCTGGCTTTTCTTTTTCCAAACCTTCTGCTGAAAGTGTTTCACATCCTGGGTTGTTTTGTTGATTGTGATGCCACATATTCAGGGTCTGCAAAGGCTATAAAGCAATTGTCAGAAAGGAGAAAATACAGCTGAAAGACATAGAAATCCAAATTTGACCAGAACCTGAGGAAAATGAGGGATTGGACCTTGATCTAAAGAAGAATTAGAATACTGTCCTTTAATAGTTTAGTGCCTTCCTATGGTCCAGGTTTGATAGGAAATTGGAAAGCCAATGACTGGGGCAGAATGTTAGTATTAAATAAATAAGCACATTTAGTCTAATAAACATAGTTATTACAGGAAGCAGAGAGTTGCTTGTAATTCCTATGGTATTAGTCAGTAGCACAGCCAGTATATATAGTAAAGGTATCTGAAATATTTTGTGGGAAAGGAGCAATAGAGGTGTATGGGTGGTTGAGATTTTGGGAAGAAGGAATAAAAGAATGGCTCTACCCTGCCTTTCAGATTCAGTAACCTTTTATTATGCATTTTGACTTTTATGTCCTGTGTGCTAGGGATACAGAAGTCAACAAGACAGGGTCTCTGCCCTCCAGGAGCTTACCTATAATAGAGTCATGATACACACCAAGAAAATAGTAGCTATATCTTTTAGCTTATTTTCTCACTTTACAAAGAACATTTTATATTGGAGAATACAATTTATAATCTTCATGACTTCCTTTCTTCAGATTTCTCTGGGACTAAATTGGCTTGAGCTGTGTTTTTGTTATTTTATTTTGTTTTTTTCAAATTTAAAATCTCTGCCTTAGTAATAATGGGTGCAGGCCTCTGGAGTCCACAGATTTCCTGATTTCTCTCTTCCATATTCAGCATGATGCCCAGATGGACTATTATGGCACCCGCTTGGCCACCTGCTCATCAGACAGATCTGTCAAAATTTTTGATGTGCGGAATGGGGGTCAGATTCTCATTGCTGACCTGAGGGGGTGAGTATGTCCCACACTGAGAAAATTCTTTGGAAAAAAAGTTTGCTGTTTATATCTTTTACAGTAGACTTTGGAACACAAAATAATAATCCAGACTTTATCAGAATCCTATGTGTTTATCACAGAGGATGAAGAGGAGGCAATTCTCCTACAGAGCATATCTCTGCCTTTAAAAGCTTTGTTTTGCCCAAAGTGGTTCCAGCATTAGCTGAAACTCTTTAAAGGAAATGGCTTCATTGGAATAATATCTATAATCCTATTCATTCCCCCCAGTTCATAAAGCAGGAATTAATCACTTGGGGAAAATGAAGAACAAAGAAATTGGATAATGTGCCTTCAGATAGTTGAGAAGGTGAAAAAGGAGGGTTTTTGGTTTCCCAAATTGTAACTGAAATGCTAAGTTCATGATTTTTAAAAATACAAGCAAAACAAAGAAGTGCCATTGATAGATTGCTAGGACCAGATCTTGTAAATTCTCTACTCTTCCCTACATTGAATTGGTATTTATGCCTGTACTTAGAAAAGAGCCAACAGTAGTTCTTCTGTATTCAGTTCAGCACCAGTAGGAACATCAGTGGTAGCAGAACTCGATCTGGTCATAGTTTTAATTATCAGTTCTTTTACTGTGCCCAGCTCAAGCTATTAGCCCAATAAACCGGAGGGAGAACAGCTGCCTGGGATTTGTAGAGACTTGTGGTGATGAGGTTGGCCTCTCTTTGGTCCAAAGCAGTGAAGCCCATGAGACATTGTGGCAGTCTGACTCAATAAGACATGCTATATTCTAGGCACTAGAGGTAAAAAGACAAAAATGAAGCACTCTGCCCTCCAGGGCTTTTAGATACAAGATACATACTGATAAGGAAGGACTAGATGGAGGAGGGAGAGAGCACTAACAACCAGCAGGGTTGGAGAAGTCTTCACAGAGAAGACACCTAGGATGAGGCTAAAAGGTAAGGGTGGGTTCTGAGGAGCAGAGCTGAGGGTAGATTAAATCTCAGACATTGGAGGCAGCCTTCTGGCCAAAGGCATGGCATGGAAACCGTATAATACCAAGTTCAGTGAACAGAAAGTTGTCTGGTAACATCTGTCCTATGGAGGGAAGGAATATGAAAAAAAGGCTGCCAGTCAGTTGGAGAGCCAGATTGTGAAGCACCTAAAATGCCAAGGAAAGGAGTTTATATTTTATCCTAGAGACAATGGAAAGCCACTAAAGATTTCTAAATAAGTGAATAGCATGGTCAGACCTTAGGCATGTGGTTTTACCAGCCATGACAAGGACAAATTAAAGAGGAGAGAGACTGAAAACAGATGCCACTTGGGAGATTGTTACTGTTATATGTAAGAAGTGATGAGAGCCTTATTAGGGTGGAGAGAAGGGGAAAGACAGGAGAGGTATGGAATATAGTGGACAAGTCCTTGCAACCAATTAGGTATGTAGGGTGAAGGAATAAGTGGGGGAAAGAATTATGGATGATACAAATCATAAAGCTGGGATGCCAGGAGAGTGGTGTGACTGCTCTGTTTCACCTCTGTCTACTGGGAAGCAAGAAATATGGATTTTAGTCCCAGCTCTGCTGCTTACTACCTGTCTGAGATCTTGAGCAAATCAGCATATCTTTGGGCTTCTGTCTCCTCATCTGTAAATTAGAGGGAATGAGCTAGATCAGTGGTTCCCAGCCACTTTTAAGCAGACACATCACATCATAGATGGAGAACTCAAAGGAACTTTAAAGGTCATCTGAGCCAAACCCCCTCCCATTTTATAGATGAGGAAAACTGAGGTCAAGAGAGAATCCAGGGCCTCTCATTCTCAGCCCTTTGCTCTTTGCCCTTTACCACACTGCCTCAAAACTCATTTATAACTTTTTAAAATGTTGCACGCCCTCATATGATAGCTATACTGTTTATGTTTAGTGAGACTTCTATTAATGTGGTAATATTTTAAAATTAATTCATATGTTATTAATCATAATGGCATCTACATATATTTGAAAAACTCATCACCCATAATGTTTATTTTGTTGGAGCTAAGAACAAATAGCATTCACTTCACATCTGAATCTATAGGTCATATTATCTCTAGGGTCCTTTCTAGCTCTGAAATGCTATGGCTCTACCTAGCACTCGACATTTTGGGAAAAGCCATTGTTTCTATCATTACTCAAACAATTTTGTCCTTTGCCAGTGGTCTTAGCCATTAATAGAATTATGGAATAGAGCTGGCAGAGACCTTTAAAATCTAGTCTAATCCACTCTTGGCCCACCCCCATTTTACAGGTTAGGAAACTAAGTCTCTGAGAGCAGAAAAGCTTCCCTGGGATTACAGAGGCAGGATTCCTGTGGGGTAAAATGGAAAGAGTACTGACTGAATTTGGAATGGCAGCCCCTAGATCAGAGCCCAGCTTTTTGGTGACCTTGGGCGAGGAGCTGAATTAACCTCATTGGGCCTCAGTTTCCTCATTGGCAAAGTAAAGGGGTTGAACTAGACAGCCTCTAAGGTCCTTTTCAGCCTTAAAACTGTAATCCTAATCCAATGTTCTTTCCTGCTATACTGTGCACCTCAGGAAGTCATTTTCAAATCTTTCTGTTTGTGAACCCAAAAACGTTGTGTGACAAATTCTCAAACCCCTTTATGGCAATTTATAAATCTTTTGTCTCTCTTATAGTCATGAAGGCCCTGTGTGGCAAGTAGCCTGGGCTCATCCTATGTATGGAAACATCTTGGCCTCCTGCTCCTATGACCGGAAAGTCATCATCTGGAAAGAAGAAAATGGCACATGGGAAAAAACATATGAGTACACAGGACATGACTCTTCAGGTATAGCATGGTCCAATGGGAAAGGACTCATCAAGAAATATGTAATTATATTACCTTCACATGTCTGAAACAGTGCTCTTTCTCCACCCCTCATCTTGATTTTCTCTCTCTCTCTCTCTCTCTCTCTTCTTTTTTTTTGCTTTTTGGAGGGCTATTGGGGTTAAGTAACTTGCCCAAGGTCACACGACTAGGTTTTTGTTTGTGTGTGTTAAGTGTCTGAGGCCTGATCCGAACTCAGGTCCTTCTGACTCCAGGGCCGACTCTCTACTCACTGCACCACCTAACCGCCCGATTTTCTCTCTTTTTACTCATTTGCTTCCCTGTTGCTGGTATTGGGTTGCCTTCTCTCTAGTCTGTCCAATTGCTAGAAGAATATCCCATTCCTCAGCTCCTCCTAATGTCTAGAGTGAATCCTTCCTGCTTCTCTCTCCTTGATGGATCACTCTTTATTCCTCACTGTCAGTTTTCTTCCAACAGTGAACTCAGTGTGCTGGGCCCCCCACGACTACGGGCTCCTTCTTGCCTGTGGCAGCTCTGATGGAGCCATCTCCCTGTTGAGCTACAGCGGCGAGGGACAGTGGGAGGTGAAGAAGATCAACAATGCCCACACTGTAAGTCCTGTGCATTGGGGCAGTGGTTTCTTTACAAGTACACCTCCTCCAGAGTAGCAGGGGGCAACCCAAGTCCTAGAGAAATAATTGACTTAACCCAAGGTCACCCCAATGGAAAGAAATTTCATTTTTTCACATTAAGTTTATCCAAGGGACTCAGGGTATCAAGTGCCAAGGAGGTAGGGAAGCATAGTGCCCATTATAGACTGGGTGGCATATGGTGCCTGCTTGCTTGGGTTGTGAGGGTTAATTAGCACGTGCCACTCTCCTAAGTGGCAAGGGCAGAGACATGATCATAGCTACTCATCCATGGGGCAATTTGAAGCACTGCCGTAGGCTGTGATGATCTTGGAGAATTTATTTCCATCTTTAATGTTTTATGAATGCTTTTTGATACACCATTATTGACTTCATAGTGACCCTGCTGTCCTTTTCTCCAGCCTTCATAGAACCTTACCTTCTAACAAGGATGTATATTTGAGAAAAACAAATCCACACATTGGCCACCTTTGGACATTTTTCATCATCCTATACACGTGTGATGCTACACCATCAGTCTTCTGAAGTCACAATAGTTCCCTGCATAGATCAGAGTTCTGAAGTGGTGCTATAACTGTTTCTGTATATATGAAACTTCTCCCTCTGTCTTTAACTTTGTAGGAATAGATGTGTGGTCCTGGTAAGAAAGTGCCAGCAGACTTGAGTGTGGGCACTTGAATAACTTTTTTGGTGTAATTCCAAATTATTTTTCCGTAATGATTGGACCAGCTTACAGTGCTGCCTCTCTTTCCACAACCCCACCAGCACTTACCATTCTGATCTTTGTCATCTTTGCCAATCAGATGTGAAGGCAGGGAAGCCTCAGAGTTGTTCTCATTCTCATTTCTCTTACAGTGTTGATTTGGTGCAGCCTTTCATAAGGTTGTTTATGTTTAGAGCTTGTATTTCTTTTGAAAACTGCCTGTTTGAGACCTTTGATCACTGTCCAGGGAGTAATAGACCATAAAGCTAGTGAAAGACAAAGGAAATAGAACAAGTTGGTTCCAGATTTTCATTATCCCAAATACAACTATTATCAACTCAGCTGAAATCTTAAAGCAGGTGACAGGAAGCCCAGACAGTTTCTTTGCAGATTCCTAAATCCACTTCAAACCTCACATATGTAAAAGAGCCGTGGGAATCTTGCTGTCAGGGCTTGAATAGTCCATTAAAAAAAATTCTAGTGAGCCCAGGGTGATTTTTCTTTATGCTTTGATTCCTTCTCCACTTCTGTTAGCTTAACTCAAGACTTAACTCAGTGCCACCTACAGGAAGGCTTTCCTGATCCCCCTAGTTGTTTGTGCTCTGTCATTCCACAACCAGCTGTGTCTGTGTTGATGTTTGTGTGTAGTAAAGAAGCTACCTGGTGGTGGAAACTATTCTTACTTTTGTCTTTATGTCTATAGCACCTGCCACAGTGCCTTGCACAATGGCCCTAAATAAATGCTCACTGTGTTGGATTACCTCATATGATTGGCTTCTGGAATTTCAGGAAAGCCTGTGCCCTGCATCTTCTTCATAGAGTAGCTACTTTTTCCTTGCAAGTGAACCTCCCCTGTTAATTTGGGGCAGAAAGCCAAGTAGCACCTTGCTTCCCTCTCTGTTCAGATTGGCTGCAATGCTGTGAGCTGGGCTCCTGCTGTCGTACCCGGGAGCCTGGTAGACCAGCCATCTGGACAGAAGCCAAACTACATCAAGAAGTTTGCCTCGGGTGGCTGTGACAACCTGGTCAAGCTATGGAAGTAGGTGGGCCCTCTGGGGGACTTGGGGTCCTTGCTGCTCCCCCAGGCTCCAGCTGGGGCAGCCAACTCACTTTAAACCAGACTGACTCCTCTGCCTCTTTATTATGTCTCCAAAATGTTTTCCCTCAAAGCCCTCTCTGGGTCAGTGGATTCTGAAACTGATCTCTCTTCATCATCTTAGACATTTGGTAATAGTTATTCCATTATTGTTCAGCTTGAGTCCCATCCTCAGGATACAAGGGGCAAGTGAGCTGTCCTTGGGGGCAGCCTTTTTACAGGATGCAGTTAGTTCTATCAGACAGTTTTCAACAGACTGAGAGGAAAAAATTCTGAATAGTGATACAATCTGTGCACTTCTTTAAGAATTGATTGCAAAGTGCTTTGTGTATGTTAGCTCATTTGATCTCATAACCACTCTATAAGGTAGATATCCCTACTCTCCCCATTTTACAGATGACAAAACTGAGGCAGACAGCAGTCAAATGACTCACCCAGAGTCACAGTCATTAGGTATCAGATTCAAGATTTGAACTCCTATCTCCCTGATATCCGGATTCAGTGTTCTTATCTACTGTGTCACCTTGATGCCCAAAAGAATAATGAGCTCACCATCCCCCACGTGGATGCTCACAGATCAGTTTGAGGAAAATTCCCATTAACCGAACAGTCCAGCTCTGAGAAGCATCATTGTTCACTTAGAAGAAAAACAAAAAACCTTTCAAGAATACAGCAGGTTATGACCTGCTTCCCTCACTTCTTGTCTGCTCTTTAGGGAGGAGGAGGATGGCCAGTGGAAGGAGGATCAGAAGCTAGAAGCTCACAGTGACTGGGTCCGAGATGTTGCCTGGGCTCCCTCCATTGGCCTGCCAACAAGCACCATTGCCAGCTGCTCCCAGGTGAGCCCCCAGTGTATGAAGAAGGGTGGGTGACAAATGGAATAATTGGACAGAGATGTGGCCTCATCCTTGGTGAGTCCCATCCTTGGTGAGACACACGTCTGAGAATCATTGAGAACCAGAGACAAGAATTGTTGTCCAGCTTTGGAAGGCAAAGAGAATAGGGAGACCAGAGAGCAGGCTTCAGTCTTCCTGGGGAAAAAAAAACAATGAACAGAACCAGCAGCAGCAGCATGGCAGACAGTGAAGATAGCAGTATCCTCATTGGTGGCTAATCTGCCTGCTAAGGATGTGGTCGGCCATAGTCGGTACCATCCAAGACATGTGACCATTTTCCCATGGAACGTAGAATAAATGTGTGGTTTCTTTTTTGTGTCATTTCTCTTCTTGTCCTCAGCTTGAAATGAAATACAGGTCTCATTTTTGTCTTTGTATCCTTTGTATCCACTGGGTATCTGCCCAGTGCCCATAGTAGATGCCTAATCAATGCTTGTTGGTTGATCTAGACAGTTATTCTCATGAAGAATTCTCAAAAAGAGTAGAAGGAATTTAACAGATGTAAGAGGGTAGATTTGTCCAAGTCTTTGGTCTGTACAAATTTAGAGTTAGCAGAATGGACCAAGGAAAAGTGGAGTCAGCTCGAACAAAGGAAGAAATAGGGTAACCAGAGAAAGTAATGTCTTGTAACCCCATCTGAAGGGAGAACTTTCCTGGGGACAGTGGAGGGAGGTTGGGCCTAGAGCCTAAGAACAAAAAAGTCTAATTGGGTGGTGTGAAAACTTCCCCATTTCCATTATGTGAAACTGATTTTGGGTGTGGACATAAAAGGTCTGTGTTTTGTTTTGTTTCCTACCCTCTTAAATTTTAAGTTCCTAAGGAAAGTGAGGCAATAGCCCCAGGTGAAAGTATTTGTCAGTTATACTATGTGGGGGGCACTATAGATGCCCAGCACAGCCCTCCTAAAATTCTTCACCGTCCAACTGAGCCCCAAGGAGTTGCTGACTGCACTTTTTTCCAGGATGGTCGAGTGTTCATCTGGACCTGCGACGATGCTTCTGGAAACACATGGTCTCCCAGATTACTGCACAAGTTCAATGATGTTGTGTGGCATGTGAGCTGGTCCATCACAGCCAACATCCTGGCTGTTTCAGGAGGAGACAACAAAGTAAGTGTTCTCTTTCATTTGAAAACCCTTCAGCTCTTAGATTGAGAAGCCTTGCAGTGGGGAGTAGGGAGACATCAAAGATTCTTTTAAAAAAGTTATTGATCAAATCCGGCCTCAGAAAATGAGCACCCACACAAAAATAATGACTAGCCGTGTAACCTTGAGCAAGTTACTTAACCCCAATTGCTTAAAAAAAAAAAGTTATTGATGCCTTTTGTTTTTATATCCCAGTCATTTCACAATCTTACACACACACACACACACACAAATATGGAACATTCTGCATCCTCTGTCATCTGCCAGCACCCATACCTAGCCCCATAGAAGGTAGATTTCTTCATCTCTTTTCCAGGTCCAAGATTGGTCACACACCTACACAGAGTTTGACTTCTTCTGAGTATTGTCACAGTGAATATTGTTCTCCCTTTTCTGCTTACCTCATAAAAGTCTTCCCTTGTTTCTCTGAATTCTGCACATTTGCCTTTTATACTTATGGCACAATAATATTCCATCACACCATCAGCCATGTAATCAGTGTGTGCACACTTTGTTTCTAGGTTTCTTTGTCTTTTTACTACTACAAAAAACTGCTCCTATGAATATATTGGTGTATATGAGGCCTTTCCATCTGTGGCCTCCTTGGAGAATATGCACAACAGTGGGATCACTAGATCAAAAGGTCTAAACAGTTTAGAGACTTTCTTGCGTTATCCTGAATTATTTTCCAGACTGATTAGACCAAAACAAAGCTCCACTAATAATGTTTTATAGTTGTTTGCCTTCCTACAGCCCTTCCAGCATCAGCTATTTCCGTCTTATCACCCTGATTTGCATTCAAAGACTTGGGACAAAAATCTAAACGGAAATTAATGTCTTCCTCCTCCAAGAATGACTGATCTGTATTTTGACCACTAGAGGGTAGCATTGGTCTTCTTCCATTCAGGATTTGGCTTTCTTATTTTGTCTAGCTTGGGAGCAGGATAGAGGGGGTATGTAGATAGGTGGGGTACACCTGACCAGTTTTTATCTTAAACAAGACAGTGATTTTTCAACTCAGTTTTGAAGGGAAAAAAAGAAATCCCGGGGCGGGGGGAGGTAAGGAGGAGTTAGGGAGAGGATTTTTTTTAATGTTCCCAAACACTTAAGGCAAATTTTTAAATTTATTGAAGTCTTAATTGAGTACGTCCTTTATACCCGAGGTAGGGGTGGGGGGAAACAGTTTATTATATATACAGTATATACCATGTTTCCTGCCCACCAGGTTCATGATCTCATCAGAGATTCGAGTCTTACAAATGTGAAGCAATTAGATTAACATGACGGGCTGTGGTTTGGTGCTAGTGTGTGTGCTGCCTGTCTAGGTGGAGCAATGTGATATCTCTGCAAGCCAGAAAAATTGGGGCAGGCTTTGTGGAAGAAATAGGTCTCAACTGGGCCAAACCTCAGAAGCAGGGTGACGTCTGTTACAGAAACCAACTGTCACAAAAGTATGGGAACATCCATCTTAAAAACCAAGTGACCTTGTAAAATAAGTTTTGTTGGGGAAAAGTTATTTTAAAAATCTGCCACCTTTAAGTCGTTGCTGTCCTGGATCTCTGTAGCATTGACAGTGCTGACCACCCCCTCCTCTTGATGGTTTCTCCACTCTGGGCTTTATAAACACTACCCTTCCCTGGCTCTCCTCCTGCCTCTCACACTTGCTCCTTCTCTTTTTATATACTGGCTTCTGGTCTTCCCAGCCCTTAAAGGTGGGTGTGTCTCCACACTCTGTCCTTGGCCTCCTTTGCTCCCTATACTTTTGTCCTGGCTCTGCTCCATGGCCTGGTCCCCTTCTCCCCATCTCGTCACTTTCCAACCCCCCAATAGACTGTTAGCTCCATGAAGAGTGGGGAGTGGCTCATTGGCTTGTGTTTATATCCCTGGCACTTGGCACAGAGCTTCATGCATTGCCTCTCCCTGGCGTGCATATCGGGTCTCATGCCCAGCACATGACCCTACTCCTGGGCAGCCCTGGCTTGTCCCCTGAGCTCATGCCATCTGTCACCACGAGGATCTCAGACTCATTATCTCTACTTCTCTGTTTTGGTCACTGGTGCTACCTGAGGTCAGGCCCTGGCTGTTACTGGACTGTTCCCTCTTCTCTCTTGGTTCTCACTGGTTTGGTATCAGTCAGTTGAGGCATCTCTGCCTTCCCCTCCATAGGATAGGCTTTCAGGACTATGTGCCTGTACGACTGCTGTTGCCTCCTCAGCCTCTGTGGCTCCAGTCTCTTTCATACCACCTGCTGTAGGTTGGGTTGGTCTACAGACAGTCCAAGATTAGGGCCAGAGATGGAGAGACCTTGGTCTGTGGAGAGCCTTTGCAGTTCACTTCATGGAGCATTTATTAAGCAACTTCTGTGTACCAGACACTGTCCCTGGGGACACAAAGACGGAAACAAGTGCAGGATTACTAAGTAGGGGGATTGGGAGAACACACTCTGTGTTTCCGGAAGACATTATTGTGCAACATTTGTTTTCTTGGTTCTCCTTCCTTCCCTCTCCGTGTATTTGTGCATGTGCTAGATTAAATTCATCAAGTATGTCTCAGGTACTACTGTGTGCAGTTTTGAGCTGGGGAAATAGTCCCTGCTGGGGGGGGGGGAGCGGCTAGAAGCAGCATTTACCCAGGTGAGTAAATACAAAATCTAAAAAGTCACTTTAGAAGGAAGATCATTAATAGATGGAGGAAGCAGAAAGGCTTCCAGGGGATGGTGGCACTTTAACTGAGCCTTGAAGGGAGGTGGGGATACCAGAAGGTGCCAGGGGAGGAAGAAGAGACTTAAACAGAAAGCATGGAGCTGTGGGGCGAGGCAGGGGAGGGAGCATGTCCTCACCCTAGGGCGGGCGGCTGGAGCCAGACTGGAGGGTTTTTAATGCCCAGAGAAGAGTTCATCTCATGCCCTTTAGACAAAAGGGAACCACTGGAGTGTTGTCATCAGGGGTGATGTGGTCAGACCAGTGCTTTAGGAATTTCAGGTTGACTACTCTGGAGAATGGATTGGGGAAGGCAGAAACTTGTGGCAAGAGAAACAAAGTAGGAAGCAGTGCAGTAATCCAGGAGAAGTGTGCTAAGGGCCTGAGCTAGTAGGTGGCTGGAGAGAGCACGTGGATGTGAGATGTGGATTAGAGGCAAGATCCACACACCTTGGGTGTGGCGCTGGGGAGCCGGATGATGACAGGGCCTGGAACAGGGCAGGAGCAGCAGGAGCTGAATTCAACATACAGTCTAGTATATTTTTATGAATTTAAAACCATTTTAACAAAGAGGTCCATGACACAGGAAAAGCTGAGAATGTCTGGACTTTATGGTTAGTGCAGGTCTCTTCTGAGCCTTACATTCTCTGCCTCAGAACACCAAGCACTCACTCTGTGATAAGCAAAATAAATTACTTTAATGGTCATCTTTTTTTGGCCCCCTTTACTTGTCTGCTGGGCCATCTCATAGATGCAAAACATCCCAGTCTGTGAAGAACTGAACAAACTCCCTCCTGGAAATTGATATAGAAAATAAATGCTATGAACTCCTAACAAGGAAAGATTATTAAAATTGGAATTGGTCAGAAAAAAACTTAATGAGAAAAGTATAAACTGAACCTTCTTGCTCCCAGAGAAGTTTTCGTGGCAACCTGAACTTACTTCATTGAGGGCAGCTGTCAGACACTGGCTCACTCCTGTCAGAACCAGATTAAAGTGCAATTGGGAAATACTTGACAAAATAAATAGACAGCAAGACATTGTTAATAGCTGGTTTTGTAACTCCATCTGCATCCCGTGGGGATGCTTCTGTGGGGTGTCATAGTCCCCGTTTCTCTTTGACATCACTGCTCTAGGGTAATTCCCTTCCACTAAGTGGAAAAAGGAACAGAAACTTTAGATTGCATTTCTTTGAGATTAAAATAAGTGCCTTTATTTTGAAAGATCTGTAGTTTCCTTTACTTCCTCCATCAAATGAATCCCAAACCCAACTGTGCACTGCAGTGCTTACCCTTGTTTTCCAAAAAAATTTTCCACAGAGAACCAACCAAAGCCAGAGGTGTCCCTTGGGTGGTCCCTGTTGATCCCAATGATGAAGGAGTGGCATTGGTGATCTCCCTTTTATAGATAGGGAAACTGAGGCAGAGTTTTAATGACTTGCCCAGGATCACACAACTAGTGAGTGACTGAGACTGGATTTGAACTCAGAGCATCTTGACTCTCAGCCCAGCATTCTAACTACCATGTCTCCTAGTAGGCTTTATCAAAGCACTTTACAAACTTTAAAGCATTATTGTCAGCTATTATATTTTTACATATATGAATAATATATATTTTATATACTTAGAGTGGCATCATCTAAGCAATATGCTTTTTTTTTCTATTGTGGATAGTTAAAACTGTCTCTTTCCGATTACTCTATTTCATTGAAGCAGCTTTGTATTGGGCCTAGTGGTGCAGCATCCTCTGTAAATGGGAAGAACCTTTAGAGTCCTCTCCTTTGGGCTTGTATGCAGCTCATTATCCATCCAAAGCCCATCCCCCTCTCTGAAGACATCTTCCATGACCCATTTAGGGAACACAGGACTTCCTGTTTGACACCCTCAGGACTCAGCAGAGCAGTGAACAACCATTTCTGTACTTAGAGCCTTCAGGCATCTTAAAGAATTTTGACATTCACATGAGACTCACTTTGTCTGAAGAGAATATTTTGTTCTGCTGAGTCAAATACGCTTTTTAAAAAAAATTTTTTTAACTATTTACCTTATGATAATGAAACCTTTTGCTTTCAGGTAACTCTGTGGAAGGAATCAGTTGATGGACAATGGATGTGTATCAGTGATGTCAACAAAGGCCAAGGTTCGGTGTCTTCAATCACAGAGGGCCAGCAGAATGAGCAGTGACCAAGGAGGTGCCAGCAGGCCAGACACACCAAGGAATCGACCAGCCATGGAGCCAGAGGACAGCTCGCTGCAGCCATGACTTCTGGAACTGCTACATCATGGGTCAGCTGACGAACAGGTTTTTCCCAAACTGGGAAAGGAAATGAGATGATTCTGAATTCAATAAGATCACATGTTCCTACGAATAGATGCAACCACAGTATTAATCATCTGCCTTAAAATGATTTGATATGGTCTCTAAGTTAACTTGACTGATTCAGAATGCTTAGAGTTTAAGAAAAATTATTACAAATGGTCTTCAAAGTTGTTCATTTTAAAATATTTTTTTTATCGGCTACTTTTGTGTATCCCTAGAGAATTTGGGGATTATGTTGGGGGGGTAGGGTTGTTTTCAAAATAATTGAATAAAGTCAATAATAATTCTCTATTTTTGGTTATCAGTTTTGATTTTTTTCCTTATTTCATTTTAGTTTTCAACATTCACTTCCATAAGCTTTTGACTTTTAAATTTTCTCCATCTCCCTCCCCTCCCCAAGACAGCATACAATCTGATAAAGACTCTACATATACATTCCTATTAAACAGATTTTCACATTAGTCATGTTGTGAAGAAGAATTAGAATGAATGGGAGAAATCATGAGAAAGAAAAAACAAAAAGTGAGAGAGAGAGCAAATAGTATGCTTCAATCTGCAGTCACACTTCATAGTTCTTTGGATGTGGATAGCATTTTCCACCATGAGTCTTTTGGAGTTGATCTCAGGAGGCAAGGGAGCAGGAAGGGGAAAGATGGAAGAAAAGAATTCTGAGTAACACAGCTCTAAGGATGTCAGTAGGAACTAGAGCTTGAGCTCAGGGATCATTCTAGGCCAATTCCTCTACCTTACATATGAAGAGACTGAGGCACACAGATCAAGCCATCTGCCTGAGGCCACACAAGCAACAAATGCCAGAGTCCTATCACCTCACTACAAATATAATGCTGTACCAAGCTTCTGTATCCCTTTCACCTGCCCTCATTTCTGTCTCCTAGAGAGTTTTAAAAAAGTTTCTCAGCCTGCACAAACACACCTGTGATTCCTACTCCTGCAGTGGGGATGATAGATTGCATGAGCTCAGGATCTCTGGGCTACAGTGAGCTAAAGATGACCCTGCTAAGTCTGGTATCAATATGGTGAACCCCTTGTAGCAAGGAGGGCCACAAGCTGCCTGAGGAGAGTCAAACTGGCCCAGACTAGAAACAGCAGATTAGAGCTTCCTTGCAATCAGCAGGGTGATTGATGGGGCTAAGCAGCAGCTGCTACACCTCCAGCCTGGACGAGATAAGGAGAGCCAATCTCAAAAAAGAAAAATCTCAGGTAACTAGAGAGAGTGCCATAGTACACAGAGCACAGGCCTGGAATCAGGAAGACTAGAGTTCAAATCCAGCCTCAGACATTCACTAGCTGGATGACTGGCAAGTCACTTAACTTCTGTCTCTCAATCTCCTCATCCTTTAAATGGGATCATAATAGCACCCACCTCCCAAGGTTGTCATGAGTAACAAATTCGGTAATATTTGTAAAATGCTTAAGACAGTACCTGGCAAATAACTTAATAAAGAATTATTTCCTTCCCCTTCCTTCATTGCCAATAAACTATTAACTCCTTGGGGTGGCTAGATGGTACAGTGAATAGAGCACCAGCCCTTCAAGCCAGGAGGACCTGAGTTCAAATGCAGCCTCAGACACTTGACACACTAGCCATGTGACCTTGGGCAAGTCACTTAATTCCAATTGCCCTACAAAAAGCAAAATATATATATATGTATATATTAACTCCTTGAAAGAAGGGACTATTTCATTTTTGTCTCTATCCATCTAGCTGCTAGAGCAGCTAACAATGTCTGTGGCACTTGAAAGAAATGATTGATTGCTTGATTGGTGGTTAAGTTCTGTGCATCTACATTAGTTTCTTTAGACAACTCTATCTCTTCCACGCGTTTTTTTTCTTCCTGTCTTCAGCATCATATTCATGAATACTTCACATCCTTCCTGGGTTGACCTCCCCTGTAGGACTTTAAGCCATAGGATCCTACCTATCCTTTCAATCCTTTGCAATCTCTCCCAAAATAAAGGGTGTATGTCGTACTCTTCCTGACTCTCTTTAATCATAAACTCTCAGAGAAGTTACTTCCCTGAAAAGGTCCCCTCATTTCCATTCCAGCAAACATCAACAATGCCTTGATGAGGAGAATCAGATATAGAAGAGTATTACCCTTTGTTGGTTCCTCTACCTGTTGAGGGATGAAATTATCATTAAGACAAATCCAAAAACTATTAGCTATGCTTCTGCTTAAGATAGTGACATTAGAAGTTGTAGAGAAACCCAGTTCTCCGAAACCTAAAAAATATCTAAAAATAGAACCAGAAAGGCCAATGATAAAGGAAACCAAAAAGAAACAGAAATAAGTCCCTCCATTCAGTCCATAATTGCACAAAAAGACAGCTGGAAGATGGTGGAGTCTGCTCACAGTGTCAAATCAGGAATGCCAGCTTAGGTAAATTCAAATATAAATATATAGAGGCAAGGAAATGGTGCCAAGGAAACTAACACAAACTTTGGAACCCACACCACAAAACCAGTTGGAAGGGAGTTGGAAGCCAATGAGAACTCTGACAAATGGACCCAAGCCAGCTAGTACCCTGAATAATGCCATCACAAGTCAATACCAATTCTAATAATCCAGTGCCAGAAGCTAGATCCCAGACTTGGTCTTGATTAGACAGAAGCAGGGAGCAAAAAACCATGTCCCATAGGTCACCTACAGGGAGACACAGCCTGGCACTCCCAAAGAGCACTGGGATCCACAATAGGAGAGAGTAGACAAGACCAATTCAGTACCTGGATGGGGGTTGAAGGGGCAACTGGAGCATGCTATGCAGGAGACCTAAGCCCAGCATGATTTCCAACATCCCCCTGGAGCCTCTGTCAGGGCTATAACAAAAGCATGACATTGCTACATGTTGCTGAGAGGAGTAAATCCAGCTGAGTGAAGAAATAGCTTAGAAACAGAAAAATAAAGACTTCACTCCATGGATAGACTAGTTATGTGTTTGTCAAATATGATGTGAATCAACTCAGCTTATCAGGGGAAGCAACTGTTCAACACAGAACCTACATTTACTAAGAGATTGTTTTGGACTGTTCCTAGGAAGAAGGAAAAGGCTGTTTATAATTTCAGATTTATAGGTTACCTTGAACACATGGGTTTTCTTCACTTGACTACTTAGCAGGCTTTGAGTGTGTCCTCTTCCCCCAACAGATATTTAGTGCCATGGTGTGACATAAATCATGTCAATTGTGATGCATTTGTTATTTCTGCATTTATTTTAATATATGAACACATGTGATGTCACTGCTACTTCTTTTGCCTTACGGCTAAGCAAATGGTTATGTTTAAGAACAAAATGTGTTACTAAATAGGGTATCTCGCCCTAGCAGAATAGGGGGGAAGGGGATGAGAAGGGGGATGATGGAAGGGAGGGCAGGCTGGCAGGGAGGGAAGTTGGAAGCACCCACTTTTGAAAAGGGGCAGGACCAAAGTAGAGAATAGAACAAGTGGGAGGTGGGGTAGGAGGGAGGGAAATATAGTCAGTCTTTTACAGTATATCTCCTATGGAAACGTTTTTCGTAGCTACACACGTACAACCTATATTGAATTGCCTATCTTCCCAGTAAGGGTGGGTGACGAGGGAGGAAGGGAAAGAATCTGGAATTCAAAGTTTTAAAATCAAATGTTTTATATATATATATATATATATATATATATATATATATATATATATATATATATATATATATATATATATATATATTTACATGCAACTGAGAAATAAGCTATACAGGCACTGGGGTATAGAGATCCATCTTGCCCTACTGGAAAGTCGGAGTGGGGGATGGGGAAGGATATAGGAGAGAGCAGATTGGGGGAGGGGGTATACAGTGGAATCACTGTTTTGGGGTGATGGGTAGGGGAAAAAGGAAAGAAAATTTTGTAATTCAAAATCTTGTGGAAATGAATGATGTAAACTAAAAAGAAACATAAAATTTAATTTAAGATAATATTAAAAATTAAAAAACAGAAAATCAATTCTCATAGAAATGTAGAACCAACTGAAAACTGCTTAATAAAAACAAATGATGAATGATTGAAAAAAAGAACTAAATGTGTTGGAACAGCTAGGTGGTACAGAACACTGGCCCTGGAGTCAAGAGGACCTGAATTCAAATCCAATCTCAGACACTTGACACTAAACTTGACCCCAGACAAGTCACTTAACTCTGATTGCCTCACACACAAAAATCTCTAAATGTGACAACATTGTGAGTGGCTTGTTTTGCATAAAACCACTTGCTGTTCTTTGAAAACAGTACTTGTCTCCTGACTCCATTCATTTTCACTGATTGTCTCTCACTCTTCCTCACCTCCAAATCCTAGCTTCCCTGGCTTTCTTCAAGATTCAGCTCAAATTTTACTTTCTATGAGAAACACAATAGTGGAAACCCAAGAATTATAGCAGTAAGTGGGAAAAATATATTCCTCCACAACAGGATTATCTAGACCAGCTAGTGTAAGGGCAGGTGGGAAATAATGAACCATCCTAGAACACCATGAGTACATGGTCACATACTCATGAGAGCAGTATGAGACGCTTGGGTGGCCACCCCACATGCTTATAACATTAAATGGGCTTATGCTAAGCACATCACATACATGTTACACAAGTCAGGGGGAAAATACTGTAAGTAGCCAAGAAAAAAATATTCCAAGTACCAAGAAACCAGTCAGGATCACACAAGATTTACTGGGAGCTACTTGAAAGAAAAATTTGGAATACAACATTCCAAAGGGCACAAGGGCTTGCAACCAATTACCTTAAAAAAAAAACTGAATATAACCCTAGAGAGAGGAAATGGGCTTTTATAGAATAGAAGACTTTCAAGTATTCCTAGTGAAAAGGCAAAAACTGAGCAGAAATTTTGAAAGGCAAATGCTGGAGTCAAGAGAAACCTAGGAAAGAAAGGGGAAAAGGGGGAGGAAATAATCATTTATTAATTACCCACTACATTGTCAGGCATTGTACTAAGCACTTTAAAAATAGCTCATTTGAAGTAAATGCAGCTGAACCACTGGAAGAAGCTCAATAATATTTGCATGCTAATTGAGGAGAAGAAATGTGTCCTTTAAAAATCCTGCTGTTGGGGCGGCTAGGTGGTGCAGTGAGTAGAGCATCGGTCCTGGAGTCAGAAGGACCTGAGTTCAGATCGGGCCTCAGACACTTAACGCACACACAAACAAAACCTAGCCGTGTGACCTCGGGCAAGTTACTTAACCCCAATAGCCCTCCAAAAAGAAAAAAAAAAATCCTGCTGTCTTCAAGGCTCACAGAAGGAGACAAATAGTACAAACAGTGGGTCTAGGCAATGAGTTTGTTCTGTTTCGTTGGTTTTAAGCAAAGGGGGTGAAGAAATGAGGAAAAAAAGTAGGAGGAACTTACTATTTCCCATAAAATAGATGCATGAGAACATGGGAACTTGCTGTTCTTTGAAAACAGTGCTCGTCTCCTGACTCCATTCATTTTCACTGACTGTCCCTCCCTCTTCCTCATCTCCAAATCCTAGCTTCCCTGGCTTTCTTCAAGATTCAGCTCAAATTTTACTTTCTGTGAGAAACCTTTCTTGGTCCTTTCCCCCTCAGTTTCTAGTGCCTTCCCTCTGAGATTATTCTCCATTTATATTGTATACATCTTATATTTATGTGGTTATTTGTGTGTTGCCTCTTCCATTAGAATGGGAGCTCCTCAAGAACAGGAACCATGTCTCTGACTTTCTTTACATCCCTGTCCTCCATGTTTAGCACTATGTCTGGAACACTGTAGGTTTTAATCGATGCTTGTTGGCAGGACCATCTTTTCTCTCTTGAATCCCTCGCCTCTGAAGGACAGCAATGATGAAAACATTGCTTTGTGCCCCGATGTCATCAGTTTCTTGCCCCAGATAATTTTGATTCTTTGAGAGAGCCTAGTATTCCATAAATCACCACCTTATTGAGAAGATACTGGTTTTAAAAGATGAGCTTCAGCAACAGGGATTAGTCAGGGGTTTTTTTAATCAGATCATAGTTTTCTAACTGTGATTCAACATGATCTCTTCTTCATATTCTATGCTGGGCCAGCTTATTGGCCACAGGGAATGTCTATCAAGGAAAAAATTGAATAACTCAGTAGGTTGCCTGTCCTCCTGCACATCATAGTTGGGACAGTCTACTTTGTTCTTCCTGTATGGATTACTGAAGTGGGTTTTTTTTATGACTATGGATCTCATTTATATACAAACCATTTCATTACTATTGTGGGCACATCCCTCCTCTCTGGACCACTTCCTGTCAAGTTGTAAAGTTCTTTTGTCCTTGGTCTTCATTTCTCCACTAATGTGGCCTTTGTTCTATTATTGAGTCAGGCTCACAGCTCCCAAGCTGCAATAGCGGTGAATGGCACTGATGGTTTGTACACATCTGAGCTGTCTCCTGGGATTAAAAGGATAGAGGTGCTAGAGGACATTCAGACCTTCAGAGAGACCGTCCTATACAACCATACAGTCCCTACAGAAAATAAAACCTGCACAAGATAGACGCTGAAGCAGTGTCTGCGCTAGGATAGACAGGATAGATGCATACTCTCAGACCTTGCCCTTTCTAGTAGGAAGAAATTGCCACATTAGGGAATCACGTGCACCCAGACAAACCCCCTCAACTGGTAATGATCCAAAGAGATTTTATAAGAGACTTACATTCTTCATCCCCCAAAATAATTTGCACCCAAATCATTGTTTCAGGGGCTCACCCTGGGACTAGAAATCATTCTCACCTATTTAACAAAGTTCCTAAGTCCTTCTATTAGACAAGAATTAAGAATTTAGGTCAACAGGGGTTTACAAGTGTCTTATAAGTCACCAAAGATTTATTGAACATTAACTCTGTATAGGGCCTTGTGCCAGGCTCTAAGGGAGACACACCAAAAAAATGGAATATGAGAACCATGCCCTTGACTGACTTGTAAGTAGGTATTGACCACTTTCGGGTTATTATCCATACTTAAAAGAAATGAAGTTCTTGGGAATACAAAGAAAGGAAGAGACAGCCCATGCTCTCAGGAAGCTGACAGTATAGTAGGGGAAGACAATATGCAAACAACTAACTACACACAAGATCTAAGAATAAATCGAAGCAAGGCATTCAAGGGGATCAGGAAACCCTTCTCCTTTTGAGGAGGAAGCAGGCAGGAGGTAGAGATGAGGCAGGGTGCTATTCCAGGAATAGGGGACAATTGGTGTTGTTCAAAGATCAGTGAGTAAGAATAACAGGGTGGATGGAAGACTGCCAGCTGAGGTGGAAGACTGCCAGCTGAATCGAGGTTGGACTGGGGTAGGGAGACTATTTATTGTCCACATGTGAGGGGCTGAGAGACCTGTATCAGAATGGTGTCAGTGTCCAAGGAGAAAAGGTAGAATCTAGAGGGAACAGATTGGATTTGGGGGGGTGGGAAGAGAGTGTGGAGAATGATATTGAAGCTTGTGAACCTGGATAATTGGGAGGGTGGTGGGGCCCTTAGCAGTAATTAGGCAAGTTCAGAAGGAGAGTTTGGGGAAAACATGACTGTACAGTAGACAGTCTTGCCACTTACCACTCGTGGTCCTAGGCATTCCTTTAGAAATGCCTACCACTGGCAGAATTCTTCCTTTATAATGTTATAATATAAATATTTTAAAATATTTATCAATACTATGTTAGTACTTAATAGTTAGCAAAATGTTAGTTATTTATCTAGCATGTAAGACTTTAAAGAACTTAAACCCCCAAAAAGATGAGCATTTCCACACTGAAGAATGCAACCGAAACTCTATTTCATACCACTTTTTTGGGGGGGGGGGTTAACAAGCTTACTTTAATCAAACAAACATATATTACCTAGTTCAGGGGAAAAAGGTCAGCACCCTGAACTTCAGAGTTACAGAACTTACAGATCAAACAGACAGGCTTCCAAACTGTCCAACCATTATCAGTATCAAAATCACAGTTACCAGAGAGGGAAGCATCAACATCTGGGTTTTCAAAGCCCGGGGGGCTCTCAACAACGGCTTCCCAGAGTCTCATATGGTCAAATCACACAACACTTCTCAAAGTGAGCCCCCCATACCACTTTTTTAAAAAAATAAATCTTAGATGTTACTTTCAAAACTAAAAAAAAAAAAAAAAGAAAGAAAAAAAAAGAAATGAAGTTCTTTTTGTTAGAACAAAGACCATAAGGGGGTGCCCACCAACTGGGGGACAACATATAAATGGAATGCAATTATATAAAAAATGACAAAAGGGTTGGTTTTAGTGAAATCTGGGAAAGACTTATCTAAACTAATGCCACCTGAGTTGAGCAAAATTCCAAAAGTGTGCACTGTAAGGACAAAAAAAAAAAAAAACAGCCTTGAAAGACTTAACTGTGATAAAATTCAATGACCAATCACTAGCTCAGAGGACTAAGGAAGAAGCATGTTAATCACCTGCTGACAGAGAAAATGATTGATGGGCTCTGTGCAGAATGAGGCTCTCGTTTTTGGACTTGGCAATGTGGGGATTTGTTTTGATCAGCCATGCACACTTGGTACAAGGGCTTCGTTTTCCTTTTGTTCAAGGGCAGGGGATGGGTAGGAGGGAGGGAGAGAGAAGTTTGCGTTAGGTTAGCAAAAATACAAAAGTCATTAAAGCATTATTTTTGTTTTTTTTTAAAGCAATTGGGGTTAAGTAACTTGCTCAAGGTTACACGGCCAGTCATGATTTATGTGTGGGTGCTCGTTTTCTGAGGTCGGATTCGATCCCGGGTCATCCCAACTCCGAGGCCGGTGCTCTTACTCACTGCACCACCTAGCCGCCCCAAGCATTATTTTTAAGGAAAGAAACAAAACACAAGCAAGAGGTCTTGGAAAGCTTTTATGTAGACTTTAAAGTAAAAACAAGTTCAATTTAAGAGAGATTCCAGGTTCATATACAGCCCCTCTTCTTTGTTCTACTTTGTTGATGGAAAGGTGTGTTTCGTTTGATGTTTGTCAAGTTCAGAATAGCAACAAGAATACTTAAGTAATGAAGTTCATTTCTTGAAAGAATATTCGATAATTCAGTCTTTCCATTCAGCCTCCCTCTCAAATGGTCTGGATTAGTAAGATTTGGCTATATTTCTCAAATCTAGCTCAGCCTCAGAAATTATGTTGAGGGGGGAAGTTGGGTATTTTTTATAAAGGGTCTCCTTGAAAAAAAAATCATAGTAAGAGCCAGGCAGCTTCTCAATATCTTCCTTCTTGTGGCCTGGGAAGATAAGCCTTTTACTGGTGTTTCCTTTCTCTGGTTGCCTAATCACCACATCACAGATTTGATGGAACCTGTGACTAGGGCAGATTCTTGCATAAGCATTTCCTTTCCATGAAGATAAAGTGGTTGGTGTTTATCTAAAATCAACACTGGTGGTTGGCACTGGGGAGATTTGTGCTATGATTAGAGAGGATGGATGCATTCCCCAGCTGGGGGACAGTTACCACAGATAGAGCAGAGGCCTTAGAATGCCTGTTTCCTGCAGGGCACTTGCCTCTGGCCTAGGGTTGGCCCTAGGCAGATTGATCTGTGGGCAAAGGTTGTCTTACCACTTCCTCCAGTCCCCTTTCCCCAATCTTTCTCTCTTTCAGCAAACTCCCTGTACCTCATCCTGGGCCCTGGTTTCTGAGTCCTCATCTCTGACAGTTCTTACAGGCCCCTTTAGCATGCCTAACAGTAATCCATGGTTAAGTCTTTCACATTCTTCCAAGTACCCACTTTGTGTCCCATTTCCCCAGAGCTCAGTTGGAGAATTAGGGAATCTGATAAACTAATCTGAGGTAAGATATTAACAGGCAATGATAAATCAGGATGAATATTACTTTTACATGCCCTGTATTTTCACATGCATTATCTCACTGGATCCTAATAAGCAACAACCATACAAGGGAGGTGACACATTATTGTCCCCATTCTCCAGCCGAGGAAACTGAAGTCCATATGCTAAAAACTGTGTGTGCCTAGGTCTAAAAAATACAGACAATAATAGCACCTAGCTCTCAGGGCTGCTAAAAAAAAAAAAAGATCAAATGAGATTATAGATGTAAAGCTTGTACTGTATAAATGTGAGCTTTTATATTATTGCTCTCTTTCTTCTTATTCTAATGTGAAGCTCAGATAGAAACAGTCCTGGGAGAGGTCACTATCCTGGTTTATTCTTTTTAACATTTAACATTCTACTATGCAGTTGTATAACATGAATGTTTTCTGTCCTTGAATAAAAGCATTGGTGAAAGGTCATCTCAAGGGTTCAATGTCTTTGGGACAACCCCTCACCCCACCCCACAGCAGATGGGTCAACAGGGATGACACATACTCCCTGGAAAGATGGAAAGAAAGAGCTGAGACTAAAGCGCCTATGTGGGAACACCAAAGACTTCATAGGGTTCGATGGGTTCTCACTCAGTCCAGCCTGTGATTCTCTGATTTTGATTGGTTTTCCATTTCTGATGTCATAGACATAGAGCCACTGAGGACATCCACTCTGCAAGCATGGAAGATTCCAGGAAAGAACAGGACAGGGGTGCTGGGGAGGTGGCATATCTGGAGCAAAGAGAGTCTGCCCCAGGAGAGAATAGACCCAAAAAACCTGAGAGGGTTTTTTTTGGATTACCACAAGGTAAAATTTACAAGACTTGGTGACTGATTGTATATAGGGGAAGAAGGAAAGGGAAGAATCACCCTGTGGTTATAAACCTGTTTAATTTGGGGAGAGGTTTTGGCATAGAAAGAAGGGAATGTGATAACCTTGAAAAAATAAGAAAGTTAGGAGAAGGGGTGGGTTTAGGGGGAAAAGATAATAGTTCCATTTTAGACGTGCTGAGTTTTAGATGTTTGTGAGACATCCCCATAGAAATGTCCATCAGTCAGCTGTAGATGCAATATGAGAGTCCAGGAAAGATATTAGGACTAAATATACAGAGACCTGTAGATCATCTTCATAGAAGAGATCACTGAACCCACAAGAGCTAATTAACCCACCGAGAGAGAGAGAGAGAGAGAGAGAGAGAGAGAGAGAGAGAGAGAGGGTGATGAGAAAGAAGAGAGGGAGGAGCAGAAGAGAGCCCTGGGGGACAATCTCCGAAGTAAGGAAACAGCAAAAGAGGCTGAGGAGTAGACAGGGAGGAAGAGAACCAGAAGACTATGGTGTCATGGAAGCCAAGAGAAGAGATGGTATCCAGAAGGAGGAGATGCTCAGCCATGTCAAAAGCTCAAGGGTCAATGAGCCATGTGAAAAGGCCATCGGATAATACTCATAACATTAGGCAGCATTTATATAGCACTTTGAGACTTACCAAGCATTTTATAAATAGGTTTATGTTATTTTATCCTTACAACAACTCTAGGAGGTAGGTACTATTATTATCCTCATTTTTCAACTGAACTGAGACTGAGATTAAGTGACTTGCCCAGGGTCACGCAGCCAGTAAGCATCTGAATGTAGAATTTGAACTCAGTCTTCCTGGTAACTACCCACCTCACCACCTAGCAGCCTCCTAAGAATGGGCTGAGGTGAATAAGGAGAGTGTGGGAAAAGGTCAACCCTGGGGATGGGATCTCACCTCAATAGATAGTCAATTTTAGCCCCAGAGGGCAGAACCAATAGTGAAAAAAAACCAAAAGTGAAACCCAAAAAGAGGTAAGTTGAGACTTGATGCCAGGAAACACTTCCTAACCATGGGAGCAATACAAGTGCAGTGGGCTCCCCTGAGAAGTAGGGAGCTCCCCCTCACTGGGGGTCTTCAAACTAAGGTTGGATGGCCACTTGCTGGGATTCTTGTTCAGTTACAGGCTGGACAAGATGGCACCCAAGGATGCCATCTTGTCCCAACTAAAAAATTCCGTGGTTTTGAATCATAGGGAGAAGCAGAGCAAGAGGTGGGAGTTTTCCTGCCATGGAGTTTGGGAAACTAGTTAATTAGGGCCCCACTTTCCTAGGTCCTATAATAATGAAATGTGGTGTTAGCACCAGGGGAGGGGCAGGGCATTAGCTCTGGCTTGTCCCTCTGAACCTTGGAGTGATGGGATGGAGAGTACAGAGATGGGTGGCTTGTGGTATTCAATGATGAGTGACAGACATTCCAAGCACCAAGGCAGGTGGGTAGCAGAAATGGTACAGAGAGGGTACATTTCAATGCCATTTCAGACCACACTCCCCCTCCAGCCTATGGATACCTTTGCAGGTTTCACCCTTTACTTCCTGACAGCCTTCACATGGGCACACTAGACAGAGTTAGAAGACCTGTATTCTAATCCCACCACTTCCACTTATGCCACAAGGTGACCTTGGCCCAGTTAGTTCCTCTCTCTAAGCCTCAGTTTCCCCCTCCATGAAATGAGGGCTCCACTAATGGCACTTGATTAAATGACCTCTAAAGTCACTTCCAATTCTAACTTGGGCCCTTGGACATTCAAAGTAGCCTCCTCCTCCTCCAGCTTCTCTCCACTCTAATGCACCCTGCTACCAAATTAATCTTTCAGACACACCATGGAAGCTAAATGACCTAGCCAAAGTCAAACAGGTAGTAAACAACAGAGGCTAATTGTAACCCAGCTATTCTAACTCCGAAGCCAGTAACAGCAGAATAAAGATGGTGGCAATCCTGATGCATTCAGCAAAATAGCACCATGGTCCTGCTTTTATAAGCGTCATTCAGCAGGCATAGACAAAGATCTGAGTTCAAGTCCAGCCTCAGACCTCCAAGAGCTATGAGGTGCCGTGAGAATAAAAGGAGGTAATGTTTATAAAGCTTTGTATAAATGTTAGTTACTATTCTTAGTGTCATTATTAATAGCTTTTCAACACTAAAGAGAAAAATGGAAATTCTACTAACCTAAGCATGCAATCTAACAACTTGAGAGGACAGGAAAGTTGTCCGGAGAGACACCTGTGTAATCCCCCTCACTTTCCAGACCTTGGTGCACGCACGGGCTGGCCTGATGGTTGGCCTCTCCCCTCTCCATCCCTCCTGCACTCAGTTGCCTAAGCAATATTCCTGACATGTGTGCCTGATTCTGTCACCTCCTACTCAGTAAATTCCAGTGACTCCCTCCCTATTGCCTCCAGGATCAAATATAAAAGCCTCTTTTGGACCTTTAAAGCACTTCCAACCTGCCCTCTTCCTGCCTTTCCAATCTTCTCACACTTTAGTGTCCTCCACTCGTCCTGCTCCCAGACCCTAAGACTCTTCTGACAGCATCCATGCAGCCCCATTGGCCATCTCCATTTCCCTGGCTTGTCCTCCATGCTTGGAATGCTTTTCCTCCTTCCCTCTGCCTCTTCACTTCTCTCAGCTTCTCTCAAGCCAGCTCAAATTCCACCTTCCACAAAAGACCCTTCCTAGGCTATGCCTACCCTTTGAGATTTCTCTCCGCTTACCCCATCTATATTTTGCCTGTACACTTACACGTCTCTCCTGCTGAATGTGAGCTCCTTGAGAGTAGACTGTATTTTTTACTTTCTTAGCATGGTACCTGGAACATAGTAGGAGCTTCATAATGAAAGCACAATAAATGCTTTGATCGATCGCTTGATCAATGGATGGGGAAACTAAGACCCAGAGAAGCATAGTGACTGACCTAAAGTCTACGTAACAAGTTAGGGGTCCAGCTCAGAGTAGGTCCAGATGTCCTGGTTCCCAGGGGTAGATGGTATGTCTTTCCTGATACTGCTTTCTAGTGACAGATGGAACAGGCTTCCCACCCCAAACCAACCCTGTAATTCCTCCAAACCTTCTGACCTCCCTTGTTTTGATTTCCATCAAGGTGATGTGAGCATGTTAAGTTTCCAGGGTATGTGAAACATCTCTGTGCAAACTAGCCTGTTGGGGGTGGGGGGTTGGCTTAGAACAAACTCTACTTGCTATATAAGAGCCCAGAATAGAAGGTGGTCAAGTCCTCTGTGAGACCCTGCAGGTAAGAATACCATTCTAAAGAGATTTCTTGATCAGTTTACCTATGTGCTTATTTCTTTGCAGGTTTAATTCACTGCATGGACCTTGGGCAAGCTATTTCCCTGCCCTGGGACTTTGATGACCTATAAAATAGAGGTTGGTGGGTGGACAAGATGCAAAGCCATCACTAGGAATCCTGGCACCCAGGGCAAATCCAGGTGGTTTTTTTGGCTGGAGGATGAGGGGGATATAGATTATTATATGAGAGAGCACTTCTAAGCCATGTAGCTGTTACCCCATCCCCTTCCCTAGACCAGCCCAATCTCTGTGCATAGAGGTCCCAGAGTAACCCCTTTCTTTGGGAAGAACATGCCAAGTGACCCTTCTACCTAGTTGGAATGTGGTTCAGGGTACCCCAGACCCACCTGCCACTCAGCGCTCGGCCACCCAGGAATTGCATTGCCCCTCTCTGCCTAAGATTATATTTGGCAGGGCAGAGCAATATTCCTTCAGCAGCGCCCCCACCTTCGCCCCCAACACCCTCCTGCTCCCTGTTCTGGGCCACCAGAGTCCCAGAATCTCACTCTCCTCCCTAGCCTACCCCTAGTCAGAAGACTGACAGGAAGGGAGGGATTTGGCATAGGGGCTGCCCTGCTTTAGTTAAAACAAGCTCTGCTCACTCCTCCTCTGACATTCTATAAATCTCTATAAAGCTCAAAAGATCTTTCTCTGGTTATGAGGCCATTCACATCAATACTGATCATCTCCTGGGGGTCATCCTTGTCTCCTCAAGTGGACCATAAGCTCTCTGATTGGCCCCACATCTCTTTCTTTAAATTAAGCAACAAGCATTTAATATGGTCCAGTTGCTGAGGACACAAGTCCAAAAAACAAAACTATTCCTATTTCCAATTAGCTTACACATGCAAAGTGCTTTGTAAACTTCAAAGTGCTCTAGAAATAAAAATAGCATTATTAGTATAGTCTTTATAGTATTATAACTGTTGACAATAATAATATCCTAATACTCCCCGGTAGGAATCTGGGAATCTAGAAGGCTCACAACACATACTGAGTAAAAAGAGGCAGCTAGTGGCACCATTAGTACACAAGGAGCCAGGCCTGGACTCAGGAAGACCTGAGTTCAAATCTGACTTCAGACACTTAGCCGTGTGACCCTGAGAAAGTCATTTAACCCTGTTTGCCTCCGTTTTCTCATCTGTAACAGCGGGATAATAATAGTACCTACCACCTAGGTTTGTTGTGAGGATCAGATGGGATAATTGTAAAGCATTTAGCACAATACCTGGCACATAGAAGGTAATATAATGTTAGCTATAACTTTTGTTGTTATTTATTAAAGATTGGAAGATGAAATCATAAGATTGAGAAATTACCATGTAAGACAAGGAAAAATGAATAAATTTCTCTTCTAGCTTCACTATCAGTCACACCAAGGTCCAGCAGAAGGAGCACTGGCTCTGGACTGAGGAGACCTGGATTCGAATTCCACCTCTGAGGTTAACAGCCTTGCTAGGGATACTTTGGTAGATTGATTTAGACAATTTACTTAACTTTCCTGGGCATCAGAAAGGGTAAAGGGAGAAACACCAGACTTGATCACCTTGGACATCCCTTCTAGCATCCATTAAAAATCTCTCTAGGAACATAGGTTATACAGTAGAGCTAAAAGAAATCGGATGGAGGGGGGAAGGAGGAGACAAGAGGGGCTGAGAGTCCCAGGCCCACTGCCCATGGAGCAGTCATCTAGGAGAACGGAGTTAGTCTCTTAGCCAGGGCAGGAAGGAGGTATTGTCTCTCTGTCTTTCTCTATTCAGGCCCTGCTTGTTTCCTGTCCCATCGAAGAAAATGCTTCCCAAGGTGGCCATCTGCAGCCTCCTCCTCCTCAGTGTGCTCTGGATTGATGTGGCCTTAGCAGGCTCCAGTTTCCTAAGCCCTGAACACCCAAAGACCCAGGTCAGTATCTGTCCTTTTCCATTCATCCACAAAGGGCTGTTGTCTTGGTTCTAGATTCTAGTCTCAGCCCTATTGTTTTAACTATGTGACTGTGCATGTAATCTCTCTGGGCCCTTTCTACTCAAATTTCTCCCAAACCCTCAGCAAACCCTGGCCCTACTCCACCCACAAAGAGAGAATTTAGAGGGGCTCATTCCCTGAAGGAAACGTTCTGTATCTTCCCAACAGCGGAAGGAATCCAAAAAGCCACCTGCCAAACTTCAACCCCGTGGTGTGGAAGACGCTTTCAGCCAGCCAGAAGGAGTAGAGAAGGGTTTAGAAATCCAGGTTGGTGTTTCCATAGTGTCTGATTGGGGTAAGAGGGCATAGGGGAAGGCAGACACTGGTCAGGAAGAAAGGTGTCTCATCCATCATTCAATAACCAGGCATTGTAAGGGATGCACAGAATTACATGACCCAGTCTCTGCTCTTAAAAACCTAACAGTTTCTTTAGGGGACACAGGCATTGGAATGGGGCTAGGTTCAAGGGACAGCATCGTGCAGTCAAATTGTGAATCAAGAGACCTGCTTTCCAGTCCTGGCTCTTCCACTTGGTTTCCCCATATGTAAAATGGATTAGATAATCTCAAAGGTCCCTTCCAGCTCTTGACATTTTAAAATGAATCTTAATCCACATGCACAAACACGTGTAACACACAAGGTAAAAAAGGGTTATTTATAGATGGTACCAGCAGTCAGATTTCTAGTATAGTTATTTTTTTCAGTTATCACCAGACTACAAGCTATAGTCAGTCATCCCTTGATTTGGCAGAAGAACCAGGCCTAGAACTCACATGTCAGGTTCCTAGCCTAGTGTTCCTTCTCTTTCTCCAGAATAACACAATGCTCCATATCTGGCCTTTTTCCACAGACCCCAACTAAATGCCAAGTCATTTGCCAGATGGGGGCTCTTGCATTTTTCTTTCCATTCGAAGATGATCTATTCATCACCCATTAACCACTGTGTGGAAACACAGACTATAAACACAAGATGGCAGGGTTGGAAGGCCTCAAAGGTCATCTAATTCATAAATTGCTCCCCAAGATAGGGAAGTGACATGCCCAGGGTCACAGAGTCAGTGACAGAGTGAGACTAGAATCCCTATCTCCTCAATCTGTTTGCTTTGAAAAGCAACTAGAGGTCAAACAAAAATTACTTGACCTGAATAATAAGAGGGCTAGAAGAGACATCAGGGCCTTGTCCAATTCTTTACTCCTACCCAAGGACAGAAAGCAGTCCATCACAATTCAGACTTGTATTCAACCTTGAGCAGGTCACTTCACTTTTTCTGTTGCCTGAAGGCGAGTGGCTGGGTTAGAGGATCTCTTGAGGCCCCTTCCAGCTAGTTCTAAAAAGTCTAGTTCAAGTCAGGAAATATTGACTAAATGCCTGTTATGTGCAAGGTACTGCTATGTTATTCACTGATAATACAAAGACCAAAAAAAAAAAAAAAAGGAAGTAGCTCCTGCCTTCAAAAAGCTTACATGCTACTGAGGAAAGGTTTTAGAGGTAGGACATCAATCTACACATATAGGGAAACTTGGGAGACAGAAAATTAACAACTGGAGAGATCAGGGAAGGCTCCAAGGAGGAGGTGGTACCTGAACTCAGGCATTAAGAAAGCAAAGTGTCTAAGAGAAAAAAATTAAAAGGGAGCATAGTCCGTGTCCAAGAGATTCATATATGGGTAGGGGTTCAGGAAACAGCTGTCCAGCTGGCTAGAACATAGAATTTGAAAAGAAAAGCAGTTTGAAATGAGTCCGGCAAAGTAGATGGGAACTAGTATGGGAAGGACAGTATTATAAATGCCAAGCTTAGGAGTTGGTATTTTATCCTGAAGACAATGAGGGGCACCTGAAATTTTTTCAGGAGGGACTGACATGACCATACCCTTTAACTAAGGAAGATTCTTTTCGCAGTCATGTGTAAAGAATAGTTAGTAGGGGCAGCTAGGTGGTGCAGTGAGTAAGAGCGCTGGCCTCGGAGTTGGGATGACCCGGGATCAAATCCGGCCTCAAAAAATGAGCACCCACACATAAATGATGACTAGCGTGTAACCTTGAGCAAGTTACTTAACCCCAATTGCTTAAAAAAAAAAAAAAAGAATAGATTAGTCAGGCCAGAAATTGGGATGCCAATTATGAGGCTATTACAATTGTCCAGGAGGGAGGCAATGAGGGTGGTACCTGTGTGAGTGGAGACATTACAGATGTTAACAGATGGAGAGAGATCTAAGGCTTGGCCCTTGACAGGTTATGGAAAGTGAGAGAGAAGGAAGAGTAAAGAACAACTCCAAAGAAACATTTAAACAATTAAAATACTTTTTAAAAATTCCAAGGTTATAAACCTGAGGGACTACACATAGTAGTGCTTTTCATAGAAATAGAGAAGTTTGGAAGGAGGGACAAGTTTAGGGGAGAAGATAGTAAATTCAACTTTATATATACTGAGTTTGAGATTCTAGGGGACATACAGGCAGATGAATCCAGCAAGCAGTTAACTCTATAGGAAAGATATTAGGGCTCACCAGACACATTGATTTAGAAATCATCTCTATAAAGATGATAAAGTTGTGGGAGATAAGCTCACCAAGGGAGAGAGAGAGAAGAGTGAGAAAAGAAGACTGAAGGGCTGCCATGATGACTGAGCAAAGTGAAACTGAGAAGAAGCAACAGCCAGTCAAGCAGAAGGAAAAGCAAGACAGAGGAATGTTACAAAAGCTGAGGGAGTATCCAGGAGAAATGGATGGTCAATGGGATAAAAAGCTACAGAGAGGTCAAGAAGGAGAAGGATTGACAACAGGATGCTAGGTTTTTGTGGTGAATAGATTGTGAAGATAAATTTCAGGAGAGCGACAGGATGGAAAGTTAGATTGTGAGGGAGGGAGAAATTAGTGGGTGGTGAGGAAGCAGAGTTCACCAGTGATCTATTTGTCTCCATTAGAAATTCTTTCCAGTAGTTTTGGGAGTAAGAACAAGGAGATATGAGATGATTGCTTGAAAATATGGATGGATGCCAGGGTCAAGTGGAGATTTTTCAGAATGTCATGGACTGGAACATGTTTGGAGGTAGGAGGAAAAAAGTCAATGGGCAGGTAGAGTTTTAAGGGTGGAGAGAATGAGGCAAGCCTCTGAAGGAGACTGGAGGGGATAGGATTGAGAGAATAGGTGGAGGGGTTGGTTTTGGCAAACAAAAGGATCAACTCTTCCTCAGAAAAAAGGAGTGAAGGATGAAAGGATGGATGCAAAGGAGTTTTGATGAGTGGAGAAGAGGAGCTGAGGAAGCTTAGATAGTCTGGATTTTCTCATTCAAATAGGAAATAAGAGTGGTGAGTGCCACCAGGGCCTTGAGAGAAGGTGTGAATAATTCATGGGGTAGAGAGGAATGGGACAGAGAAGCAATCAAGGGAGAATTCACATTTTGTCATGTATCGATGAGGGCCTCATTGGGATGAAACAAAATTAATTTATAGTGCAACCAGTCAGCACAGTGATGCAACTTTTTACTCTCCCAGCTTCTTGCCTCTCAGGAGGATGAGCAGAGAAGGCAAGTGGTTGAGATGATCAAAGATTGATCAGGTGTGAACAGCAGTTGGAAAAGAAAGCAAAAATAGTTGGTTAACTATAAAGTCAAAACTACATAGGGAGCAAAATAGGACCAGAGCAGAGGTGGTGGATTTGGTGATGAACTAGAGAGGCCAGTGGGTGCAGAAGTGACTCAGATTATAAGAAAGAACTTCAGAATTTGAAAATGAGGGTAGCCCAATGTGGGATGGTGGTGGGATCTAAGGTGTGATCATTCCTGTGGTGAATTGAGAAAGCTGATTAACTCAGAGACCAGTGTCTCTGAGTTTGAGGCATCTCCAACATGTATGCAAGGTCCTCAAGTAAGATGGTAAGGGTTGAGGTGAAGGTGAAGGAGTTGAGGTAAAACTGATGCAGATACTGAACTCCTTGAGAAGAGCTAGAATGTCCTAGATGTAATCAGGTCATAGCAAACAAGATCTGAATGGGATACTATAAACAGATGAAGTAAAGCTCATAGTAAGAGAGGTCGACAAGTGTTGAGGATGTGGAAGGAGTAAAGACTATGTCAACTCCTCCTTGGGAGACATGAAAGAAGGACCACCCAGCATAGTAGGAGGTAGCCATGGACACACTGATCTTCAGGAGGGAACCTCTGGTTTCTATGATGCAAGATTGAAAATTAAAAGGAGACATCATGGATAAAGGGAAGGTTTTTCAGGTTTGGGTGTGGGGGGAGAAGGTACAATGAAAAAAGGAGGAAAGGAATAAGGGATAAGATCGAGGTGGGTACAAGAGTACAGAAGAATTCAGCAAAGAAAGGGAATTTTTTTTTTAAGATTTTAAATCCCTGAGATCAGAGGAGCAAGAGGTACAAATTTGCTAGCCTAGAGAAATGCCATTTTGTTTGGACTTCTAACTTCCAGAGTCCTATAGCACTGATGTGGAACTTCCCTCTCTAGACATCAAGAAACTGGTATTGAAGACAGTAAGGAGTTTAGACAGAAGATCTGGACCCCCAGAGACAAACCAGCTTCTATATGGCACACCAGCTCAATAATTACATCCCAAGACAGCAAATAATGAGGAACATCCAAGATATAGCAAATCAGTGGAGCATGTAGCAGTCAGTGTAGACCTGGTGTCCAAGACCGCAAGTCTTTAGGCATTCAATATAAGGCTTGCCCCATACCCCATTTGATTTAGGAGGTCTTGATTAGAAGAGCTCTAAGACTAACAAGTCTATAACTCTATGATAAAGCTACAAGTAGATTTTTCCCCCTCCTTTTTTTTTCTTTGCTTTTTGGAGGGCAATTGGGTTAAGTGACTTGCCCAAGGTCACACGGCTAGTTTTTGTGTTAAATGTCTGAGGCCATATTTGAACTCAGGTCCTCCTGACTTCAGGGCCAGTTCTCTATTCACTGTACCATCAAGCCACACCCCAATAGTTGTTTGTGGTTTTTTTTTTTTTGGAGGGCAATTGGGGTTAAGTGACTTGCCCAAGGTCACATGGCTAGTTTTTGTGTTAAGTGTCTGAGGCTGAATTTGAACTCAGGTCCTCCTGACTCCAGGGCCCGTGTTCTATTCACTGCAACACCTAGCTGCCCCCTTCCCCCTCCTCTTTTGAAGAAAAGGCTACACTGGGTGCTTTAAGTTCTAATTCATCTCCTGACATTGCTGGGAAGGAGGAAAGATTGGATATTATTTTTTCCCATTTTAGAAATGGGAAAACTGGGGTGGCTAGGTGGCACAGTGAATAGAGCACTGGCCCTGGAGTCAAGAGGACCTGAGTTCAAATTCAGCCTCAGACACTTAACACAAAAACTAGCCATGTGACCTTGGGCAAGTCACAACCCCAACTGCCCTCCAAAAAGCAGAAAAAAGAAAAAAAAATGGAAAAACTGAGTCAGAGTCAATGATTTGACTAATGTCATCATTAACAAAGCTAGATTCCCTATCCAGTGTTCTGGAACTCAGGATCTTCATTAGCCTTGAGGAATACCAAAGGGGCTAAGTAATCCTGTTAACTATCAGAAGTAATTTGGGTCAGGATAGAAGAAAAGAGAAAGAGAAAAGGGGAGGAAGGAGTAAAAAAATAAAGAGAGAAGAGAGAAAATGTTAAGAAAAGGTGCCAAAGACCACAAACACACGCCAAAGACTGGCCACAGAGCTACTCAGTGAGATTTTAAAAGCATTAGGTAGGATTTCCTGCTTAAAAATATATCTTCCAGGGGCGGCTAGGTGGCGTAGTGAATAGAGTGTTGGCCCTGGAGTCAGAAGGACCTGAGTTCAGATCCGGCCTCAGACACTTAACACACACACAAACAAAAACCTAGCTGTGTGACCTTGGGCAAGTTACTTAACCCCAATTGCCCTCCAAAAAAAGCAAAAAAAAAAATATATCTTCCACCTCTAGTCAAAATGATTGAAATTCCCCTATTAGAGATTTATTCCTTTGGGTCTTGAAGATTTCTTTATCTTCCAGAGTCTTGTTGAGACAATTTGAACAGCCCTGATCAGGTAGGGGGTAGGGGGCTGAAGAAGGGGGAGAATGAACAACTTAAACCATTATTAGCTAACTTCTTGATGCTGAAAGCAAGCCTGGGGAATGTCTTAGGGTAGGCTCCTAGGGGCAAAATAGAGGAAGGGAGAATAGTTTAGATGTTTGAGCCCAAAGAAAACTTTGACCAAGGACTAAGCTAAGACTTTTCAGCATCAACTACCAGTATTAGTCAGTGGCTCCTGTGTCCCTGGGCTATCTATATTCCCTTCTCCAATGAGTGTGATCTTGGAAAGAATCAAGAGTATTTCTATGCTGAAATCCTCCTAAAGGAAACAGTCAACAAGGAAAGTCCCATTTGTCTCTAATCCTAGTTTTGTTTTGTTTTTTTTTGGGGGGCTACCCTCCTTTCTTTAGTTCAATGCTCCCTTTGACATTGGGATAAAAGTGGCAGAGGCTCAGTATCAGCAGTATGGTCGTGCCCTGGAAAAGGTCCTACAGGAAATTCTTTTGGAAGAGAACCAAGGTAATTTCTTAAACACAGCATAATAACAACAACAATAATAATAACAACTGGCTTTTATTTAGGCTTTCAGGTTTACAAAACATCTTACATATATGATCTCATTTGATCACAGGATTTAGAGCTGGAAAGAATCTTACGAGATTCTCTAATTCAAGTCCTCAGGTCAGTATATCTGGGAAGATAACTGAAGCCCTTGGTTATTCGTTTAAACATTCAAATATTTATTTATGAAGTTCCTACTAAGTACAGAACACTGTGCTAGCTTCAGGGCATGATATAAGGTTTAGGAAAGACACTTTCCCTCTCTGTCATGAAGCTTGTAGGCCAGTACAGGGGATAAGACAAACATATATAAGAAGTGGGGAAGAAAGGGTCTGACCAATGCAGAGCCCTCTTTTGGAAGTTCATGATAATGGAATGGAGGGGATCAACCCTCCACTTGGGAGCATGCAGAGATATTCTTTGAGAGCTGGGCCTTCAGTAGTCATATCCCCATCACACAGAAAACTGCAACACACACAATATCTAACAAATGCCTTAGAGACATACAAAGTGTGCAGGGGAAAGTCATCACTGATCAGAGAAGATTTCCTGAAGGAGATGGCATATGAATTGGTTGGGCTTTAAAGGACAGCTAGGATTTTGACAAATTGGGGCTGGGAGGGTATTCAACATAGGGAACAATGTAAGCAAACGGGAATATGAGGATGCCCAAGGTATGCTGGTGGTACAGAATAAGTAGTTTAGTGTAACTAGAATGCAAGGAAGAAAGTATCAGTCAGGGAAGAAGGGCTCTACAAGTCTGTACATGTGCTCAAATGCCAGACAGGAATCTGGTCTCGTGCCTGTATTTCCCATTGTCCACCAGGACAAGGGTCTTGTAGAGATGACCATCTCATCTCTCATTCAAGGTAGTCAAGCTTCCCTTAAGGATCAAATGAGATTACATGTGTGAAACACTTTTTGCAAACCTTTAAATATCATACAAATACTAGGTATTAAGCTTCCTCTGATGAGTTTCTCATTTTAAGAACAGTTTGGGCCAGGGGTAGCCCTCACTGTGAAGTAGACCACTCTTGTTCTTCAGAAGTCCACATCTCCCCATTCCCAATTCCTCTGGCCTCATCATTTCAGCACCTCGGTCAGGTCTGGTCTGAAACTCCTCTAGCTTCTTACCAGTAAAGGTGTCTATGCCATTATTTAATGGGGAAATTTTAGAGAAAATCCCCCATAGATGTCTATGTGAACAGTGGTCAGGGCAGGTCCTGCCTTGTTATTCCCTGGGGATAAAAATACCTTCCCCAGCTCCTAGAGGCTACCAGTTTGAGGAGCTGAGAGAGAATAGAGGAGAAAGGAATGATGGGATTAGATTCTCTCCCCACTGCCAGCAGAGGGCACTTCCTCCCAACAGCAGTCTCATTCCAACTTCATCCCCAACCCAACTGTATCAGTAACAATTTCTGATAGGCTTTTATACTGTTTTCCATTTTATCACTTCATTCTCACAACAGCCCAGGGAGATGGGAAAGGAGAGCATGTGATTATTATTCCCCTTTTGCAAATGAAGAAGCTGAGACAATTTAAGTCTAACATCTCGGTTATTGCTACTAAAGACTCCGACTTAACCATAAGTCAGATTGAGTCCATTTCTAGGGGATTTAATAATAATAATAAGAGTGATGAGAATAGCTGCTGGAGAGGTAGGGTATAAGAGTAGACAGAGAGCCTCAGTCAGGAAGACCAGGGTGCATATCACAACTCTCACAAATACTGCCAGTCTAAGGGAAACAGGAGACTTAACCTCCTAGGCTCTAGGCAGCTTTCTGACTATAAATTATAGAGGTGATTGGGTAAGAAAGTTTCCCCATTCCGGAGTTCCTTTGCCAATAAAATGGCACGTCCAGTTCTTACTCTAAAAATAGCTTAAATTGATTTATATTAACACTAACATAATAGTTAGCATTTATAAAGCCATGATAATCCAGAGTCATTTGGACAACTCAAAGTCAACTTTTCCTCTTCCAGCCCAATTTTGGAACTTTTTGTTAGTCATTGTACTCAGGAATGATAAAATCATAGATCAAGGTAACCCTGGAGGTCAACAAGTCCAAACTCTTACTCAGTGTAAGAATCCCTTCTACAACATTCCACCCAATGTTAGCCATGCAATTTCTTCCCCCACCCCAATTCAGCCAGTGATTAAGAGCTCACTACTTTGCTAAGCAACCTGATTGTGAAAGTTCTTTGGGCTATGTGAACGTTAGGGGTGATTTTTACTATTCCCTAGACTTTTCAACTAGATTAAAAGTAGGTGCCTGTTTAGGCAGACAGACAGTGCAATGGAAAGAAGACTGGAGTTGGAGTCAAAGATCTGAGTTCAAATTTGACTTATAACACTAATGCTGAACAAATAACTTAAATCTCTTGACTACTTCAGTTTCCTCAGGGTTGTTGTGAAGATAAAATAAAATAAAATCATTCATATAGCACTTCTCCAACCTTACAGCCCTCAATAAATGCTAGGGATTCACTCAATGGGTATTTGCTGATGGCTGGGTTAGCTGACTCATCATTAATACATTAGCATTATTAGCTTCTCCAATCTAGGCTGCCAGGTGGTAAAGTAAATAAGAATGCAAGGAGTCGGGATTCAAATCCCATCTCAAACACTTACTAATTGTGTAACCCTGGGCAAATCACTTAAGTCCTCCTAACCGTCATTTCCTCATATGTAAAGTGGGAATAACAATAGTACCTTTCTCCAGGGTTGTGAGGATCAAATGACAAATTGTGGAAGGTGCTTTCCCAACCTTATAAGTCTCTATAAATGCCAGCTATTGCATAGGATGGAAACTGGTACCTTCTGTTTGCTTCTTTTTTAAAATGGCATCAGAAAGCAGAATTACACATGGGAATCTTTATTTACCTAACCTACTTTCTCTTTTTTTCTCAGGAAATAAAGGAGAAAACTGACACAATAGAGAGATGAGCCCACACATTTTTCTAACCAACATGCATCATCCCATGTCTTGCATTCAGATTTGCTTCCCTGACAACTTCCCCTATCTGTGTATTAACTGTATGGCGGGGAGAAAAATAAAATTACTATTGTAGCCTGAGAGCTCTAAAGGGGAATTTATTTCGCCCCAGACAAGTATTCTTTAACATTCTTGGAAAATAATTTGAGCATTGGCCAATAGCATCAGGAAGACATATTCCACAGTGAGGGAGGGCTGCCCATTCAGTGAAAACCAGATAAAATCCAAATTCTTTAAGGCTGACAGATTAAGCACTGACTATTCAGAGGGTGGGGAGTCTCTTCCCAAAAAAATCCTCTAAGTACAGAGAAGGCTTTGTTTCTAGATGAGTCACTAGAGGATGAGCCACAGCTGAGAGAAACAAAGTCTCTGATGGCACATACCAACAGTCCACAATGGATGACTATAAATTTCTCTGAAATAATATGGAAGTCAATGAGAAAAGAATTGATCTCCCCTAGCTCACCATACTTTCCTATTCCCTCCATATCTTCTGGCAGGAAATCACAACCCATACTGAGGTTTTTCTGATTAATATCAGAAAAACTGACTTGGTCAGTGAGCTTTGCAGTTCAATAGCCATCAATTATACCCCTGACCTTGGTGGGTCAGATGTGTGACTGGATTTTAAGGAAACTGTAAGAGTCTACGTCCCCTCCTTCTCCCTCCTTCCAGTGCCCTCCCAGCTCTCTGCCCTACATGTTGTACTGTAGAGTACTGGAATCAGGAGACCTGGGTTTGAATCCCACCTCATACTTACTAGTGGTGAGTCTGAGCCTGTTATCTCACCTCTAGTAGCCTCACTTGATTTTGTTAAATGGGGATGGTGAGGCAATGGGGTATAGTGAGTAGAGGCAGATTTGGATTCAAGAAGACCTAGACTGAATCAGTCTTCTATCTGATACATAAAAGATCAGTGACCAGAGATAGGTGCTTGACTGCAATGCCCTAGTCAACTCTCAAGATAATAAAGACTGGTTGTGAAGGAGTTTCCACTCTTTCCAGTGGAAGAAGTCTAAGCCCCACCCACCCATTTTTAAAAAATTGGAATAAAGGGGTGGCTAGGTGGCACAGTGAATAGAGCACAAGCCTTGGAGTCAGGAGGACCTGAGTTCAAATCCAGCCTCAGATACTTAACACAAAAACTAGCTGTGTGACCTTGGGCAAGCCAACCCCAATTGCCCTACCTCCCCACCTCCAAAAATCCAAAAAACCAAAACAAAAAAATAGGGATTAAACTTGCTTGATCTACTTCCCCAGGATTGTAAGGGAAACACTTCCTTAGCCTTTAAACACTATATAAATAGGATCAGCAACATAGACCTTACATAGGTATAGTTCAGGTGGTGTGATTTCCAGGAGCCCAAAACACATCTTCCCTATTCACAGGATGCTGCCTGTAACTTAAGGACCTCATCACTATTAAAAAAAAAGGGGGGGGGAGGCAGCTAGGTGGCCCTGGAATCAGGAGAACCTGAGTTCAAATCCGGCTTCAGACACCATAAAAATCTAGCCCTGTGACCTAAGGCAAGTCACTTAACCCCAACTGCCCTACCATCCCCCCTCCAGAAAGCCAAATATATATATATATATATACCTTGAAGGTGTTTACATTTACACTTCCATGTTAACATCACAGAGGGCAATAGTTTGGTGGTAGGAGGGAGCAAGCTACAACAAATGACCAATGAGGAACCCAGAGCAGGAGTCAAAGGGGTCATCACAGAATTATTCAAGAGGAAAGAGGGAGTGCTCACTTGGGAAGGAGAGGATAAGTGGGATTTGTGCAGGCTCCTCTCATATTGTCTCCATTCCAAAGGTGAAGGGCTCCAGCACATTAGGTGGATGTTGAACTTTTGCAAGGACACAGATAAGAGCCAGTCACACAGGAAGGACAGATGTGATGGGGTTGCACTCTGTGACTTTGGAGGGAACTTCCAAATTGATGACATCACAGCAGTAGAGTATTGGGCTGAAGGTCAGATTTATATGGGATGAGGAAACAGGACAGAGGGCTGGGGCAGAAGGGAGGGTGGCCCACCAAAGGAGAAAGTTCACAGGACTTGTACAGAACACTTGTCATGATGAAATATGAAATGGGGATGGAGGGCGCTCAAAGATAAGTAGCACTAACTTCATACCTTCGTAACTTGAAGTCTATGGAGCACAGAATCTCCAACTAGTACTTTGTCTAGGGGATGTGAAAAGATTCTGCCTCTTGTGCAGGCAGAAAGAACCCACTTTGGAAACAGCATGAGCCACAGGCTTTTAATAATATTTAATATAATAATTTATTATATTTTGGAAAGGCATATCTCTCCGTTGTACCACCAGAAGATTTAAAAATATAACATTTATTATATATTGGCAATAACAAATTTAATATAATATTTAATAATAACTAGCATTTATATGGTGCTTTAAGGTTTCCAAAGTGCTTTTACAAACACTAATTTGATCCCTATAGGTACAATTGTTATCCTCACTTTATAGACAAGAAAACTAAGGTTCATAAAGATTTGTGCAGGGTCACACAATTAGTATCTGAATCAGAATTTGAACTCTGGTCACCTTGGCTCTAGGTCCAGTGTTCTACTAGCTAACATTGGCCAATAAAGGTACTGACCATGTAAGATCAATGGAGGAAACCAGAGCTACCATGTTGCTGAGCAGCCTGGTATATACGGCAGTGGCTCCAAATCCATATCCTTAGGCTGAAGGGTAAGAAACTCTGTTCTAATATTTTCCCACATAACCACCCAGGTTGGGTGAGAAAGAGGCCACTCCTCAGACCTTCTTTGTCATGCTGTCTTCTGTGGCAGCTTAGCAATTAATCAATACCTGCCTTCCTGCTCTCAGTAAAAATAAAAATAAAGTTTTAATCTATTTTATCCTTGTTATGTGGAAGATGAACCACCAAGTCCCCTCTCTCAGAGGCATCTGCATGTTAAATCTTAGTGTGGAATGATCCCTTTGAAAGAAATTAATAGATCCGAACAAAGATGACGTTAAAAGATATGTGAAGAAGCCCCCTTCCTTGATAGAGGGGTGGAGAGTCAACTTTTCTACCTATGCTTAAGGACATCTCTGCACCCAGCACTAATCTGGGTGACAAGCACCCAATC
Source organism: Gymnobelideus leadbeateri (assembly GCA_011680675.1). Classification (NCBI taxonomy): domain Eukaryota; kingdom Metazoa; phylum Chordata; class Mammalia; order Diprotodontia; family Petauridae; genus Gymnobelideus; species Gymnobelideus leadbeateri. The sequence goes on from WOXC01004059.1 coordinate 340,721, forward strand.
ATATACTTATCCTGGGGCCCAGGATGCCCTAAATGTCTGGTTTGTTGGGGTCTGAGTCATGGGTAGCCCAAAAGTGGTGCTGAGAGTGTGATGTGGTTAGGGAACAAGGGAAATCTAGGACAATGGCATATATAACTGGATCTGGGGGCTGAGTACCTGGATTTGAGTTCCATCTCTGCTTCTTGCTCATTATCATCTAACACCAAACAAGCCCTTCCCTTCTCTAGACCCAAGTTCTGACATATGTAAAACAAGAGACTTAGATATGATGTCTTCTAAGGTCTTGTCCAGCTTGAAATCCTAAATTGAATGTCTAATCAATAAGGATAAAAGCCCCAAACTATAGGCTGTTTTTATGAAACTCACAGATGTACCAAAATAGGAACAAACCCACACACCAGGCCAGCAACAAAACAGTTAAGTAATGATGGGGAGGCAGTTTGCTATGGTGGAAATCACAGCAAGCAAGCAAGCTAAAAAGTTCAATTTCCATGTCTTCTACCGACTACCTCAACGGGGCTTTGTCAAGCCTAAAGCAGTGTGGATAACTACAGCCTTTGAAGAGATGAGGCCTTGATTTTCCCAAAAGCATCCTCCCCATTCTCTTGGCAGTTATAAAGCCATCTCTTGGAAAGAATGCCTAGTGCCCAAGAGCCTTCTCTGTTTCTTTTCCTCCTCAAACCAATAGAGATGAGCCAGGAGATTAAACTTCAGGCAATAAACCAAAGTAATTTATAATACAAGCTGTTTAAGGTCACTAGCACTGGAGAAATCAAAGGACATGGGTTCAAGTCCTGTTCTCATTCCTATTTCTATCCATGTAATCTTGGGCAAATTAATACCTCTCTAAAATTGTATTCTTACCATAAAACGAGGCTGTGGAACTCACCTGTTATCTGTAAGGGTCCTTCCAGCTTTGACCCTGCCATCAACAAAAAGCCAATAATCCAAGCATGATTTTTCTAAAATGTCCTTCCCATACTTTCCAGGAGGCATCAACACGGCTATACTTTTTGTCAAAAATGTTCTCTATCAAAATCACACCCAGTAGAAAGGAGGGCATGCACCTGGGTGAAAATGGGAGCTATGTTTTGTCCATTTTTTTTCTGCTACACTATCTCACATAGATGTAAATCTGTCCAATTTGGACATTATTTTTAATGCCTTACTACTCTAAGACAAATTATAGTTAATGCTTCTTTTCCCTGCTCCAGCTTAGCTAAAATACTAACAGGATGCCCTGTGATCTTGCTTCAGTAACATAAATGTGATACAAAAAGAGAAAATCACATCCACCTTTCCTCCCTGAGTGTGCCTGGTAATTCACTTAACCTCTTGGCTTCAGTTTCTTCCTTAGTAAAGTGAAGGACTTGGACAATTTTCCAAAGGAAGGATTTTTAACCTGGGTCTGTGAGCTTTTTTTTTGTCAAGACAAATAAAAAAAAGTTTTTGTCACTATTTCAATATAATTGTTTTCCTTTGTAATCCAATGTGTTACTTTAAGCATGGATAAGAAGACCACAGGTTTCACCAGACTACCCAAGTGTTAAGACCTTCTGCTCTAAAAGGTTCTTTCCAGTTCTAAATCCTCCATTTCTAAATCCTATGAAATTCTAAACCATCCACTCCATCCTGAGGTTATAAAGCCAGGTATCATCTCTGCATAGCACTTATTATATCACTTACAGAGCAGTCAAAACAAACATGGAAAACAAGGAAGATAGCTCAAGGATAGCTCACTTTATTTTCCAAAAGAGTGAACCAGGAAACTCAGAGAATCTTCTGGTGGCACCGCTGAAAGACATGCCTTTCCTAAAGCAGGGCTGAAAATAATGGCAATTATCTTCAACCTCAAATAACTGACAGCAAACAGGATTTGTAAAATAATAATCCTGAAGTCTACATAGCACCTTTCCCCAACAGGGGGAAATGCATCTGAATGCCAACTTCTATTCATTTCATTGCTTTAATCCTCTCAACTTGGATTTTTTCATTTCATTTCAGATCTAGGAAGCAATTCACTTATAGTGCTCAGTAGAAGGAAAAACGGTGCGTTCACATCTGGTGGAGATTAGTACTTAGCATTGGCAGTTCACTTGGGTGAAAATAAAAGCACTTTAAAATAGAGTTAGCACAGGAGGATCAGGATTGCCTCTAATTTCCCATATGGGAAAAAAAAGAGGCACAGAGCAGTTAATGTTAGTACAGCCAGCTGGCAGACATGGCAATGGGACCTGGGTCTTGTAATGGACTGCAACATCATATACACAGGATGAGGAAATAGCAGATAATTAAAAAAAAAACAAAACCAACCAACATTTTTAGCTCACAAGAACACCTGTTTTCTGACACCTAAGAAATAAAGTGAAAGCTAGATATTTACACCTAAGATAGACTTTCTTTTAAGAAATAAGAGTATTTAAGGCCAGCCCATCTGCTCAGTGAAGAAGGGTTTAGATCAAAGATCCTTCTAAATTTAGAGAGGACAAGACACAACTCCCAGTCATTTTAACTTCAGGGAGCCAATTATGTACATGCCTTAAATGAACACCAAACAATGCGGCCAGACACAGTACAGAACACTGGCCCAGCAGGATCAGTCTAACAGAAATGGAGAAATGCTGACATCACAAGGAAAGGAGAGACACAGTTTCTGTTTAGGGAGACACAGTGGGCTTCAGAATGTCTTCCATGCTTCAAAGACAGCAGATTGTTTCACATGGGAAAAACATTGGAAAAAAAAAACACCTGAAGAATTATTTACCACTCAACTTGAAAACAAAATGCAGTTGTCACAGGCAGAAATGGAAGCTGCATTTGGTCCCCAGTACTAGTCCAATAGTCCAAGAAAAAGGTGGGAATTGGAAGCCAGGGCAATCCAAAGTGATACCAACAGACAGGGTACTATGGAAAACTAAATTCAACCATTTTAAAATTTATCAAAACCGGCCCTTGTGCTTCTTGTGAGTCAGGGACTGCCCTCCTCCCATGCAAAGCCTCTGTGGGGTGTCCTCCAGGTATCTACCATTTAAAATGATCACTACTGGCTATCTGTGTACCTTCCTGTTGTTTAGTAACTGAGCCAAAGAGAAAGAGCCAAATGTAGCGAGTTGAACACAAGTAAGGCCAAAAGTGGCATCTTCTTTGCTGAGGACAATCTCAATGGCTTGTCAGTATTGTGATATGAGAACACAAATCTCTAAACAATGGCATATAGTTAATTTCCTACAGAAGGATGCTCCTATTGAGGTGTGTTTTAAAGAGAAAATTAGTGACATTACCCACATACGCCTGCTTAAGATGATTTTATTGAAACACTTTTATGCTGCTTAACCAGACTACAGTTTGTGGAGATTCAGTTCAGCAACCTTCTCTGCACCCTTGAGGTGCCCCAAATGCCCCTGCCCCCCAGGCACGTTTCAGCAAGCATGCTAGCTTCCTGTTTACCCTCTGAATGGGTTTCTCATCCACAGGAGCTGAGGGTCTGTGAAGAGACTTCTAAGAAAACTTCCCTCCCTCCTTGACAAGACCACACCAGACTCTCTGGATATCCCTTTCACAGTCCAAGCACACTCTATGCTGGGATCAGGCAGTGGGCCATGTATATATCCTGTGGCTGGACCTCCCAGAAAGGTGCGAGGGAAAGAAGAAGGCTGTAAGCCACCAAAAGTTCACCTTAAGGCAAATCTGGCTTAAAGGGTAATCCTATGTTTACAATCTCTGTACTGGAAAAAAATGGAGTCAGAATTTTAGAAAATACAGTTTGGTATAGATTTATGTAAACCCTAACATCCCCTGTCTTCCCTTAAAGGCTGTAAAGGCGGCTGGTGTTCTGTCGCAAGGTGGCCAAGGTCTGGGAGAGTGGCTCACCTCTGACCTTAGCAATCTCTCGAACTGTGTGGAGGGCCAGACCTGGGTGGGCATACTGGCAAAGGCTCTTGGGGACCTGGAAAACATCAAGGGTTCAGAACAACCATTTGTTTTCTGAATCATTCAAGTAACATAACATTCCCACCCACTCCCACCCCCAACCACACCCCTTCCCCAGCAAGGATCTCTTTGGGATTGCCCTTTAGAGACCCCTTTACCTGCAGGTGCAGGGAGAGTCCTAGGTCATGTGGGGCTCTGGGTGAGAGGCAGGGTCCCATGTTTCCTTGGACTACCCTTTACAGGGTAGGACTTTGCACTGCCTGCAGCAGGAGGTGGGTGGAAGGGAAGAGATTGGTTGCCCTTCATCTTCTCCTCCCCCTAGGCCTTTTGGTTCTGCAGAGCAACAAAAAGGAAAGATCTGCGAGGTCCCAGAGTGGGGTCCTGAGAGGTCACTGGGGCTCTATCTCTGTTGCCCCTGTGGGGCCTGACCACAATCCAACCGCACCTCCCCCAAACACTTCTTAATCTTAAGCTCTAAATCAGGTTCCATCATCCCCCACCCCATGTCCCCATAGACAGCTTTACCTGACGAGGGAGGAAGTAGGGGGCATCAGTTTCCACAATGATCCTCTCCAAGGGCATCTGTCTCAATGTTTCCCTGACTTCCGAGGCAGAAGAATAGGTCACAAGAGCTGTAAATCCCACAGAGAGGTTGGGAAAATGCTTCAACAGGGGCTCAATGACAGAATAGCTACCAGTGAAGCAGTGCCTTTGGGAGAAAGAAAAAAAAGAAAATGCTGGTCAACCTCCTCACCTGAATGGACTCTGTTACTATGTTCTGGGACTCCCTATGTGCAAGCAGGAAAGGGCAAACGACGGAGTGGGGGCCAAGGACACCCACAATCATCAGTGGTCCTCTTAAACACTTCCCTATATGCATACTCTTCCCTTCCTGTCTGCCTTTCTTAATTCTTCTCTAATTATACTTTAAGTCTGTTCATGACACCCACAGCTCCTGCTTATACCTCAGCTTGGCTAAAGCCTTCCATGGGCTCTGTCTCTCTGAGAGAGATCACCCATACCGGAGACCAGTTGGTCTTTGAAGGACAAAGGAAATATCTGGGGTCTAGCCTCATCAGCTGCATTAGCCCACTTTCCCCCAATTTTGATCCAATCAGACAGCAATGACTAATCTAAATTTGAGTCTCTAGCCACCGTTTCCTATTCAATGCTGCAACATTTCACTAGGTATTACCTTCCTGCCATCTGTTAACAAAGTAAGTTTTAAAAAAAAAAAAGGGGGGGGGCGGCGGCTAGGTGGCACAGTGAATAGAGCGCCGGCCCTGGAGTCAGAAGGACCTGAGTTCGGATCCGGCCTCAGACACTTCATGCACACACAAACAGAAACCTAGCTGTGTGACCTTGGGCAAGTTACTTAACCCCAATTGCCCTCCAAAAAAAAAAAAGCAAAACAAAAAACAAAAAAACAAAAAAAGAGGGGATCAAAAATACTACAGATTAGTCAGAGATTGGAGTGACTTTCTCCAAAGAGAAACCGCACAAAAACCACTGCCAAGACCATCTGTGACTCAAAAAGTCCTGGACACTTTTCACTCTGCACAAACTGGACTGAACTGGACTGAAGAAAAGACAACTATGTTCCAATCCAGAGGGTACTTTCTGACTTTCTCTTAAGAGTAACTTGCCCAGACTGAACATGGTGGTGCTCTTCCTCTTTTCACTGGTTTTATTCCTACAGAGAGAACCTTGGACCTGCAGCTTATCAAAAATGGATTTTTTAAAAAGGGAAATGAACTTTCCAACTCAAAAACAGAGGAAACGGTTGACAGAAAAATAGTCTTTTCTCAGGTCCCTTTGAAAGTGCTAAAGTGTTTCTGGCAAGAATTAACACTTCCCTGTTGTGTCACAGACATGATTTTCAAGAATGAACCATTCTGAGCAGCTAGCTGGTGCAGTGAATAGAGCACTAGCCCTGGAGTCAGGAGGACCTGAGTTCAAATCTAGCCTCAAACACTTAACAGTGTGTGATCTTGGGCAAGTCACTTAACTCCAATTGCCCTGCTCCCCCCTCCAAAAAGACAAAAAAAAAAAAAGAACCGAGCTTGACTCCCCAGTCTTGCCCCAAGCTCCAAAATATTTGGAAATTCCAAATGTTCCCAGGAAAGCCTTGATCTCAAGTTCCACAATTTCAGGTCTGCTCCCTGTTAGCTGCAGTACAGTTCCAGGGTTCCTAATATGTTATTACCTATGGATTTTATAGTCTGTAGGCACAAACTTCTTCATGATTGAGAGCAAATCTTCATCTGCTTCTCGGCAGTGTATGACCAGTGGTTTCCTCAAAGCCACAGCTAACTGCAATTGCCTTTCAAATACCTGAAAGATAAAAGGCAAGATGCAGAAGAGAAGCTATTTCAGGATACCTGATCCATCCAATTTTCAAGAGAAAATTCTTGAAAACAGATCAGCTGCACTTTTACAAAACAGCCAGGGCTACAGTGCATTGATCACGTCAGATTTTAGTCCATCTCATTAAAAAAATTAATACAATACACAAATACACACAAACATGTTTTCATTACTGGAATCAAAGCTTTAGTTAGTACTTAAAAGCTACAAGACCTATGTCTAAAGATGAGGCTCAGGAGCTCAAAAGAAACATGCTAAAATTAAGAATAAAAGCTCGCTGGGGCAGCTAGGCATCACAGTGAATAGAGCACTGGCCCTGGAGTCAGGAGGACCTGAGTTCAAATCCAGCCTCAGACATTTAACACAAAAAACTAGCTGTGTAACCTTGTCACTTAACCCCAGTTGCCCTACCATCCCCCCTCCAAAAATAAAAGAAAAAAAAATAATAATTAATTAAATAAATGTTAAAAAAAAGTTAGCTATATACTTAAAAATAAAAGAATAAAAGCATGCCACTGCTTGGGAAATGGATAAGCAAACTGTGATCTATCAATATACATACAATGATGTCAAAGAAGAATATAAACTGATATAGAGTGAAGAAAACAGCACCAGGAAAACAATGAACACAATGACTACAACAATGCCAGTGAATCACCAAACATTCTGTCATTAGACTAACCAAGCTCAGCACTAGCAAAGACAAGAAAATACAGCTTCTTTTGTAGTGGGTGTCAGGGGAACCTATGGGTGCGGAATGTTTCAGACGCAGTCAGACCACTGATATGTTGCCTGACTTTGCTGAACTGCCTTCCCCCCTCCCTTTTTTAATTCTTCTTTAAAAGAGATGGAAACTATCAAAAGATTACTTTATAGACCTAGAGTCAGAGGCAGTTAATAAACATTTATTAAGCACCTACTACATGCCAGGCATTGTGCTAATCACTGGGGATATAAAGAAATGTATAAGACAGTCCCTGTCCTCAAGGAGCTGAGTCTAATGGGGAAGACACATAAAAAGAAGCTGGAGGGGTGGTGGGGAAAGAGGGTCAGGCATGAAGTCCTGCAGCTGAGGCGGGTAATGGTCTGAGGAGGTTTGTGTTACAGTTGATAATAGCTTACAAGATGATGTGTTTCTGGAAATCATGAAGTACTGGAGAACAGCCAGCTGGAAAATGATGAGGTGACTGCCTTTGATGCCCTCCTCAAATGGAGGATCCAGGAGGTCCTCCAAGATAAACACTCTCTACCAACTCCTACCTTCCCCTCCAAGAGGAAGGGAGGGTCCCTAAGGGTAGAAAGTGCTGAGGAGGTATGAGTTTCAGGGTTGACTTATTGCAAAATGAGTTTCTAGAGATCATTAAGTTCATGAAAGCAGCCCAGTAGAAAAATGAATAAATAATAATCCCCCCCAAAATAGGGGGAAAGATACAAAATTCAACTGAAGGAACAAAAGGTCAAGAATCTTGAAGAAAATAATGGAGAAAGAAGGGGGCAGGAACAGGTCCTAGCAATATCATATCTCAAACTGAGAACTCAAATAAATAAGTAATCATCAAAACAATTTGATACTGGTTAAAAAATAAAGAGATGGGTTAGAAGAACAAAGACCCCAGCTACTGAATTAAAGATTCATTATTTAAGGAAAAACTTCTGGGAAAATGCATGGTACACACTTACTAGCCATGTGATTTTGGGCAAGTCACTTAACCCCAACTGCCCTCCAAAAAGCAAAAAAAAAAGAAAAAAGAAAATGTACAGTTGTCTGAGAGAAATTAGGTTTAAAACAGTGTCTCACACCATATGCCAAGACAAGCTCCAAATGGATAGTGATTTAGATATAAGATGTCACATCATAAACAAATGAATTTGTTTGAATTTCACAGATCTGTGGTTAGGGAAAGAGTTCATGACCAAACAGGGAACAGAGAGGATTACAGAAGAGAAAACAGATAATTTTGATTACATAAAATTAGAAAGCTTTCACACAAACAAATTCAATGCAGCTAGGATTATAAAGAAAACAGCTAACTGGGGAAAAGAAATCTTTGCAGCAAGTTTCTCTGATAAATGTTTCATTTCCAAGAAACTGATTCAAATTTGTAAGAGTAAGCATTCATAGTCCAAAGATATGAAGAAGCTTTTTCAAGGGGAAAAAAATGCAAGCTATTTACAGTCATATGAGAAAATGCTCATCATCAACAACTGGCAAAATGCACATTAAAGCAACTCTAAGGCTCCTACCTCACAATCATCAGATGGCAAAGTTGACAAAAAGGAAAATAACCAAATGCTGGAGGGGCTGCAGGAAAATAGGTACATCTGTTGATGGGAAAGTGAATTGGATCAGCCCTTCTGGAAAGCAATTTGGACTATGCCCAGAGTTATTAATAGTATATACCCTTTGACACAGCCATACCACTACTGAGCCTATATCCCATGGAAATCAAAGAAAGGGAAAAGTCCTAGATGTACAAAACAAACACATTGATGGCAGCTCTTTTTGTAATGGCAAAGAACTTGGAAAATAAGGAAGAACCTATACACTGAGGAATGGCTGAACAAATTATGACATGGGTGTCAGGGAATACTGTGATATTGGAAGAAATGAAGAAAGATTGTTTGGATAGCTCTGGAAATGAAAGTGATCTAATCCAATAAACATTTATTAAGTGTACACTGTGTGCCAGACAGTGCCAAGTGCTGGATACACAATTAATAAAAGGAGAAATAGTCCTTGTTCTTAAAAAGGAAGAGGAAAAGGGGTGAGCAGACTGGGGGTACCCAGGTGGGCATCTTGTTCTGTGGTTTTAAAGCCAGGAAGGGCAGCAGAGACAGAGTGGAGTGAGTCAAAAAGCCCAGTTTCTGCACTCAGTAAATGAAGGCATTGGGAAGAGTTGGTATTGTACCCTCAGGTCTCCAATCAGAGGCTGAGGGAGGTGGTGTCAGTGAAGACTAGAGTTGGCATGTAGTGGTGAGATTAGAAGTTAAGAGCTCAACCTAGGAGGGGCATCTTGCTCCAAGGAGTTGAAACCAAGGAGAACAGCAGATGCAGAGTGCATCTATATAAAATATAGTGCATCTAGTATAAAAACAAAAGATTTTTTTTTTTAAAGAGCAAAGGAGGGGTGGCTAGGTGACCCAGTGAGTAGAGCACCCACCCTGGAGTCAGGAAGACCTGGGTTCAAATCAGGCCCCAGACATTTGACACAAAAAATTAAACTAGCCATGTGACCTTGGGCAAGTCACTTAACCCCAATTGTCCTGCCTTCCCCCCTCCCAAAAAGCTAAAAAAAAAAAAAAACAATTAAATTTAAAAATTAATAAGAACACAAACAGGATGATATAATGGAAAAAGCATTGGACTGAGGAGTCAGGTTCTCTTCCCGACTGTCATTAAATCTGTTTGATCTCAAGCAAACCACATTGCTCTGAGCTCAGTCTCTTCACATGTACAATGTGAGAAGCAGTGTGGGGTAATAAGGGAATACGTAACGCTAGCATTTCCACTGCACATACTCCATGACAGGCCCTGTGCTCAGGGCTTTCCAAATATTATCCCATTTCATCCCCACAAAAACCCTGGAAGGTAGATACAATTATGAGTCCCATTTTACAGTTAAGAAAATGAGGGAAACAGAGGTTAAGTAACTTGCCCAGGGTCACAGAGTTGGTAAGTGTCTGAGGCCACATCTGAATGTAGGTCCTCCTGCCCTCAAGGGCTGTGTTCTATCTATTGCAGTGCCACCTAGACTCAGAAGGGGGAAAAGCACAGATTCAAATTTGCCTCAGCTTCCTAATCTATAAAACAGGAATAACATAACCCATAACACTTACTTCACAGAACTGCTGTGAGGACAAAATGAAATAAGAGACGTGAAGCACTTGGCAAGTGTTAAGGTGCTATAAACAGTTTAGTTATTACTATTAAGAGAAACTAACTGGACTAGAGTTTAAAGGGTCCCTTCCATCTCTGTAATTCACTACAAGCAGCAATACCTCCACATTAAAAAAAAAGTACAGTCATTTCAAGTATTGAATGGGCCAATAATTTTTCTTAAAATAAAAATAAAGAATTATACATAAAGAGTAACTTTCAGCAATTTAATTCAGGTAACAGCTCATCCTCCAAAGGAAAAATAAATATGATTAGCTTTTTCAGTTCTATCATTTCCCAGGCTTCTAATGAAATTATAAGCTAATATGTCAGCTTAGAATATAATTTGGAGGTAACCTTGTATGGTGAGCATCTCCCTTTCTTACACAATCTTTTGCCCCCAAAGGAAATGAGTAGTTGTGGAGGCTAGGTGGTGCAGTGAATAGAACACTGGCCCTGGAGTCAGGAGGACCTGAGTTCAAATCCAGCCTCAGACAGACACTTAACACAAAAACTAGCCGTGTGACTTTGGGTAAGCCACTTAACCCCAACTGCCCTACCTTCTCCCCCCTCAAAAAAAAAAAAAAAAAAAAAGGAAATGAGTAGTGTAGCAGGGTAAAAGGAGTGAACATACAAGAAGATGGTTTATAAGGTTGGGAACTAAACTCCAGGGGCAGTGGGGTTTAACAGGAAGGACAATGAATCTGACGTCAGATGGAGGGCCTGGGTTTGATTTGTGTTTAATAAAACAACTAGCTGCGTATTGTGGGGACACAAACATCTATAATAAATAGGTGAAAGGGTTGTTGTAAAGGTCAAATAAGATAATGTGTATAAAGCATTTCACAAACTTTAAAGCACTAAAAACATCTTAGTTATTATAATTCAGCAAAGGTTTGCTGAAATAGGGGTGGGAGGAAGCACCATCTTACCTTTCGCTGATCTGAGACAGGAGAAGTACATTTATAAGAATAATCCAGTCCCATTTCTCCAAATGCAACAGCTTTGGGATGTCTCAAAGCCTGAAGGAGGTTTCTTTCTTGATGTTCATTGTAGTATCGGGAAAAATGAGGGTGACAACCAAATGCCCCCCAGACAAGGTCCTCTTTCAACAGATGCTCCCACAGGCAATTTGTCAGGGTACCAGGGTCACAGAAGTCAGCGATGCAACCTTGGAATTCTTTTGGGAAGGAGCTGCTATAAATCCTTCTAAACTTTGAAAAAGTGCCTTGGAATGACAATTTGGAATAAAGCATGTCCAAGTGACAGTGGGTGTCAATGAAGCCCACCGAACCTTGGTTCCCCTTGCCTTCCTGGTAACAGGAACTTATGTGCTCTTGAGAAAAGCGAGGCGCCTCTTCATAGAACGTTCTTTTTCCCCTCATCTTTTCCCCTTCCCATATCCTAGAAGAATGAAGAGAAGAGGATTCAAGGGCCTTGTATTCTGCCACTTCCCAGTCTCTGGAGGTATTCCTGGACTTGCTGTTAGCGATCTCAGCAGAGCCATCACTGGGTTGACTCTTATTATTTCCCATTATGTTTGAAGTATCACCAAAGCTGTTGGTGAAGGGATAACAAAAAGGCTTGGGACTGCCAGCCCAGGAACTGACATAGTCACGCCAAGGGCTGACATAAAAGTTAGTTGGGTACATGACAAAATCAGTAGTGGAGGATTCCACTACTCTGGACTCTGAAACAGCAGAGATGTTCAAAGAAACCGAATCCTCTTGGGAGAACCGGAGGGTAGGAATATCTTCCATATCTGACCAGTCACTTTCTGAAGAAGGATTTTCTATCACCACCTCCCTCTCTTTAGGCTGTGGAAGACAAGAGAAATAATCATAGATACAACAAATTCTTTTTCACATAGGAAGATGATGCTATAGACTATAATGTAAATAGTATTTTTTTTCAAATTACATGTAAAGATAGTTTTCAACATTCATTTTTTGTAAGATTGAGTTCCAAAATCTCCCTCCAACTTTCCCCTCCCTCCTGCCAAAACAGCAAGTAGATTGATGATGCTTATACATGTACAATCATGTTAAACATATTTCCACATTAGTCATGTTGTGAAGGAAGAAACAGAACAAAAGGGAAAAAAATCACACACACACAAAGTGAAAATAGTTTACTCTGCATTCTGATTCCATCAGTTCTTTCTCTGGATGTGGATGGCATTTTCCATCATGTGTCTTTTGGAACTGTCTTGCTCATTGCTGAGAAGAGCTAAGTCTATCAGTTGATCATCAGACAAAGATGCTGTTACTGTGCTACTGGCTATAATTAAAGAGAATGGCTTTGTAATTGAACCATTCACATTTTTGGTCACCAAGGCCCCCTTGTGCAAGGGATAAAAATGATTGTCCTTCATCCTCTCCCCCAGCTAGCAATTCCCAACAGCTGGCCAGACCTAAATGTGTAGGCTGTGCCCATGAAACAGAGCAAGGGCTCATCTGCAGGACCCAGGACCCCTCAAACCTGCAGCCAGGTCCTCCATGCTTCTACAAATGCATGACTTTTTATAACTATCCTTTTTGATGGTAACTCTTTGCAGAGGTTAGAAATTTGATTCAATTAGACAATGATGTATTAAACACCTACTATGTGGGAGGCATTGCACTATGCACTGGAAATACAAAGATAAAAATAACACAGTCCCCTCCCTACAGAAGCTTACTTACATTCTAATGAAAGGCTATGTGAACACAGATAAGAAAATCCAAAGCTATGTTTAGGAGGAAGAAAATGCTCATTGAGAAAAATCAGGGAAGCCCTAGGGAGGCAGGTAGCCCCAAGATGTGTTTTGAAAGAAGCCAGGGATTCTGAAAGGCAGAAGCAAGGGGAAAGAAGAGAATTCCACTGATTAGCAAAGGGATGCAAGCAAGAGATGGGACGTTAGGTATAAGGATCAATTAGCAGGCTAACTGGACTAGAAGGAGTATAGTGAAAGGGTGTGTGGCAAGCACAGTAAATGCCATGTGGCCCAGGTTGGCTTTTAGTTAAAAGGTATTGAAAGCATCCTTGAGACTTGACTGACCCAGGGGACTAAGGCTCAGGCCACTTACATAGTGGCCTAAATATAAAAAGCAGCACATAGAGAATTTCCTCCTTCAAGCTCATAAACGACAGACCAGGATGTCTAACAAAGAGGCAGGAAAGAAAATGAAACAATAATGTATCTTTGTTGAATACTATTTCCCTGATGCGGCTAAGTAAACCTCCTTTCATTAAATGTCATGTGTCCTACAAGAGCCTCATGACATTCAGTCAATAAATATTTATTAAGCACCTACTGTGTGCCAAGTATTGTGCTACAGGAGCTCAGTCTCGGGGGAGACATGTCAACAAATATGTATAAAACGGATATATACAGGTTACACTGGAGATACTAGATAGAGAAAAAGGTGGGGTTTTAACTGGGACTTGAAGGAAGCCAGACAAACCATGAGGCAATGAGGGGAAAAAGCATTCCAAGCCTGGAGGCCAGCTAATGAAAATGCCCTGAGCTGAGAGATGGAGTGTCTTAGTCAAGGAACATGGTGTCATTGGATTGAAGGGTATGGGGGAAGGAGGAAAAAGGTGTAAGAGGTTGTTGTTTGTCCTTCATTCCCAAAGAGGACTAACATCAGGAAGGTGACGCCATGACTTGGAAGTGAAGTGGATTTCAGTAAGGGAGGGCTATGCAGAGTTACCAGCTTCACCTTCTCCTCCAGAGCCATCCAGGTCCAGTGGCAAGGTATAGATCAAAACGACTGGAGATGGCCCCCAACAGCATATAGTAACTATCTCAAGCAACAATTCTCTGTAATGTTTTTTTAACATACAAACACACCAAATAAGGTTATATGATCTGTTCTGGATAGTTCAACTTACTTCCTAATGACTTGGATCAATCAATCAGTAAACATTCATTAAGCACCTACTATATACCTCAAGTATTGTGCCAAAAGCAACACTTATTTCTTCTAGACATAATAATACTGATCTAGCCACTAATTGTTAATATTTTTATGTACATTACCATATTTGAGCCTCACAACAATTATATCAGAGACAGGGCAGTTATCTCCATTTCACAGACTAAAAAACTGAGGTCTGAGAGAAGTGACAGGGCTGGGGACCAAACCCAGGTTTTCTGACTCTAGGAAATCAGAAAACCTTCTAACTACACCAATTTATCTCTGGTCATTATGGCTACATTCACTCTAGTCAGATAGCTTGAGGAAAACTAAATGTTTAACTTTAAATAGAACTCAAAGGTAAGAAAGCTAAGTGAGCAAACTTTAATCACAGCAGCTAGATGCCTAATGTAGCACTAAATAGATGTCTGCAGATGACAGTGGCCAGATGTATTGAAAAAGAGGCTAGATGGCACAATGAATAGAGTACTGGCCCTGGAGTCTGGAGGACCTGAGTTCAAATCCAGTCTCAGACACTTAACACTTACCTTGGGCAAGTCACTTAACCCCAATTGCCCTACCTTCCCCCATCCAAAAAGCAAAAAAAAAAAAAAAAAAAGACATCATTTTTGCACCCTGGAGTCCTAGGATATGAGCTTAAGATTGCTAAAATAATCACTGTCTACACCAGTGGTGTCAATCTCAAATAGAAATAGAAGCCACATAAAGTACTCTGAGAGTCACATAGACTTAGTTTTAAAATGTAATACTATCTGTTTTATTGTATTTTAATCTATTTTGTTAAATATTTTCCAATTACATTTGAATATGGTTCTGGCTGTACTCCTGTTTGACACCTGCTGTGCACTCATCACCCCTACTTTTCTCCTCAATTGCAATATGGCTTCTCTACCACCATACTAAAACTGCTCTCTAGAGTCCTGACTGAATGAGACCCAATGGCCTTTTCTCTTGTCTCCATCCTTCATGGCCTCTCTGTAGCATCTGATACCTTTGACCAACCCTTCCCCTTCTGAATATTCTCTTCTCTTCTCCTTGGGTTTTGAAATTGCTGTCATGATTCTCCTACCTGTCTGACCCATACTTAATCAGTTTCATTTTTCTTTTCTTTAAGGATCACCTATGTCCTATCCCCTAGGTTATAGGTATAACCCAAAGCTCTATCCTGAGCCCTCTTGTCTTCTCTCTCAGTGATTTCATCACTTCCCGTGTATTCAACTATCATCTCTATGAAGCTAACTCACAACTGTCTTCCTACTGGTCATCCTGTATCCAACCTCTCTCCACTCCATGCCATTCTCCACATGACTGCCAAATTCATAGTCCTAAAAAGCACAGATCTGACCATGTCACTATTCCACTCAAGAAACTTCAGTGACACCTTATTGCCTCTTTAGCAGAACACAAATTATTCTGTTTGGCATTTACAATTTGGCCCATCTATTCATCTATCTTTGCAGATTTAGATATTATTACCCCCTACACACTCTACAGTCTAGACAGACTGACCTATTTGCTATAACCCAAATAAGAAAATTCTATCCCCCTCAATCTTCCATGTGGCCACTCCCCTACCTCATGATTAGAATGGTCTCCCTATTCACCTCTGACTCTGGAACCTCTAGCTCCCTCCAAGGCCCAGCTCAATTGCTACCTGTTATTCTAAGCCTTTCCTGATTCCCCAAGTTGTTAGCCCTCCCCCATTCCAAATATATATAAATCCTGTTGTATTTATTTTGTATGTATTTTATTTTATTTTTCTGTGTATATGTTATTCCCTTCCCCCAAAAGAATCTAAGTTCCTTTCAGGTAAAGTACTATTTCATTGTTATCTCTATTATTCTTGATGCCTAGTACATAGCAGTAGCTTGTTGAACTGAATTATGTCAGACTGAAAAAAAAAACCCATGCCACCTAAGAACAGAAAGAGAATGCACGTGAGCCTTACTCACCCTCTGTCCTTCTGAGTGGGCCTCTCTGCTTTTTTCTCTTACTGTCCTTAGGTTACCAGGTAGCTTTTCACTTGAGTTACCTTGAGAGTCCCTCACCATCGTTATACCGCTGATAGTTCCTTTGTCTGCTTCATCTCCCTCCTGGCTACTTTCTGGCAGGTGTTGCTGCTTTTCCTTAACTGGAAAGGAAACCTTGACACTCTTCTTGCCAGGTTCTTCTCTGCTTCTAGAGCTCGAGTCTTGGTTTTGCTCTGGCTCCCCAGTTTCTATCTTTTTCTTTCTTGGTATGGATTTCCCCAGAATGCCCTGGAGGGCCTTCAGGTAGATCACTGCGGACCCCTGGTCCCTGACTCTCCTCTTCATCTTCTGGGTCACCCCAGCTTCCTCCACAGAATTACTCTGACTCTCAGCCTCAGAGCTATGGGATTGTTCCTTGGGACCAACCTGTACAACAGAAGAAAAACAAATACATTGCTATCATAAGAAATTTCCCCATGGCGACAGCCAAGCTAGGAGCATAATAATATTTGTTAGAATGTAGATGTCTATCTTAACAGAGCAGTGTACATCAGAGGTATCAAGCCTGGAGTCCCCCAAACTCCTGAGTGTTGTAGAACCAGATTAAAATGGGACTAGGAAATTTTAACATAATAAAGAAAAATACAATACAGCACAAATGTCAATTGGTGGTTTTCTGAGTCAACATGTGGCCTGAAAGGATTCATTTCTACCGTGGTTTGATGCCACTGGTTTTTAATATCAAACATTATTATGGCCAACTTTAAGTTTATCATTTTTTCCCTCTTCTCTAGAAGAGATACCCCACATTGAAATGGAATACAAAGACAGAAGAAGGGAAAGGCAGAGAAGGGAAAGTGACAGGGGCTGGCAGCTCTCACTTTTTCATTTAATGACCCTAAGGACTCCAGCAACCTCACATGATATAATGTCTATCTTCAACTGAAAAGAAAAAAAAGTTCTGTTCCTTTGGCATTAATTTTTTTAAAACTTTTGTATAATTTTTTCCAATTACATGTAAAAATAATTTTAACTTTCTCTTCCCCTCCCTTTCTACCTTCCCCTATCCCTGAGGCAGTAAGCAATTTGATATAGATTATACATGTGTAGCAGTCATAAAAAACATATTTCCAGATTAGCCATGTTACAAAAGAAAACAGAGGCCCAAAAAAATAGTTCAAGAAAATAAAGTTTTTTAAAAGTGTATTTCTATCTGCATTTAGACTCCATCAGTTCTTTCTCTGGAGGTGGATAACATTTTTCATCATAAGTACTTGAGAATTGTCTCAGATCACTGTATTGCTGAGAATAGCCAAGTTATTTATAGCTGATCATCTTACAATATTGCTGTTACTATGTACAATATTCTCTTGATTCTACTCACCACTTTGCATCAGATCATGTAAGTCTTTCCAAGTTTTTCTAAAACTATCCTACTCGTCATTTCTAATAGCACAACAGTATTCCATCACAATCATATACCACAACTTATTCAGTCATTCCCCAATTAATATGCATACCCTTGATTTACCATTCTTTGTCACCACAAAAAAAAAGAGCTGCTATAAATATAGGTCTTTCCCCCTTTTCTTTGGTTCCTTTAGGATGCAGACCTAGCAGTGGTATTGCTAGGTCAAAGGGTGTGTACAGTTTTACAGACCTTTGGGCATAGCAGTTCCAAATTGTTCTCCAGAATAGTTGAATCAGTTTACAACTCCAATAATCTTTGGCATCCTTTCAATGAACACTTTTTGATCGATCACCTACTACCAGGCTAACACAATTCTAGGTTCCCCAGGAGGA
The DNA here is from genome assembly GCA_011680675.1 of Gymnobelideus leadbeateri. Taxonomy (NCBI): domain Eukaryota; kingdom Metazoa; phylum Chordata; class Mammalia; order Diprotodontia; family Petauridae; genus Gymnobelideus; species Gymnobelideus leadbeateri. Next base: position 358,591 of record WOXC01004059.1, read on the forward strand.
GATATGAAAATAACAGAAGAGGTGATTTGTCTGTCTTTTTAATTTTCAGTTTTCTTGTTGGGACCTTCCGAGTTCAGCAACTTCCACACTAAGGAACAACTTGGTATGGAATCTCCCTCCAATGGTGCATATTAGCATTTTATCTGTACTCTCATGATCCTACAGCTAATATTAGATGAAGAATCTGAACCCAGATTGTCTTCCTAACCCTAAGGTCTTCTACTTTACATGCCAAATTGATCTCCCTAAAGTATAGGTGTGACCATGTCACTCTCTTGCTTAAGAAGCTTCAGTGATAAAAAGTTCTGTTTGGCATTTAAAACACTGCTTTATGCCATGCTGTCTTTCATAGATAGTCTTAGGCAATTATCTGTGATTATAATATACTTATAATAAATATTTGGGCAAAGTCATCAGCCTCACTTTCTCCCTCCACAGTCATCAGACAGAGTTCAGTGTCGAGACAAAAGTCAAGATAACTGGCAATGGCCCAGGATGCAGTGGGCATCCTTAGCCTTTCTAAATTAGGTCTTTCTCTTTACTAGCCCCAAGACTTTGGGCAAGTCATTTAACCCCAAATGCCCTCCAAAAAAAAATAAATAAATTAGGTCTTTCTCAAGTCTCAGTTTGTCTGAGGCAACATTCATTCAGTGACTAAGGGTTAGGTAATTACGAACTGACACAAAAGATGGCCCAATTTACCATCATAAAGTGATCAATTTGAGGGGAAAGCCTTTAGAATTTTCTGGCCAGAATAGAAAACAATTGCTATTTACACTCATTCTAAATCTAATCCATCAAAAACTAAAAAATGAGTCACAAAGTCTTGGGTAGGGGGCTACTGTTCAATGAGAGTAGGATTTTGGTTTAAAGTCATAGTCAAGTAGCTCCATTTGAAATACAACAGACTTTTTAAAAGCCTATTTTTCAGAGCCATATTTCAAGAAATCGTAAGTAAAAACTTGCACAGGCCAAAAAGCAAACTGTCCCAACTTTTGGAAAAAGATAAAAAAATAACAAATCAAATTTTAATTTCTTTCTAAAATTTTATTTTAAATTTTCAACATTCACTTTTATAAGACTGAGTTCTAAATTTTCCCCCTTCCTGTCCTTCCCCACCCCCAAGATGGGATGTAATCTGATAGTCTATCAAAGTTGATCATCACAAACAGTGCTATTACTGTATACAATGTTCTCTTGGTTCTCCTCACTTCACTCAGCATCAGCTCACATAAGTCTGCCCAGGTTTTTCAGAAATCTATCTGCTCATCATTTTCTTATGGAACAATAGTATTCCATCAAATCCACATACCACAGCTTGTTCAGCCATTCCCCAATTGATGGGCTTCTGTAATGGAAATGCAAATTTAAAGATCGTCCCTGCCCCTAGGCTGTCTGGTGGGCTTAAGAGACTGAGAACCTGCCTAGAATTGAAAATATACTCTGCCCCGTAATAGGCTGAATGTGGTCACATGGAGCCTGTGGTGGGAGGCTTGTTTTTCAGTAACACACCTTGATGCTATGTGATTGGGCAGTGGGTCAAGAGGATTGTGACATTCTCTGAGCCAGGAGAAGGCTACATAATCCCTGATGTAAGGCTTTGCTTTGAGGCTCACTTTGAGAAGTGTAGTGATTTGACCAGAGGAGACTCTGGGCAGCCCTTGAGAGCCGCCCTGCTGAACCCTTTGAAAACCCAGATGTTGATGCTTCCGTCTCTGGTAACTGTGACTTGGTATTGATGTAATGGTTAGAAAGTTTGGAAGCCTGTCTGCTTGATCTGTTTGTTTCTTTGTCTTGTAAGTTCTGTCTGTATACTTTGAAGTTCGGGGTACTGACCTTTTTCCCCCTGAACTAGGTAAATGATATATGTTTGACTGATTAAAGTAAGCTTGTTAACCCATTTTGAGTTGCTTTCCTTTAGAAAAGCAGCCACCCTGGGGATGTTGGGGTGCTTGCTGCTACAGCATCCCCTTAATTTCCAATTTTTTGCTACAACAAAAAGAGCCGCTACAAATATTTTTGTACATATGGGTCCTTTTCCCATTTTTATGACCTCTTTGGGATACAGAATTTTAATTTTTTTTAATCTAGGTCCCAGACCCCAAAATGCCTTACAAAATCTAAGCAACCAAAAATTGTTGTTTTTTTATTCATCCTTTTTAAAATTTTATATATAGACATACATAAATTTTTATTCATCCTTCATTCTGGAAGAAGACCAATGACATCATGAGGGTGAGTCTTGATTTGCCTATGAACTGGATTTGAGTGAAGCAAAGCTATGCAGCAATAAGGAGCCAGTAAAGATTTTTGAGCTATAAAATGATAAAACAATTACTTTTGAAAACTCTAATAATGATGCATAGAGCACATCAGAGCTGAGAGACCAGTTAGGTTACTATTCAAGTAACACAGGCATGCAATTTGGGGTGGGGGGAAGGAGTGAAAGGGAGAGGGGAGAGGAGAAACAACTAAGCTAAAGAGGGGATTGGCTGGGTTCCTGTTCTTTCTGGTGCATGCTACGGGAAGAGCGGAAAGAGGGCCAGAAGAGCCAACTGGCCAACTGAAGGCCTTCCTTGTCCCACTCATTACACATCATTAAGAGGATCATTTGGTCCTGGGAAGATATAAAGGAAGAAACCATAGGTTTTATTGACAATGGAGAAAAGGAGAAGGCAAAAATAATAAACGATTTCAAAGTTTAAAGTCTAAAGAGAGAGAACGGTGCTGCCATTATCGGGCATGGAGAATTCAGGGGAGTAAGTGGCCTTGGTCTAAATTCTCAACAATCCACTTCATTGCCCTATGACTCAGTTTCCTCAACTATAAAATTGGAATAATAATAATATTTAACCTATCTACCTCACTAGGTGAAAAGGGATAAAATGCTTGGAAAACAATTTGGAAATATGGGAGTAGGTGGCCTTGGTCTAAATTCTCAACAATCCACTTCATTGCCCTATGACTCAGTTTCCTCAACTATAAAATTGGAATAATAATAATATTTAACCTATCTACCTCACTAGGTGAAAAGGGATAAAATGCTTGGAAAACAATTTGGAAATATGGGAGTAAGTGGCCTTGGTCTAAATTCTCAACAATCCACTTCATTGCCCTATGACTCAGTTTCCTCAACTATAAAATTGGAATAATAATAATATTTAACCTATCTACCTCACTAGGTGAAAAGGGATAAAATGCTTGGAAAACAATTTGGAAACATGCAATTAAGTGAATAAAATGTCCATACCCTTTTGACCAAGAGATTCCTCTATACCAAAGGTCATTAATAAGAAGAAAGGCCCCATATTAACATCAAAATATTTATAGCAACACTTTTTGTGGCAGCAAATAATTGTAAACAAAGTAGATACTCATTAATTGGGGAAATAGTTAAAGAAACTATCGTAGACAAATATAATGGATTATTAACATACTGTAAGAAAAGACAAACATTGAATACAGAGAAGCATGATATCTACATGAACTGACAGAGTGAAAAGGGGCCAAGAAAACAGCACACACAGTGACTACAACAATGTACATGGAAAGAACAGCTACAAAAGAATTAAAAGTGATTGCTACAAAATTCAAAGAATAAGCAGGACTTCAAAGAAGATAAATGAGAAAACATCTATACCTATCACTCTGTAAAGTCAAGAGAATTATGAATGTGTAACCTATATATATTTTTTTAGAGTTATGTTGTTATCATTTATGCTCAATTTTTTTCCTCTTTTACTTTTTTTTTTTTGTCTTTAGAAAATATTATTGGGCAACTAGGTAGCACAGTGAATAGAGCACCAGCCCTGGAGTCAGGAGGACCTGAGTTCAAATCTGGCCTCAGACACTTTAAACACTTACTAGCTGTGTGACCTTGGACAAGTCACTTAATCCCAATTGCCCTGTCTTCCCCCCTCCAAAAAGCAAAAAAAAAAAAATCTTATTACTTGTATGAAATGGTTTTCTAGGAGGAAAATGGATATTGGAGGAAATTGTGATGTTTGAAAAAAAGGATATCAATAAAACTTAGTTTTTAAAACATTCATAAAATGCATTTCTTACAAGCATTATATAAAATGATTTAGTCCTGAAGATAAATACAAGTATCCAAGGGACAACTGAGAAATCAAGGACAGCAAAAGTCAGGTGTGCAGTGGATAGAGTGGTATCCAGCTCTTCATGACCCTATGGACCACAGAGCACATCAATATTGTCCATGGAGCTTTCTTGACAGAGATACTGGAGTGGTTTGCCATTTCCTTCTCTAGCTCATTTGACAGATGAGGAAACTGAGGCAAATAGGATCACACAGGATCACACAACTAGTGTCTGAGCCCACATTTGAACTCGGGTCTTCCTGCCTCCAGGTCCAGGGCTCTATCTACTGAGCCACCTAGCCGCTCCAAGGAGTCAAGAGTTTAAATACGCCACCAGCCATCTGCTAGCTGTGTGCTCATGGGCGAGTCACTTAACCTCTACCTACACTTTTCTCACCTGTAAAGCGAAGATAACCATAGCATCTACCTTCCAGGATGGTCATGAGGATGAAAAGACACTTGTGAAGCACTTTCCGAAGCCTAAATTACTAAGCGAGTGCTATCATCATTAATATCATTATCACTGCTATAGTAGCAGGTTGAGCTAAGCACAAAGGCTATGGACTGTCCCGGGAGATCCCCTAAAGTTCAGGGTAAAGAAGGAAGACCCTCTCTAGAACATGAAGAGGCAGTCACAGGGGAACTAGGAGAGCCCAACATCATGGAAACCAACGAACTGGGAGCAACATCAGAAAACACCTAATCCAACACATACCTGACTTAGTTCTACATCTGTAACAAGTGGTCATCAGTGGGTCAATAAATACTTATTAAGCACCTTTTATTGTTCAGTCCTGCCACTCTCTGGGGTTTTCTTGACAAAAATACTAGAATGGTTTACCATTTCCTTCACTAGTTCATTTGAGAGATGAGAAAATTGAGGCAAACAGGGTTAAGTGACTTGCTATGGGTCACAAGCTAATGAATGTCTGAGGTTAAATTTGAACTCAGGTCGTCTTCCTGACTCCAGGCCAGGAGCATATCCACTAAGCCACCTAGCTGCCCCTACTATATGCTAAGGTATACAAAGAAAGACAAAAGACAATACCTGACATCAGAGATCAACTCTCTAAAGGGGTCAAGCTATCACCTTCATTATGTCATTGGATCTCTGAGAATGAAGGATGAACAACAATTTAAAGGGATGAAACAACACAAAAAAGATGCTGAACGAGGCCAGAGGAAGATGAGGTACCTGGAGTGGTGCACAGTGAAAGAGGATCCAAGATACTTCACAAGAAGAGTCTCTCGAAGGACCCATTATGGCTCAAAAAGTGTCCTTTGCTGGAGTCTGACAGTGTAGGAAACCACTTTCTCTGTATCACTTTGATCATCTAAGCCTGATCATTTGGGGACAGAGGAAGTGATCCCAAGGGGACAGACTGGCTCGTGGAAGTAACTACTCATTAATGCCAAAATGCCAAAGCATTCTCCAGTATGGTTTTTCATTAATGGGAGGTTAGTTAGTGCATTCTCCTGATTCCCTGCTTGTTCCCACTTTTCAAGGCAAAGGCTATCCTGGTGCATGGCCACACAGGCTGCAGTGATAGAAAGGGATCATCGAGTGGGATGTAGTTAACCAGTCAGGCCAGACCAGATGGAGGTGGAGGGGAAAGGAAGAATAGGGATTAAGCACTCCCAGGGCCCAGGCCAAAGATTTGTATTATCAGCATTATCAAAAAAAGGAAACAATTACTATTCAATCCACCCTTCACCCTTTCCAAACACAGAGAGGGAGGGCTGGAGGGACCTATTTTTGGCCTAAATCAGTATTGTCAAACTTAACTAGAAATGGGAGCAGTATAAGAGGATCCAGGCTGACAGCCTTGTGACTGTTTTTAATGTAATATTATTTATGTTTTGTTGCATTTTTATTCATTTGTTAACTATTTCCTAATTACATTTTATTCTAGTTCAGGCCACACCTGGACAGGTAGAGGGCTGAGGCATGAAGCCTGAGGGCTTAGAATTTGAAACCTCTGGCCTAAACTATTAAACTTAAGCTCCATAACAACCTAGTGAGGTAGGTAAGAAAATCAAGGTGATAGGGTCACTCTCCATTCAGTCCCATTCAGATCAGAAGGTTACATATCCATACTATGAGGTCCCAGAGTAAACAGTCCAGTGTAGACTTTGTATAATAATTGCTAGTATTTACAAAGCATTTTAAGGTTTGTAAAACACTTCACAAATATCACATTTTGTCCTCACAAGGTTGGTGCTACTATTATTATTATTCCCATTTTACAGATGAGGAAACTGAGGCAGAGGTTAAAAGACTTGCCCAGGGTCACATCTACAGTCTGAGGCCACATTAGAACTCACTGGCTCCTGATTCTAGGCCTTGCATTCCATCTACTGCAACTAGATGTCTCAGGAGACAAGAAAGGCAAGCCAGCAAAATGCTAATATGCAACTCATCCATCCAGAACAAGCCCGGGTCCGGTCAGTACCAGCCTTCAGGGCCATCAAGGCAAAGCCCGGAGTCAGCAATACCTGAGTTCTACTGTCCAGCTCGGTGACCCTGGCCAAGTCACTTAACCCGTGCCAGTTTCCTCCACCCGCACCTTCCTCCAGGGCTGTCACGTGAAGATCACACGGGATGATCGCTACAGAATGCTTATCGGATAACGTCCCCCCTTCTCCTCCTTCCACAACCCCTGGGGGGTCAGAGCCTGTCTCTGAGGGCTCCGTGGGCCTCCGGGTGGGACGGCTCCCCGCCTTTTCCCTGCTCCCCTTCCGGGTGCGGACCGGACCCCGCGGCCTTCAGTCACTTACCTTCGTGCCCAGGGTGCACATGTCTCCGGCGGAGGCGCTGCCCGGCAGGGAGCCAGGGGCAGGATAGTTGGTCTTCCAGCTCAGCAGGGCGTGGCCGCCCGCACCTGGGGAGGAAGAAGAGTGGGGTTGGCGGGGAAGGCGGGAGAATCTGGGGGTCACCTCCCGGCCGGGGGCCTCGGGGGGCCTGCGGGGCCCTCTCCCAGGGGCGGGCTTGCCCTGACCTGGCCGGGAGCCGGGAGGAGGGGGAGGCTTGGCATCCAAGGCGTCCTCGGAGGAGGAGGAGGGGCAAAGAGAAGGGGAGGAGGAAGCGGCCGCGGCGTGGGCCCGGGGCCTCCGGCAGCTGCGCTTGCTGGGGAAGCCATCACAGCCGCGGCCCCACCGGTACTTGGCCTTGCGCGGCCAGGCGGACGCCATGGGCACCTACAAGTTTAACGCGGGACCAACAGGCTATGCCTGGCCCAGGCCCCAGGAAGCCGCGCGAGTGCGGCCCCGGCCAGTAAAGGCCCCGGGGAGACCGGTGGCGAGCTCCGGGGGAGGAGCTGCCTCCCTCAGCCCTCCGGCCTCCGGCTTCCCGCGCTGTCGTCAGGACCCCGCGTGGCCGGGCTCGCGCATGGCCAGGTCGAGGCTCCGCATCCCCGCCCCTGAGGCCGCGCTCAGAGCGCAGTCCGTCCATAGCCGATCCTCCCCCCGCTTCTTTCCCTCTCGCTTCCCCCTCGCCCCCTCCTTCCTCCCGCCTTCCCCAGCTCTCACTGGCTCTGCCGCCGTGGCCCTAGACATCCAACCTACTCGGGCCCTCGGGCCTGCCTCAGAGTCAACCCCGAGGGGCGGGGCCCGCGAGCAGTCCAGGGAGCCTCGGCCGCTGATTGGCTGAGCCGGGGAAAGTGCGATCCTGGGGAAGGATATGCCGGGCGAGGAGCTCGTTCCCGGGCAGGGGTCTAGCGGGGTCCTGGCCCCCTCCTCACGCTCCGCTGCCGCAGCTGCTGCCCCGCTCTGCCTGCTGGAGCCCCAAAGACCTTTACTTCAAGGTCTCTGTCCTCGCAGAGATGAAATTCTAACTTTACAAAGAAGGGAACAAGACCCAAATAAGTGAAATGACGCGGGGCACGGGCCTAGGGAACTGCAGAGTCGGGTCCTGAGTCCCCACTTCGGTCCGCACTGCACCCTAGTGCGTCTAGTCTAATCCCTGCCTCCCTGCGATCCTTTCACTCTTCCTTCAACTTCTGCTGCCCCTTAAAATCTGGGGAATTTCCCTCTCTGTCCCTATTTAAGTTCTTCAGCATCTTCAATAAGTCCTCATCCCGACCCCTTTTCTGAATCCAGCAGACCGCTTCCTTTGGGTCCCACTTCCCCTTAGGACCTGTACTAGTCCGAATGATTCACAATTCCAAAGAACAAGTAGGGGTGGGCTGCTTCCACTAGCAAGTGGATCCCTGCAGGGCTAATTCTGCTTACCTCTTGGTGCTCTGAAGTCTTCCAGATCACTCAGGTATAGCTACCCTCATTCCTGAGGGGTCTTCTCGTTTTTTATTTACTCCTATTCCAATCAGTATCCAAACAAAGGATCAAAACAAAACTCCAAAGATAATTTACACCTTGTCTGAAAGATTCACACCTTGCTTGGAGGCAGTTGAAGGAGAAAGGTTTATACCTTGTTCCTCTAGGTATATGCCAAACTACTTCACTTATTAACTACTAATGCAAACCTTACTTCCTAGCATCTAATAAGGTGTACTTAATTATTGTTTGTTAAATTTAGTGTACATTTTGACAGGGGCCTTCTAAAGACAGTGCTTCAGTCCAGGGTTGAAGAACTTTTTCATCTGATTATATAAAATCTTCTATTGCCCTTCCCTTCCTTCATTAGTCCTCTGTTTCATAAACCAATGAAAATGGGTTTGAAGAGGGTACCCACTTAGAGGGTTAGGGTTGCTCTGGAGACCTCAAAATACCAACACTTGGGGTCCTGCCCAATAAATTCATCTCAAGTCTCCTCAGCCAAAGAAAAGTAAAATATTAAAAGTTCGCTTGCATTAGACCCAAAGTCTGTACTAGGTCATTCTATGGCACTCTCACACAGGTGAGGACAAGACAGGGTCTTATATACAAAAGGTTGTAGAAGGAATCTAGGGGTGATCTAGAGAAGGAGTTTGAGGAGGGTCTTCAGTAGGAGTTAATGAGATCAATGAGTGATTAAGGGTGGGAAGCCATCTGGAGACCACAATTAATGGTGGGCTAGGCCAGTTAAAGGGTGGGAAGTCTAGTAACAGACTTGCCTCATCAGGGAGGATTTAATCAAGAGTCCAAGGGAGGTTCCCAGAGCCTGTACCTCAAGGATGCAAGGAGAGCTTGAGGGGGTTCCCAGAGCCCATACCTCATCAGGTATGTAATTTCACCTGATGAAAAAGATTCTCTATGTGAGAATTATAGTTCATAGAATGGTTGGTAGACCCCAAATCAAGTAATAGTTACTGTGTGTCAGGCACTGTGCAAAGTGCAGGAGATATAAAGAAAAAGTTAAAAATGGTCCCTGCCCTCAAGAAGCTTGCATTCTAATAGGGGAGACAACATAAGCATAAATACAGGATACATACAGAATATATACAAGTCTACCTTAGAGGAGAAAGCATCAGTAGCTGGGGGAATGGAGGGAGAAGGTGGCATTCAAAGTGAGTCTTTTTTTTTTGTCTTTATTAATTTGTTCCTTTACTTTGAGTTTATCAGATTCAACCAATTCTTTGAGTTTCAAGTTTTCTCCCCCTCCCTGCCTTCCCCCCCCACATGGTGGAATACAATCAGGTGTAGGATCTACAGATACTTTCACATTAGACATTGTTCAGGTTATAAAGGATTGTATCAGATGGAATGAACAGTGGGAAAGAAGAAACCAAACCAAACAAGAAAAAGCAAGAGAGCCGGTAATTTGCTTCAATCTGCATTCTAACTGTTCTTTCTGGTTCTTTCTCTGAATGTAGACATCTCTCTCCATCATGAGACTTTTGTAGTTTACTTTTGGCCCTGCATTTCTTTTTTTTTTTTTTTGCTTTTTGGAGGGCAATTGGGGTTAAGTAACTTGCCCAAGGTCACACAGCTAGGTTTTTGTTTATGTGTGCGTTAAGTGTCTGAGGCCGGATCCGAACTCAGGTCCTTCTGACTCCAGGGCCGATGCTCCACTCACTGCGACACCTAGCCGCCCCATTGTTCTGAGAAGAGTCCAGTCTATCAAAGTTGGTAGTTACACATACATTGTATCTGTAATTGTGCACAAATTTTTCCTGGTTCTGCTCTTCTTACTCAGCATCAGTTTGTATAAGCCTCTCCAGGTAGATATGACGTCCATCTGCATTTCTTATGGCGAAATAGTATTCCATTATATTCATATACCATAACTTGTTTAGCCATTCCCCAGTTGATGGGCATCCCCTTAATTTCCAATTCTTTGCCACCACAAAAAGAGCTGCTATCAATATTTTTGTACATATGGGTCTTCCTGCCACTTCTGTGATCTCTTTGGGATACAACCCTAGAAGTGGTATTGCTGCATCAAAGGATATGAAATTACTTATAGCCCTTTGGGGTTATAGCCCAGATTGCTCTCCATAATGGTTGGATCAGTTCATAACTCCACCAGCAATGTATTAGTGTTCCAATTTTTCTAAATCCTCTCCAGCATTTATAATTTTCCTGTTTTGTTATCTTAGCCAATCTGACTGGTGAGATGTGGTACCTCAGAGTTGTTTTGATTTGCATTTCTCTAATCAATAGTGATTTAGAGCATTTTTTCATATGCTTATAGATATCTTTAATTTCTTCCTCTGAGAACTGTCTGTTCATATCCTTTGACCACTTGTCAATTGGGGAATGACTTGTATTCTTATAGATTTGACTCATTTCTCTGTATATTTTAGAAATGAGGCCTTTTATCAGAGACATTGGTTGTAAAAATTCTTTCCCAATTTCCCACTTCCCTCTTAATCTTGGTTACATTGGATTTGTTTGTACAGAAACTTTTCACTTTCATGTAATCAAAGTTATCCATTTTGCATTTTATGATGCTCTCTAATTCTTGTTTGGTCATGAAATCTTCCCCTCTCCATAAATCTGACAGGTAAACTATTCCTTGCTTTTCCAGATTGCTTACAGTATCATCCTTTATACCTAGATCACACACCCAGTTAGACTTAATTTTGGTATATGATTTTAGATGTCTATGCCCAGTTTCTGTCATACTATATTCCAGTTTTCCCAGTAGTTTTTGTCAAATTCCCAGCAGTTTTGTCAAAAAGCCCTGCATTTGATCCTTACCCTGCTCCATATAGTCCCAGCACTGTGGTGATAGGCCTGGCAATGACCCTTGTGGTTGGTGGGTCAACTTGCCCCCACGTTGACCAGGCCTTGTGCGGGCCTTGGTCCTCGGTCTGCTTGTTGTAGTGAAGTGAGTCTTTAAGGAATGTTAATAGGCAGAGGTGACCAAGGAGAATATTTCAGGCATGAATACAGAGGTTCCCAAAGGTACAGAGATTAGAGATGGATCATGCATTGTGTGTAAGGAATAGCAAATAGGTCTGTGACTGGACTGTACAGTGCATGGAAGGGAATAAAGTATAAGAATACTGAAAAGGTAGAAAGAAAACAGGTGATGAAAAACTTTGCAAGCCTAAAAGAGGAGCTTATATTTGATCAGAGAGGTAAAAGGAAGCCCCTGGGATTCACTGAGCAGGGGATGACATGATCAACCCTATACTTTAGGAAAATCACTGTGCAAAGTATGAGGAATGAATTATAGGATTCCAGTAGGGTTAGGGTTGGGGTTAGAGGTTGGTTTAGGATTAAGATAGAGGAAACCAATTAGATCCATATCCCTGCAAGGAAAGAGGAAAAGGATCTGATGAGGTATGAGCTCTGGGAGCCCCCTTGAGCTCTCCTTGAGTCCTTGAAGTACAGGCTCTGAGAACCCCCCCTTGAATTCTGATTAAATCATCTCATTTGATGAGGCATTTGCATAAGGCAGTAAGCCTTACATTGTGACTGGGCCCAAATCAAAATATCAATCCACCCTTGAACTGGCCTAGCCCACCATTGTCTGTAGTCTCCAGGTGGCCTCCCACCCTTAATCACTCATTGACCTCATTAACTCCTCCTGAAGACCCTCCCCAAACTCCTCCTCTAGACCACCCCTAGATTCCTCCCACAACCTTCTGTATATAAGACAAGATCTTGTCTCCATGTTTGTGAAAGTCCCATACAATAGAGAGAATGCCCTAGAATGACCTAGCACAGGCTTACTCTGTGTCCAATACAAGCAAACTTTTAATAAACTTTACTTTTCTTTGGCTGAGAGAAGATTGAGTCGAATTCATTCAGCAGGACCCAGTGTATTGGTATTTTGGGGTCTCTAGAGCAATCCTAACCCTCTTTATGGGTAACCTCTTCAGATCTAAACATACAAAATAAGCATAGCAGCTCTTTTCGTGGTAGCCAAAAACTCAGGGGAGAGTAGCTAACAAATTTGGCTAAACAAATTGAGAAATATAAATGTAGTGCAATTATATCCCATTACTGGAGCTCAGAAGAGAAACCAGTATAATAGGTCTGTGTGTATCAGCTGCAAAGAAATGATCATTGAATCCACAGGAGCTGATGAGATCACCAAGTGAGATAATATTGGGAGAAAAGAGAAGGCCCAGGATAGGGCCTTGGGGTCTACCTACAACTAATAGGCATGACTTGGATGGAAAATCAACAAAGGAGACAGGCAGGAGAAGTTACAACAGAGACTAGTGTCTGGAAAACCTGTACTGGAGAATGTACCCAATGGAAAAGGGTGGTCAACAGGGTCAAATGCTGCAGAGGGGTCAAGAAGGACTGAGAAAAGATCAACAGAATCAACAACTGAGAAATCATTGGTAACTTTGGAGAGCAGTTTCAATTGAATGATGGAACTTCAGAGGCCGTTTAATTCAATCTCTAATTTTACAGATGAGGAAACTGAGGTCCAATGATTTGCCTAAAGTCACATAGGTAGTATGCATCAGAGGTGAGATTTGAGCCCAGATATTCCAACCCCAAAGCCAGGGCTCTTTCCACTGTTTTAGGTTAAGCAAATAGATTAGTTTTTTGTCTGAATTTATATGTCTGACGCTGATGCAAGGAAACAACAACAATCAGTCCTCAAGATTTATTAAGCCCCTACTAGGTCCCAGGCACTTCAGTAAGCCCTGGAGATACAAAAAGAAGCAAAAGACAATGCCTGCTCTCAGAGCTTACAATCTAATGGTGGTACAACATACAGACAGCTATATACAGGATAAATAGGAAATAACCAACAGAATGAAGGCTCTAGAATTAAAAGGGTTTAGGGAAAGCTTCCAGTAAAATGTGGGATCCCCTAGGTTTGGGTGATGTAGTTTGGCCAGTGAAGAACTTTGTCTTCCTCCATTTGTAAGAAGTAAAATTCATGAAGCCCTCATTGCAACTGCTTGTGTGTTGTGTGTTAACCCACTTCCCTTCCCCTCTCTGGATTTCTCTATTTCTATTCATTGTAGCACCAAGTCATTCCCTCCCAGGCTTCAGAGAAGCAAAACTCAGTTATATAACAGTCTGTGCCTTGGCAATGAGTCCAAGAGGTATTCAGATTTTCTTCTCATTTATCCAGTGAATGCTGGACTCTAGTATTTGTTGACGATTGCTGCACTAGCAGCAAACACATAAATTCAGACAATATGCAGGACTTGTCTGTGTAGTGGGTCAACCAATGTTACTTCCTTGGGCTCTTTTAAAATATTTTAGTTGATTTTCATTTCTCTATTCTGTATTTGTGTTCTGGTGTTTGAGTCTAAGATAAAATTTTTTAAAAAATATATTTTAGTTGAGTTCACCTTCCTAGAAATAGCCAGCAGACCAATAATGCTTTGTTGGAAGATATTTGTCTGTTTATCAATCAGACACAGGCCAACAGTGAGAACTAGTGTTCTTCCTTCTTGTTTACAACACCTAGTACTAGTGTCTTGAACATAAGCAATGCTCAATGTATGTGTGATGGCTGAATAAATGAATCTGAGTTTAAAAGGACAGACTAGGGGAACTGAAAGAATCACTTCTCCCTCTAAAACATATTGCCTCAGAAAACAGCAAAAGGGGGCCCCACCCCCTGCCAAACCCTAAATTCTCGGATGATTGAGTGGAGTTGCCAAAGGTCAACTGTGATGGAAACAGAAGGGGAATTTGTGATGTTTTCAGTCCTCATCACCCCCTTTTCCTTTGGCTTTGGGGTAGCTTTATAAGTCTGATTTGTAGTCTTAGTACCCTATTCTGAGTCACAGGATCATATATTTAAAGCTGGAAGGGGAAAGAAAAACAAAACAAGAATTTGTTAAGGACCTACTATGTACCAAGCACTGTGCCAAGTGCTTTATGAATAGTCTCACTTGATCCTCACAACAACCCTAAGGAGGTAGTTAATATTATGAACCCCGTTTACAGTTGAGAAAACTGAAGCAGACAGAGGTTAAGTGACTTGTCCAAAATCACAGTTAGAAAATATCTTAGGCTATATTTGAACTCAAATCTTCCTGATTCCAGGCTCAGCACTCTTTCTACTCTGCCACCCAGCTGCCTCAGCACAAAGGTGTCTTATGGGGTAGCTAGGTGGTGCAGTGAATAAAATAAATAAAAAATAACTTTGAAAGACTTGGGAACTCTGATCAACACAATGACCAACCACAATTCCAGAAACATGCCACCGATCTCCAGATAGAGAAACGATGGATTTAGAGTGCTGATTGAGGCATTAGCTTTCTCAGTGGGGGGAAAGGGAAGGTAGGAAGGAGAGAATTCACATCTGAAAATAAAATAAAATTCAATCAAATCTGACTTCAGATGCTTGTTAGCTGTATGACCCTGGGCAAGTCACCTATCCTTTGTCTACCTTTTCTTGTTGTAGCAGCAAGCACCCCAATATCCCCAGGGTAGCTGCCAACACAGGTTCTTAGATCTGCTTTTGTAAAGGAAAGCAACTCAAAATGGGTTAACAAGCTTACTTTAATCAAACAAACACACATTACCTAGTTCAGGGGAAAAAGGTCAGCACCCCAAACACAAACTTCAGAGTTACAGACAGGCTTCCAAACTGTCCCAACATTACATACATCAATACCAAATCACAGTTACCAGAGAGGGAAGCATCAACATCTGGGTTTTCAAAGCCGGGGGGCTCTCAACAATGGCTTCCCAGAGTCTCATCTGGTCAAATCACACAACACTTCTCAAAGTGAGCCCCAAAGCAAAGCCTCTCCTCAGGGCTTATATAGCCTTCTCTTGGCTCAGAGAATGTAACAACCTCCTTGACCCACTGCCCAATCACAAAGTATCAAGGTGTCGGCTTTCCTGAAAAACAAGCCTCCCACCACAAGCTCCAGGTGCACTTAAGCTAGGGGCAGCGAAGATCTTTAAATCTGCATTTCCATTACACTTGTCTGTAAAATGGGGATAATAACAGCACCTACCTCCCAGGGTTGTTGTGAAGATAAAATGAGATATTTGCATAGCACTTTGCAAGCCTTAAAGCACTGTATGAATGCTAGCTATTATTTAATGATTTTTAGTAACTCTAGGTGGTCTGGAGATAGGTAGATGGATAGCAAGGCCCTTCTAGGATTAGAAATTAGAAAGACAAGGACAGTAGAGGAGTCAACATAATCAGCAATGGAGGGCCAATGCCCCATATTCAAGTGAGGGACAGATTTGGCAAGAACTTGAGAGAAGAGTTCCTTCTTTTGACTTTTGGTTTAGAGAGAGGATACTTTTGGTTCCGGGAGAAACTTTAGGGAGAGGTCCCTGGAGGGAGTGAAAGACTTTGAGGAGAAGCTAACATGTAGAGAAGCTGGTGCCTAGAGAATTTTCCGGTTTCCAAAGTCTTATAGAAGAGAGACTTATGCAAATACCCAGGCTCACACCCTAGGTTACTCTGTTTGACCAAAATGAAAGTTTTCATTGTTCTTGGGGTCCATTCAGCAGGGAGAGATTATAGGTGAATCTGCTTCACAAAAGAGGCCCTCTGTATATTTCAGGAACTAAATCTTCCTATGTACTGTCCCAGGTACATTTTACCCAAATAGTGGGAGTTCCAGGGAATTTGCTAACTTCTAAGAATCTAGGATTTGATTCAATGATTTATAAGATACCTTTTTTTCCTTTTTTTTTTTTTTGGAGGGCAATTAGGGTTAAGTGACTTGCCCAAGGCTAGTTTGTGTGTGTGTTAGGTATCTGAGGTCAAATTTGAACTCAGGTCCTCCTGACTCCAGGGCCAGCATTTTATCCACTATGCTACCTAGCTGCCACTCTGAGTGAGTTAATTACAAATTTGGGCTTTCTAACTTAAGTTGAACCACAACACATGTTTTCATCCATCGAATATTATTCATTCTACACTTACTCATATTTATCTCCTATTATATTATCTCCTATATACTACATTCCCCTCAACATAAATTCCAAGCCACCAGACATCATTTTCTGAAGGCATCTGCCCTATCCTAATAAAAACCTCCCCTTGTTCTGATTCTTCCTTAAGCTGTCATTCTCTCTTCCCCCCTTAACTGCCAAACTTCTTTTAAAAAAAAAAGTGTGACCCACTCAGTACAGATTGTGTTCAATAGGCTGGTATCCCAGGTACCATTTAAAATGCTAGTCTGCATGCAGACTATTCTGCTTTCTGTCAGCCTCCAGAAAAGCAGACTCTTAACTTTAAAGGAAACTCCCTGTGTCCCTGAACATAAGGTCCTGGTCTTCAGTGGGTTTCTGTCAGCTGCATGTCCCACCAAGAAAATCTTAAGTGATCCAGTTTCAATGTTGATCTAGGGACAACATGAAATGTGATCCAGAATTACTGGAGAAGTCTATGATTTTTTCATTATTTCTGTTTTCTGAAATTTCCTCACTACATAAAAAAGGAAATTTACTTTTCTATGGTCACATGACTTATTGACCACAATACAGTGAAATTGAAAAGAAATTTCCAAGCCCTCACCTCCTGTGAAGCATTTTACCCAGTCCTAACTTATCTCTTTCCATCTTTCAGATGCTCAGACTGCCTGCTTCTATTTGTCATGAAGAAGGAAAGGGAATAGAGGGGAAAGTGGAGGGGTATAAGTGTGACCATGGCATCGGTTCTAGGCCTCAGAGTTTAGAAAAGCAAGAGTAGCTTGGGAAGAATGGAAGAAAGGAAAGAAGGAAGGAAGAAAGGAAGGGAGGAAGGAAGGAAGGACCTACCAAGTATGTATCATGTGCTAGTCACTGTGCTAAGATCCTCACTTTAAGCCTGGAAGGTACGTGTGAGGGGCTGTTATTATTTCCATTTTATAGGTGAAGAACTATAAAGGAGGCAGAGGTGAAGTGACTTGTCCAGGGTCATACAACTAGTGTCTGAGGCTGGATTTTTAACTCAGGTCTTCCTGACTTCAGGCCCAGCACTCTATTCACTGCATCAGCTAACTGCCTCATGGGGCATGCAGAAGGATTTCAGTCTTCCCTGCCCTCAGTCACCCCACCCCAACTTCCACCTCTGTATTTCTTAATAGCAGATTGTCTCTGGAACTCTGGGCCTCCCTTTTTTAGCTTCTTTTTTCAAATAAAATATTTTTTCAGTGAACAAAATTCTATTTTCTTTCCCCCCCCATAAAATGTGTATATTCATAAATAATATATTAAAAGTATATCTATAACAAATATACTATATAGGCAAGCAAGACAAATTCCTTCATTGGCCATGTCCAGTGTGTTTGTGTGTGTGTGTGTGTGTGTGTGTGTGTGTTGTGTGTTGTGTGTGTTTCTTATTCCATACCTTGGGATCATCATCTGTCAGGAGGTAGTTAGTTCATCCTTTATCCTCTATAATCACAGAATCTATATCACATAATCACCAATCAGAATTCTTAGATCTTTCCAAGTTGTCTTTATAATGTTGTGATTGTGTAAATTGTTTTCCTGGTTCTGCTCACTTCACTCTGCATCAGTTCATGCAAGTCTTCCTAAGTTTCCCTGAAACCTTCTGGACTTCCTTTGGACCCAGTGCCCTGCTCCTGTTCTTGGTCAGGTTCCTTTCACAGCTCTGGTTCTGTGTTTATTTGACCTCAGAGCTCTGGTTAAAGGAATTACCTCACTTGGGGATTTATAAGAAAATTGGTACTCAGGAAGCTTTATTATTACAACAAGAGCTTTATTATTATGCCGCACAGCAATAGGGTAGCACACTTATCCCCACAAATACAAGAAACTCACCCAACTCCGAAGGAAGGGAGTCATGTCAGGGAAAGTACACATTCAACATGGGGGTTCATGCAGGAAAGTTTTATACCCTAAGATTTAGCTGGATGGAGAGCAGGTAATTGATGCCAAATGTGGGAAGGGGTATTCCTAGTCAGAGCCAGATGTGGTCACAGGGAAGTTATCTATCTAGTGGTGGTCTATCCATATCAGGTTTGGGTAGGGAAATTTCTTTATCAGGACCAGAAACTGGGAGACAGTTTGAGGTTGGCTCTCTGAGGTGGCAGAAAAGGAGTGACTCATAGGCTGCTACAGTTGGGTGGGAATTTTAACTAATCAGAAGCTGCTAACATTAACTGCCTGACAGAGAGTTAAAAATAGATGGGTGGGAAAGCACCACAGTATCTGTCATTGCCCATATGCTCTGTGTGCATTAGCCCAAGTGTGCACTTAGCCCAAGTGGTTCTACATTTGGGGTCCTATTATTATTACATCAAACATCATAAAAATTACAAGGATCACATCCTGGCACAGGTTCCAATCAATGCAAGCAGATATTCTAGTCCCACCACTGATGAATTCTAACTATGGTGGTATTGGGCAAGTTACTTCACTTCTCTAATTTCCTGGTCTGAAAAATTAGGATAATAATATCTACACAGAGTATAACCAGAAGTCTAAGCAATTTCATAAGATTAAAGGGCAAGCCTTTTTTCTTAGATGTTTAATTATACCTTCTTGATAAATACACATGTCCCCATTGACATCTTATTTGGGTCTTTGAGTACAGACCTTGACAAGGTGGGGAATATCCCTAGCCTGGATATTTGTTGATCCATTCATACATAATTCACCCATTCATACAGGATTGAGTTAGGGAACCTTGCAGGGACTTTTTTTTTTTATTAGAGCTACTGTAGATCTAAATCTCATGCTGCCCTGTAAAGGGAACATTCAACTCTACCAGAAATCTGAAATCCAGAGAGAACTGAGTACACACAAATACAGGTTCCTGGGGTGGGGGAGTCTGCTTGTCCATGTAGCCCTTCCCAGGCAATCTCTTCAGCCTCCAAGAATTCCTAAAAAACCACATGGCTTGAGGAACTGCAGTAGCAAGGGACAGAATTGGCCATCCAGGACCTGGCCTCCTGGAGAGAGAAAGGGGAAGCCACTGCACCTCCTAGAAAGCAGGGGGAGTCTCTAGACATCACATATTAGAGAGGACGAATAAGAATATTTTCATCTTTATAGTATCTGTAGTGCCTAGCACGTTGCCTTGCATGTAGTAGGTGCTTATTGATTGCTTCTTAAATTGAGGTCCTACCAATTCTACCTCCACAACATCTCTTACATCTCCTCCCTGCTCATTAGGTCATGACCTAGTTTGGTCCCTCAATACTTCTCACCCAGAACAGTATAATAGCCACTTAACTGTTTTCCTTACTTCCAGTATCTCCCCTCTCTAGTCTTCTCTCCTCTGAGCTGTGGAGTCTGTGAGTACCCATTTCTGCCATGTGGCAGCTAGAGCAAATAGACTCAATCCATAAGAGTGAGCCTAAGCCCCTGGCTGCCTTTTCTACATTGTGTTTCTTTTCCTGAGCATGTAAAGGAACACATCCTATCTTAAAATGGAATGTGTACAAGCTTGACACCAAATTTGTGAGTTCTAAAGGTCCAGAAATTCTGGTTCAGTAGGATAGAATTGACTTGAGCCAGGGGAGCTTCTGCACTAAAGATGACCACAAACAAAAGGAAGATACTAGCTGGACAGATTATGTGGACACGGAAGGTGAAGTGCAGAGCCGAGGTGAAATGTAACAAAGCAGTCCCACACATTGCTTTATGTTCTGATGAGGTTAGTCTCAGACCCGTAGGAAAGTCTAAAAGTTACAAGTTAAGTTACAGAAATCTGTTCTTTCTGTCAATGCATGTTTATAGTGTTTTGTGTTTAGTTTCTTTTGTGTATAAAAAATAAATACCTGCCCCATACCTGATTCAGATTGAACATCTGTGCATTCTACTCCTTCATTTAGGCAAATCCAAGGCAACAGCCAAAATCTAAACTTTAAATAAATTATCCCCAGGGCACTGGGTAGAAAGTGTAAGTATCCAAGGGATGTAAAAGAAGAGGAACCCTTCTCATTATCAACAAAATAGAGATGGCAATATTTGAGTACCAATATCCCAGGATTCATAGAATTATAGGCTCAAAGACTTAGAATCATAAGGGAATTTAGAGGTCATCTGATCCAATCTCCTCATTTTATAGGAAACCAAACTCCAGAAAAGCCAAATGCTTTGCCTAGATGCAGCAGAGCTAATTCCAACCCAGGTCCTCTGATACCAATTCCATCACTTTTCACAATGCATTATGATAGTATGAAGAAATCACTTTGTAATTTTAAAGTATTTCATGAGTATGTTTTATAAGTATTCTTATAAAGTGCTTCATATTTATTGAATCAAGCTGAATCTTGTGGAGTTGATCCATCTGCTTTTGGGGGAGGGAGGTCTTCTTCCATTTACTTCTTATTTATTTTGCTTTTTTTTTGGGGGGGGGGAGGCAGGGCAATTGGGGTTAAATGACTTGCCGGAGGTCACACAGCTAGAAAGTGTTAAGTAGGGGGCAGCTAGATGGAGCAGTGAGTAGAGCCCGGCCCTGGTGTCAGAAGGACCTGAGTTCAAAAAAAAAAATTTTGACTACCATGTTATTCAAAGGGATAAGTAGGTCCAATGACAGACATCCCTTAAGACCATACCCACTTTGTTTAGGAAGGTTTATCACCAGAACTGGCTTCAAGACAACTCATTTGTGGCTTATCTACTAAGGAATGTCCACATGAACAAAATGGGAATCATAGCACTATAGTAAATAATTTGGGGCCAAAAAAGAGGCTTTATTGTTATGTTTTCATTATTGACTATTTTTTACAATATAAAAAGGCCAACGTCTCCCACTGCATCCTGGGCCATTGCCAGCCACCTTGACTTATGTCTAGCCACTGGACTTCAATGACTCCAAAGGAGAGAGTAAGGCTGATGACTTTGCACAGCTCTGCCTCACTTAAATATAATTTAAATGCAAATCCAATTAAGTAGCAAGTCAAGACATTACCCTACTAACATCACTGATCCTCTTCAAGAGGGCAAGATGAACAACAAACAACCTCCAAAGATTTAAAGGTGGCAGTCTTGTATTCCCATCTCCCTCTTTAAGGGTCCACAAGGATTTTATATTCTTCACATAAAAACTAAAATATACCCTTCTTATGGCCCCTTAAGGACAGAATTATAGCATACTATCTTCAAATAATTCCATGTTGTTAATATATTACTATAGTTTCCATATCACAAAGAATAATGACATAATATTTCTCATATCCTTCTCATCCCAAGAGACCAAAAACCTCTCTCAAACCTCTCTTCATAAAATTCCAAACCCCTTTTACTTTCAAACCGACTTGATCAAACATTCTCTCTTCCTTTCTCAACCTACCTCCAATGAACTTTGATTAAAACCCTGCAAAACTGGGCCTTTCTTGTCCTCCTTTCATATTCTGATGTGCTTGCTCTCTTTCATATATCATACTATCTATAAAACCCATCTTCACATCACTGAATTTCTCCTTTGTAATTTGGCACCAAAAATTTTTTTTCCTACATATCCCCAGTTAATTGCAATATTGGTGCCTTTGGGGTTCTTAAAAACTTATATACAAGGGTGGCTAGGTGGTGCAGTGAATAGAACACTGGACCTGGAGTCAGGAGGACCTGAGTTCAAATCCAGCCTCAGACACTTACCATAAAAAACTAGCCATGTGACCTTGGGCAAGTCACTTAACCCCAATTGTCCTACCTTACCCCTCCAAAAAAGCAAAAAAAACAACAACAAAAAACCAACCAACATATATACACGGTTTACTCCAATATCTTTTGGTTACTTACTTCTAATTTACCCAAACAATTACTTCTGTTATAAAAGGTTTGGGAAATTATACCACTGAGTACCCCAAAGGCATTTCTAGTTCTCTGTCACCTCTTGAAATCTCCCTTTCAATTCAATTTCACTTATTTTCAAGTTGGTCCTTGATTTAATCAGACTTTTCTTTTCTCTTTCTGTGAGCAAAAAGACAATCTTAAAGTTCAAATGGTAAACTTGCTTTGAAATATAGCCCAAACTTATTTCACTTCTTTTAATCTGCGGTCATGTGATATTGAATAGCTATCATATATACATCTATGGAAATCCTCCTAAGTTGATCTATATCCTTCTCATGTCACCTAGGGCAGAAAACACAGATGGACCACTTTACTCCCAGAAGGAAATGGTTAATAAAAGCAGAGTCAATCATTTCTGCACCATGTGGTTTGAGTTGATCTCGCCCCAAATCCCATTTTTTACATAACTTTTTTTTTACATAACTTTTACATAACCTATTAGAAGTCTCATTTTCTTCTTAAAAAGTTGTTCAAAATCTGCTCTAATTAATATCCATACTCTAATCAAAGTCTACTATAATTTATGGCAAAATTTCTAATTGCCAAACACACACCAATTCAAAAATTTCTTTTTAAATCGATTAGTACTTAACTTTAATTTGTAAGACTCCCAAGCATCCAATTAGATGTTTGAATAAAACCTATTTATTTTGGGTTGTTCCCTGATTTCCACAAACTTTTCTTTTTTCAAGGGGAAGAGGAAAGTTAATAATAAGCAGGTAGTTCCCAAGAGTCATATCTATTTAAAATGTAAGCTGCAACCTATTTTTTTCTTCACTTTGAAACTTTGTTGATACTAGTTTTGTATATCCAGCTTTTTATTGAAAAATGTAGAGAGAGGTGAAAGGCAGTAAAAGTAAACAAGGCCACTTCTCAGAAGAGCTGATTCTCATACAAATGGAGTCCATGGACACCTCCTTCCACCTGCAGATGGTTTCCTCTTCTCAAATTTCATCAAACGTCCTCCCCCAGAACATCATGGCTCTGACTTGAGTTAGACTCTTGGCAGGAGTGTTGGATGCCAGCAATCAAGTAACGAAAAAACTTATGGATGGGCCCTTTGTCCTGCACGGCTGGGACACTCCTTGAGCCACTTTGATTTTGTCTGCTTTGGTTTGATTTTGTCTGTAACGGTTCTAGCTGCCAAGGTTCCTGTCCACAGCATGGAGGGAGCCCATCCTCCGGTATTTCTTTAGCTGGATCCCATCAGAGAAGTACTCGCCTGGAGCCTCTGTGGTGGCCGCCAACAGCAATGACTGGGACACCAAAGCACTGTGCATATTCTGAGACCTAGTATACAGCTGTTGCCTGAGGTCGCCCACAGGCCAGCACTTTCTGTGTGATGCAGATGGAGCCACTGCCCAAGCCAACCCTCAGGGCATCCACTCCAGCATCAATGAGGATTTTTGCCTCTGCAGCTGTCACCACATTGCACCGATAACCTGGAGGTTGTTATATTTCTCCTTGACGTACTTGATCACGTTAATTTGGAAAATGGAGTTTCCTTGGGAAGAGTCCAACACAACCACATCGACACTTGCTTGGGCCAGCAAGTCAAAGTCGATGCTTGTCGTCCTCGTGGGTGCCGATGGCTGCCCCACACAAAAGCTGCTTCTTGGTGTCCTTGGATGCCAGGGGACAGTTCCAATTCTTCTTCAGGTCCCTGCGGGCAATGGTGGCCATGAGTCCATCATCCTCTTTCACAATGGGTAGCTTCCCTTTCTCGGTTGCAGGATTTCATTGGCTTCTTTTAATGTGACTCCTGCAGGAGCCACTAGATCCTCCCGACTGGTCGTGATCTTGCCCAGGAAACGGTCACGTTCTTCCTCCTTGAGAAAGTCGATGTCACAAAAAGAGATGATGCCCACTAGGCGGCTGCCCTTCTTGCCACCATCGGTGATTGGGATTCCACAGAAGCCATGCCTTGCCTGGGCTTCAAACACATCTCTGACTCATGTTTCTTCACTTTGTGCACTTCATTGGCTTGCAATTCTGGGGTGCAGTTGTGATGGATAAAGCCATTACCTCCTGTCAGTGCCATGGCTATGGCCACCCCAGTCTCAGTGACTGTGTCCACTGCAGACGAAACCAGTGGGGTCGTCAGGGTTATCTTTTTGGTAAGTGCTGAAGTTAAGTCTACTTGGTCTGCAGTTAAGTCCATACAGTCTGAGAGGATGAAGAAGTCATTGTATGTGAGCCCACCTCTGCAGCTGAAGAGTTGCTTCGCCGGGAGCCCATTGTCAGGAACGTTAACAAGTGCCACCACTGATGAGATAGTCTGCATTGGTGGGGGCGGGACGGGGAGGGCTGGCGGGAGACAGGCCAACAGCCCAGTGGGTTAGGTGCTTCTCCAGCTGAGCATAGATACTATTTTCTTTTTTTTTTTTAATTAATTTATTAGTTTAGTTTCAGTTAACAAGATTCAATTCCATAGTTCCTTGATTTTCAAATTTCCTTTACTTCCCTCCCCCCTCCCCCCACGACAGCATATAGTCCAGTATAAGATCTGCAAATGTATTCATATTAGACATTATTCCAATTACAAAGGCGTATTGTACTAGGTGGGATGAGAGATGGTAAGGAAGAAATAAAACCAAGCAATGAAAAGAAAAAGATCATTTAGTTTGCTTCCATCGGGATTTGGGCTCAGTTCTTTCTAGTTATATCTCTGGATGGCGCTTTTCTCACTTTCTTGAGTCTTTCGAGATTGACTTATATCACTGCATTGCTGAAAAGAGTCCAGTCTGTCATAGTTGGTCGTCACAGATATGGTATGTCTGTTATTGTATACAAATTTCTTCTGATTCTACTCTTCTCGCTCAGCATCAGTTTGTATAAGTCTCTCCAGATAATTGGGAAATCCATCACCTCCTCGTTTCTTATAGCACAATAATATTCCATTACATTCATATACCACAACTTGTTTAGCCATTCCCCAATTGATGGGCACCCCTTTAGTTTCCAATTCTTTGCAACCACGAAAAGGGCTGCTAAAAATATTTTTGTACATATGGGTCTTCCTCCCACTTCTATGAGTAGATACTATTTTCAAACTAGCTTCTTTCTAATCAGTGAAAAGACCTTCCTCTCAGAGCTTCAAAACAATAAATCTGTCACTCTCCAGGCAAAGAGTGATAAGAGTTCTAAGTGTTATTTTCCTTGTAACTTTCATAGTTTTTTAATTCTACTTAAAAAAAAATTCTATATCCCATTGTTCATTCCATTGGTTATAATTCTTTACAACCTAACTACTGTTTAATGTGAAGGTATTTGTAGATCCTATATTTGACTGCTTGCTGCCATGGAGGAAGGGAGGGGGTAGGGAGGGGGAGAAAATTTGAAACTCGAGGGATTGTGGAACAGAATATTGCAAACTAAAAGTAAATAAACAAATTTTTAAAAATTCTATAGAGTTAAAACTCACTAGAAAGCATTTCAGCATTTATAAAAACATTCAAGCCACATTTTAGAAATTTACACTAGAGAACTTGCATTTCAGTCATAAACTCAGTTTCTAATTGTTTACTGTTATAAACCTCTGTAAAGTGGGGAAAAGATCTCCATCCCACTTGTCTGTGTTTGTCTGCCTTTATGCCTTAGCTGGAGTCAGGGGGAAAGAGAGAGGGGGAGGGGGGGAGGGGAGGAAGGAGGGAGGGAGGGAGAGAGAGAGAGAGAGAGAGAGAGAGAGAGAGAGAGAGAGAGAGAGATTGACTCGTTCTTTCTGAAGGAAAAAATTCTACTAACCAAGCCCCAAGAAAAAGTTACTTTGACTAACAAACATAGATAATATGACAAATGACACAAAAATACTAAATAAAATTAGAATGCACAAAGGAAAGTCCCTAACAACTGGGAAGATCCTGTTTTCAGGCCTCCCCAACCAATATGACACTTCCCTCTCCTGGCTTGAACCAGGAGTCCCCCTATGAAAAAAGAAATATTACTTCAAGAATTCAGTTACCTTTCTGATCCTCTTGCAAGAGCTCTTTAAAAAATAAAAATTCTCCAAGCATTCAGTATTTCCTGAAGAGGTGTGATCCCTTAGGTGGATTTCCCAGTTTTCTGCTCCACCTATTGCCAGTCTGTCACACTTAAACACAGACAGAAGGACAAACAAACATAGCTGTGGCTTCTCCAACCGTATGGGGGCTTATCAGGCTTAGACCAGATTGGGATCAGGAGGGTCCTTCATGGTTGTAGTCTTTCATGGAAAAAAGCCTCAAGAGGGTAAATTCCACCAGTGAGGTCTTGGAATTTTTCCCTGGAGGATTATTTCAGGGACCACCCTCCACCCCCTTATGTCCCTTCAAGGTCACCAACTGTTGAATTGAAATTAAGGTAAACTTTGGCACAAAGTTCCTAACACATTCAACTTACTGCTAAGTCTAGCAATTGCCAATAAAAAGGGTCTCGACTTCTCAGTCAGTCAAAAGACCTTGAGGTAATCTTCATATAGTTTTGGGAAATACAAGAGAACAAAACATCAAACAATATGATTTGTTACAAAGTCTGAAGATGGAAAGCAATGTGATTCGAAGGAAGTCTGGAATGCAGGCTTAGCAACAGCCTCTCCTTCCATCCCATTGCTAAGGAAAGCTCATTGGTAGTATCCACCTGCGTAGATAACAGTCCAGAGTTTCAGGAAGGACAGCCAACCTTACAGAGATAACAGACTTCCTAGAAGCCACAGGTATCTTACAAACTTAAAGATACAAAAAAATACAAAAGTTCCATATTTGTTCACCTATTTCCGTGATGACAACTGGTTGTCAGTAATGTGTTACCTAGTAGATATTTTAAAAAGTTAACCTGCCTTCAAGTTAAAGGTAACATTTCATCATGGGGTAAAAAAAGTAACTGCTTTTCCAAAGAAACCCTTATTCTGGGAAGAGCATTTTGAAAACAAAAGTTTGGAAATGTTTCCATTTTCATGTGACTTTGTTGCCCAAAAATGATATGACTGTATCATCTTGAAAAAATCTCCAACTTGTTAAAAATATCTAAGTTTAATACTTGCCAGGTAGTTTGCAAAAACAAAACAAATAACACAAAAATAGACAGAAATTTACTAGCTGAACATTATTACAAGAAGTTTATATTTTGGGTTTTTTTTTCCAGTTTTGGGGAGAAGCAGTGGGAAATAAGGAAACCAGTCAAATATTTGCCCTCCAAAGAAAGAAAAGAGAGTTATTGGAGGTTTTCTTTTTGTGTTTTGTTAAAGAATGCATAGAAAAGAATATAAGTAAGGGCAGAGGGAATGCAGACAAGCAGGACATCTTTGAAAGCTACATGTTAGATTTATTATAGCTTTAGAAGGAAAAGCAACCTCTATATAATAGAGATTCACAGTTTCATGTACAGCCCTTGCCTTCTGTTTCAAGTATGTATTATGTTTTATACTCCACATAAAAATAATAATAGTTATGCATTTATACAATTTATAAATAAATATACATATACTGGGGGGCTAAAAATTTTTTGCTTATGGGCTATATAATCAAAACAACTTGGAGACCATTGTCTTGGACAGGTATTTAGGATGCTGAGAAGTTACATGACTTCCCTTCCGTCAACAGCTCATCTATCACAGGGGCCTGACTTGAATGAGACAAGATCTTCCTGACTTTAAGGTTAGCCCTCTCTCTACCATGCCCCAATGCCTCTTGGAGTATTAGGTATCAAAATGTTGCAAAAGATAATAAATGAGAATCCTAGAATGCCAGATTTGGAAAAGACCTTAGAGATTAGCTACTCTCACTTCTTCATTTTTCAGATGAGGAAACTGAGACCCAGGGTGGGGTCAGTGATATCTTTAAGGTCCATAGGTAATCAGAGCTAGCCCTCAAATCCAGGATCTCTGACTCTAAACCTAACAATATATATTATTTTCAAAATAATTCTTTATTAGAATGTATAGCTTAGAAAAAGAAGGGAAAATGCATTTTCCCTTTGCATCAGTGATGTCCATTAGAGTCAGAGGAAGAGGGATAATACATTATACAGGTCAAAGCTAACGGCAACTAATAAATATTTGATTCATTTTCAGAAAAAGAGACTGGGTTCTAAACTGTTCACACCTCCCATGTAATATGTAATATGTAATAAGTGTTCACACTTCCCATATAGTAGGGGGAGCCCCAAAGTATTCATACCTCTCATGTAATGTTGGTGGGGAGCAGCCCCTCCAACCCCTACCCAAAGTGTTCACACCTTCCATGTAACATGGGATTGGGTGCCTTGCTGATGAGGGCCAGGAACGTGGGTGAATTCTAACACAAACTTAAAAGGTGGCAAAATGGCTTTGCCCAGCTTGAATGAAAGAGTCCTGAAAGTTCCAAAATCAGGGGGATGCTCAGTCAGTTATTTTGCTCAGGGGCCCTAAGAAGTCTCTTTAGATCAAGTCCAGAGTTATTTTTGAGGCTTCCAAAATAAGCTCTGGACTTCTGACTCACCAAGAGGCATATTAGTTAGTGATAGTCAAACTCAGACTGAACTGGACAGTGTTCTTTGAGACAGAGAACTATTCCAAAGGCTTGAGAATGTGTTTCATAGTTTCCTTTTCCCTTTTAGGGTTCCTTCCAGCATTCTGTTCCTTTTATCTCAGGTCTGAAAATTGAAGTTCAGACTTCAGACTGTGGAAGGCTAATTAGATCAGGTGGTTTTTATGTCTACAAAAGTGGAGGCTTTATCTCATCCACGAAAAAAAAATATTCTCTCACCCACTCTTACGACAAAAGTCTTTACCCACAAAGAACTGATCAATTTTCATCTCGTCTCTTGTTTTGACTTCATTTTCCCATGTTAATTAAATGTTTCCTCTATCTAATTTATGGCTTAAAAGATCCAAATAGCTCCTCACTGTTTAACTTTTCTTCTTCATAGAGCAAAATATTTTCCATCAATTTCTTCTTGGCATCATTGACTTCAACTTCCCAAGAATCTTCTGTTGCTAATATCAAAGGAAAATTAAGATGAGTAGGAGCAAAAGAAGAGGAAATACACATTTTTTAGATTCATCTTCCTCTTCCACCCCTTTCCTACTCAAAAATTTTCAATGACTCAAAATCATAGGGATTATTCTTCATGTTCCCAGACAGCAGAATTAGGAGGCCTGGGTAAAAGTTGAAGAGAGAGGTGGATTTCTTCCCAATACAAGGAAAAATGTGCTAAAAATTAAATCTGTCCAAAGGTGGAATGAGCTGCCTCCCTAGATGGTTCCCTGTAACTGGACAGTTTCTAATCCCTTTGGCTGCTAGTGTCCCACCCATACCCCTACCTAAATCACCAGTTACCTAAAAGGCTCTGATGGTAATGGATCAAAGAACAGTTATTTTTCATACTGGGTAAGGGAGAAGAAAAAAGGCCCAGAGAACAGTTCTATAGTAAATGGATGCCCAGAGGCTGAGTTATAATAGGCAGCCCACAATGACATGAGAGCCCTTGGTGCATGTATAGGGAAGGGGATTTGAAAAAAAAAAATCAAGGCATCAAAATTAAAACAGAGAAAGACTGAAAACAAATGTCTTCAACCTCACCATTTTTACTGCCTAAAGACCCAACTCTTGACCTCTTGGGAACAATTTTGAAATTCTGTAAGCCCCTAGCAGAATGCTAGGCAACAGCTGCCAGAGGTGATTTGGGGGCACGCTACAAGGTGACAGGAGACTCTACAAACCTCCCTTCCCCTCTGAATCTGGAACCAAAGAAAGTGTGTGATTGTGAGATGACAAAGTAGGGAATAAAGGCTCCCACGTTCTTACCATCTTGAGGATATGAAGGACCAGGACGTGTTGAAGAGTCAGCCTCTGCGCCACTGGTCAGACACTTTCCTTCCCTATACCCTGGTTGGGGTGAAGAGGACTCTGCTCCAGACCAGAGACCATTCTTGTCATGGTCATCTGAAGAAGAAACTTCAGTGCTAAGATTGTCAACGTCATCAGTTTCTTCCGGGGTGTTCCCTGATGACCTCTTCAATTCCAAGTTGCTGCCAGGGTTAAGGAGTTTCTGATGATTTCTGATTTGCAGATCTAGCTCTGCCACAGTAGCATGCACCTGTGGGGGAGGAGATGTATTCTCTGGTCAACTCCCTCTTTATAAAGGAGAAATCATGGGATGTAGTGAAAAGAACCATGGGAGTCATTTGGAAGTCAGAAGACTTAGGCTCTTAGTTCCAGCTCTGCTATCTATGAGCTTGGACAAGTTATTCAATCTCCCAGCCTCAGTTTCCATATTTGTAAAAATAGGATTTGCCCTTTCTGACCCAAAGAGCTATTGTGAGGATCAAATAAGAAAATGGATGAAAGGCCCTGCTTGCCCCACCAGCTCGTTTATCCAGCTGATTAAGAACATGACTTCTGGGGAGGAAACTCAACTTACCTGGGTCAGGTTGGGGGATTTTTTCTGCAGGCAGAGGTAGATAGCTGTGGCAAAGTCTACAGCACAGTTCTCTGGCAGGTGCCCAGCTTTAGCATCCTGGTATTTCTGGCAGATCTCCTTTGCAGCTAGCTTCTCCACACACTTGCTCTTGGAGCATAGCAAGGTTTTAGTGCTTGGGATTTCACTGATGAGTAGGTCCTTCTGTGGAAGGAAGAGATCCTTATGTGAGCTCATAATGTTTAAGCACAAGTTACCCCCAAACCATCTGCAAAAGGGACTTTCAAACTTTTTCAGGCTGTGGGACTTTTTTTTTTTTTCAAAAAGAAATTTATAGAACTTTGACATCCTGGAAAAAACAGGTTTCATCAATTTTCCATCTATACAACTCTTACTGGTCACTTCCTGACCCATTCTTTGATTTGCCCTTGGGAACAAATGCACCACTATAGGGTAAAGGGAAGAGTAAAATTTGGAGACAGAAGTGCAAGGGGGAATATTGTAAAATAATATCCCCTCACTAATATAAAATGTAGAGGGATGGAAGGGAAATTCAAATATTTCACAAAAACCCCAAAGACCAAATCCAGTGAAGTTCATAGAACCCTAGGCATCCCATCATGGAACCCAGTGAGAATTGAGCTACTAGCCATATCCTGACCCTTCCAAAGTGACCACTTTGTAGGCTGAGGCAAATGGGATAGGCCTTTGGAGTGTAGTGATGGCAGAAAACAGTTCTCTTCCCCTCTAGGTATAGAAAGAGCTGCTTCCTACTTCCAGCCCTGATACAGAATGGATGGCAATACTAGAGTCAGCCAAGGAGAGGAAGAGCTTTGGTCCCCATGCATAAGGAAACTGTCTAATCCAAGAGTTGCATGACACCATACACCCCTTATAAGAAATGACCTAACCCAATGGAGGGAAAAAACGGAAACTACTCAAATGTTAAAGTCTGTAAGAGACCAGAGAAATACCGTTAACACTGGAGTAACCTATAACACCATGAAGTACTGCTCTTTGTATATGAAGGCTGAGTCAGTAAAGCAAGGACTCTTGAATTGACTGTTCCCCCAGGAAAGGAGATACATTTGCCCAGCATCTCCAAACTTATCACACTACCTAGGGGAACCCAGCAAAACAAAGAAAGGGTAGAGAGCAGATTTAACTGTGATTAACTTTTAGTCACATAGTTCAGTATGGGGTGTGGCCTTGAGCAAGGGTATTTAGGAATCAATCAATTAATCAACAAGTATTTATTAAGTGCCTCCTATATTCCAGGTACCAGGTCTAGGCACTGTGAATAAAATGAAAACAAACTCTCTTGAAGAGCTTCTGTCCTAAAGGGGGAGATAATATGTAGACATAGGTAGAAACAAAGGGAAGAACAGGAAATGAATACTGCTCAGAGATCAGACTGGCCACAGCCCTGCTGCTGCCTTTGGGCAGAACTGGTTTAGTGCTTGAGAGAAAACAAAGGTTTTCTGCAAATGGGTAATGGCATAGTGGTAGCTGAATAGATGAACACTCATATTTTGTGGACTTTATTGGAATTGGGAATTGTGGGAATTATGATACATGTGTCTTCCCTCTATTCTCTAACTTCTCCAGAACTATGGCTCTGCTTGGTACCAACTGTGTAGTCAAAAGTCAAGTCACCAGAAAGGTAAATTGGTGAAGACAAGGTCATTCAGACATAGCCAAGGTTACATATGTGACTAAGACTGCCCTAGCTTTCCACTGACATGTCTAAGAACCCCAGATGGAACACACATTCTCCCCTCCCACCCCATGCCCAGGCTAATCTCTGACTAAGGTAAAATCGTTATTAATGGGCCCAAAGGGAGATGTAGCCTATGAACTTGACCTTGTTAGTACAGAACCTTAATCAACTGAACCAGTGCCTTACCAGATAAACTGGCGTTCTCTCTTTATCCATCGCTGGGATACCAGTCAGAATCTCTGCTAACACCTAGAAAGAATATTTTATTAGGGTCTTGAGTATGTTTATATACATGGTCTATTCAAGAGAGTTACCAGTTATTCATAATGATAATATTTAGTATTTGGAAAGCACTTCAGCCTGTACGTATGTGTGTATATTTAAAGCCTTTTCCAACTGTTTACTAAATTTGCACTTATCCCCAATATCCTATAGTGGGTGTTAGGTGGTTCAGTTATCATTACTTCCATTTTTCTGGTGAGAAAATTGTTGCTATTGTTATGTGGACCTAGGCTACTACTAAGATGGTCCCTAAAAGGTCTTCCAACCACTAGTCTCGCCCTGTAGTACATAGGGTCATGAAGAGTTGGACATGACTGAACAACAACAACTCCAATCCATACTGAGACTCTCTCTTCTCTAAGCACTACTTTCACTAGGTTACTCTACTACCCCCATTCTTCACAGGATCATTGGATCAGAGCTAGAAGGGACCTTAGGGCCCATCTCATCCAACCACACGTTTTATAGACCAGGAGACTGAGGCTCAAGGTTATATATGTGGGAAGTGACAAGAGGCAGAATTTGTACTCAGGTCCTCTAAAACCAGAGGCCTTTCCATTGCACCATATTGCCTTCAGTGGCCCTCCATTGTCTACAGGCTACACTCCTTACCTAGTTTCCAAGGTTGTCCAAAATCTGTCCGCAAGCTGGCTAGCCAGTCATACTGCCTAATCTTCAATACCAACTTCCTCCAGAGCTAAGTCATGATCCTCACTGCTGCACAGGCATGTTGGGCTCACTGCCATCTCTGTGACTTTACCACTCCATTTTATCTGACCAAATCCCACCTAACCTTCAAGGTCCAGCTCAAGTCCCACTTGTACAGAAAATCTTCAGCAGACACTCCAGTTCACACTTCTCTCCCTGTTCTCTGAAATTCAATACCACTTGTTTTTCCTACAATTAATTTTCTATCTCATGTTGTGGTCTGTTTCCATCCACTTGTCTCACCTCTCTGATAAGATCCTCTTTTAAAATGTCTTATTTTAATTAACTTAATCAGAAGTAAACACAAACATTTCAATGTTAAAAGAACAAACAAAGATTACATACTAAACTACGAATTATTAGCTATGGTTTTTAAAAATCGTATATTAAATTTAGCAAAGTTGTAACAAAATTGCCCTTCTTGTGCCAATAAGACCTTTAGGTCCTTGACAGCAAGACTATGGCTCTTGATTCTTTGGAATGTTTCTAAGCAAGGTCTGACTGAGCACACATTAGATTCTTGTAGAATTTAATTAGAGTGCTAGAATACACAGGTGGGTCACAACAAAGGCAAGACAAGAACCTAGAACTTCAATGTGTCCTTTTAACTCTATGCCCAAAGACTTATTACAAAACACTACACAGTGGAATGTGATTTTTAAAGCACACGAAGGTCCTTTTTCTGAGAGGCTGCCCTTCCAAAATGTTCCTCAAGATTAGAGTCCAACAAGGGCAAAATGTTGCATGTATGGCCACGATTATCTGTTGTTTCTGCTTAGCTTCTTGTAATGGTAATGGAATTTAAAGATCCCCTTGTTTTGGCTTGGTTTTTGGGTTAAGTGTTAAGAATCAGAGCTTGTGAATCCCACAAATGGAATGGACTTGTTGATGTAACTGGGCTGAACTGGGAGGAGCTAGTGCATAGTTAGAAAGAGGCCCAAGCAGAGAGAGGCCTGGAGAAGCTACTGCTAGAGAGAGAGAAGTGAGAACTGAGGACTGAACTGGGAGGAAGCATGACTGTGGTGCCAGTATTTGGTCTGTCTGTTTCGATGTTATTTTGTCAGATTTGTCTGCTGATGGAGGACGTTGCTGTTGTTGGAGAAGTCCAGGGACCTTGCTGTTAGTTTAGAAGCCCTGAAAGAGGATTTTCTTGTTATATGTTTAGAGAAGTCACTTAACCTCTAGGAATCTCAATTTCCTCATCTGAAACAGAAATAATAATATCTGCAGGGGGTGGCTAGGTGGTGCAGTGAGTAGAGCGTCGGCCCTGGAGTCAGAAGGACCTGAGTTCGGATTCGGCCTCAGACACTTAACACACACACAAAAACCTAGCCGTGTGACCTTGGGCAAGTTACTTAACCCCAATTGCCCTCTAAAAAAAAAAAAAAAGAATTTCTATTCCTACTCTTCCTGTTGTGTTTTGGGGGCGGCTAGGTGGCGCAGTGAGTAGAGCGCCGGCCCTGGAGTCAGAAGGACCTGAGTTCAGATCCGGCCTCAGACACTTAACGCACACACAGACAAAAACCTAGCCGTGTGACCTTGGGCAAGTTACTTAACCCCAATTGCCCTCCAAAAAGCAAAAAAAAAAAAAAATATCTGCAGTACCTAGTTGTCACAGTGGACAATGTCACAGGGCCTGAAGTCAAGAAGACCTGAGTTCAAATCTGGCCTCAGATACTGACTAGCTGTGTGAACCTGGGCAAGTCACTTAACTACCTTCTGCCTCAGTCTCCTCATCTGTAAAATGGGGATAATAAGAGCACCTACTTCCCAGAGTTGTTGTGAGGATCAGATGAGACAATGTATTTAAAGCATTTTACAAACCTTAAAGTATTACACACGTGCTGGCTGTTGTTGTTAATAAATTAGATAAGTCCTTTCTAGTTCTTGTGAACTTACTAGGTGAGGAGAACAACCACTCAGGGGTCACTTTTTGAGAATGCTAGTCTATTCATTATTGGAATTAATCAGATAAACTGTTCCACCTGATGAGGTATGGCCTCTGGAAGCCCCCTTGAGCTCTCCTTGAGTCCTTGAGGTATAGGCTCTGAGAACCCCACTTGAACCCTGATTAAATCATCCCATTTGATGAGGCATTTGTATGAGGCCATAAGCCTTACATTATGGCCGGGCCCAAACCTGTTATTAGACTTCCCACCTCAAGCCTATAAAAATATCAATCCACCCTTGGACTGGTCTAGCCCATCATTGTCTATAGTCACCAGGTGGCCTCCAGCAACTTCCTACCCTTAATCACTCATTGACCCCATCTGACTTCTCCTGAAGACCCTCCCCAAACTCCTCCTCTAGACCACCCCTAGATTCCTCCCACAACTTTATGTATATAAGATCCCATCTTCCCTCCGTGTATAAGAGCACCATAGAATGACCTAGCACAGAATTAATACAAGAGAACTTTTAATAAACTTTATTTTTTCTTTGAATGAGAAGACTTGAATCGAATTCATTCGGCAGGACCTGGCATGTTGGTATTTTGGGGTCTCCAGAGCAACCCTAACCCTTTTAATGGGGAACCTCTTCACACCCACTAAGCATAGCCATACATTAATATCCATAGATTTGAGAAAAAGCTATCAGTCTTGTTGACTGTTCTCTTGTCATCTCCATTCTTCCCACCCAGGAATCTATGACTTATTAAGTTGCCTGAGGTACATAAAGGTTATGTAACTTTCCCAATCACAAAGCTAATAAATATCAAAACTAAGATTTGAATGCAGTTCTCTGGGATGCCAAGCCTAGCACCCTACCCATTCTGCCATACTTACTAGGCAGGAAAGGGAAAGAAACTTAGATACTTAGGAACCATTCCTGCAAAGAATGGAAAACTTACTATTCCACAGCTAAAGATGTCAACTCTTTCTGTGAGCTGCCCCACTCTGATGAAATCTTCTGGGACATATGCAGCCAATGCCTGGAAAAGCTGGGTGTTCATCATGGTATAGGATGATTTTTTATCATCAGATGATAATCTAACCCTTGGGTGTGCAAGCTTCGAGATGAAGTTTCTTTCCAACAGAATATTGGAGCTGTAGGAGATCAAGGAGAGACAACATGCTACCCTTCTGAGCTGGGCAGAAAAGGGCACTAAGAAACAAATGGGGTGCACAGTACCAGCAACACTGTGCAAGGACCAACTTCGATACACTTGGCTTTTTTTCAGCAATTCAATGATCTAAGACAATTCCGAAAGACCCGTGATGGAGAATGCCACCACATCCAGAGAAAGAACTATGGGGTCTGAATGCAGATGGAAGCACACTATTTTTCTCTTTTTTTTGTTTTTGTTTTTCTTTCTCATGGTTTTCCCTTTCTTCTTTTTAGACATGTCTGATATGGAAATGTGTTTAATATGATTATACACTGATAGGCTATATCAGATTGCATGCTGTCTTGGGGAGGGAGGAGGAACAAATTAGAACTCAAAATCTTATAGAAGGGGAGGCTAGGTGGTGCAGTGAGTAAGAACACCGGCCCCAGAGTCAGGAAGACCTGGGATTGGTTCCGGCCTCAGAAAATGAGCACCCACACATAAATAAATAACTAGCCATATAACCTTGAGCAAGTTACTTAACCCCAATTGCTTTAAAAAAAAAAAAAGTGAACGTTGAAAACTAAAAATAAATAAATAAATTTTAGATGGGGTCAAAATTTGGAGTAGCTTGAGTTCTATAAGCTACAATCAATTTTCTTGGGATTCCTTGGTTGTGGCCTCAGAGTCTAACTGTAATGTTATCCTCACAATAATCCCATGAGGTCAGTAATATAAGTATTATATTCTCCCATTTTACTAATTTGTTGAATGTCAGAACAGGAAAGAACCTTGGAGATCATCTAATCCAATCAGAAGCTAAGGATAAAGGAGACAAGAGTCTTGCTCACAACTCAGTTGGTGGGAGGCAGTGTGATATCATGAAAATATCAGTAGATGTGTCCCTCAAGGAACATACATTCTAATCATGACTTTGCTATTTATTTATTACCTATGTGAACTTGGGCAATTTTCTTTATCCTACCTAAGCCTCAATTTCCTCATCTTTTATCCTAACAGAGGAAAAGAGAAGGGCACCTAGATCTATAACCAGGACAAGGCAATGGGGGCTTTATTCCAGGGTACCAGCATGTAGGAGGCAAACTTTCTTCCTCTTCTTGTAAACCCTCCAGTAGTCCAAAAATTGCTGCCTTGTCTTGAAGAACTCCACCAGCCTCTGTGACCCTGTTCCCTTGGCTGGCTTGTAACCAAAGCACCCCTTTCCCTTGGCCTGACTTTCCCCTAACACTTATTGGAATGCTAGTGGGATTCTGTGAAGGACAGAATGTCAGCTCTCACAGGGCAAGTGTACCCACAGCATAATTATCCTCTATTCCACTGCCCCCCACCCCAAAACTGCTTTTGCCCCAAATGAAAGGATTCAGGAACAATTACTAATCCATCCTGTCCTGTCCTGTTCTCACCTTTTGATATTACCATGAATAATCTTGAGACCATGTAAGTATTCTATGGCCCCAAGAAATCCTAAGGAAATGCTAATGCGCTGTTCCCAGGTCAGGGGATCAGTATTGTCCTAAAGGAAGAGAAGAAAATCAGTTACTTCTGGCCTTTTAGCTTTACCTGGAAAGTAAATTTTATTTTTAATTTATGCAACAAGACAAGCATTTCTATAACATAGTAATAAAAAAGATGATTGCACATGAAACTATACATTCACCATGCACAACTTGCTATTCCTTTCAAACATGCAACAAAATGATCATGTAAATTCTTTTTTTTCTTCCCCCCAACCCCTCATCTCCCACTCTAGAGATGGTTACTATTAAACACAAATAGGTATATTTCTGTTTATCAGTTCTTTCTCTGGATGCTGTAATGTTAATGGGATATAAGATCTTCCCCAACCATTAATAGGTCTCATGTGGAGTACATTAAGGGAAGCTTGCTTAGGGGAGGCTTGCTTATGCAAAGGCTTTCCACACCTTTTGATAATTCCTAATTAGGCAGTGAGTCACAAGGCTTGTGATGTCTTCTGGCTCTGAGAAGTGTATATACACTCTGAGTTGGTATTTTGCTTTGGGGGCTTGCTTAGGAGAAGAATCTTACAATTCCCTTGTTGATATTCTGAGTGGTTGTGTGTTCAGAGCTCCCTGACTGCTCAGATGTAAAGGCTCCCTTGATTCAGGGATGTATGTAAAGTATATAGCTGATTCAGGCAGTCAGAGCCCTGTCTGTTTATCTTTATTTCTCTGCTTGTATTTTTCTCTGTATTTTCTCTGAAGTTCAGGGTGCTGACTTTTCCCCTGAACCGGTGAATGTAATTAAAAAAGATTGCTGACCCCTTAAACAGCTACCTTTACTAGTAAAGCAGATCTAAGAGCCTGTGCTAGCAGCCATCCTCAGTATGCCAATGTGGCTGCTACAGATGCAGATAACGTCTTTCTTCATATATCCTTTATAGTAAATTTGGGTATTTATAATAGTCAAAATAACTTATTCAATGAAAGTAAAACCCACAAGATAGCATCCTTTCTTTAGTTCCCTTCATAGCATCAAGGGCAGCTAGGTGGTGCAGTGGATGGAGTGCTGAGCCTGGAGTCAAGAAGACCTAAGTTCAAATCAAGCCTCAGGCACCTCCTAGCTGTATGACCCTGGGCAAAACACTTAACCTCTGTCTGTTTCCTCAGCTAAAAAATAGAGATTGTAAAAGCAAGTACCTCACAGGTTTCTTGTAAGAATCAAATGAGATAATATACATAAAAGCACTTATCACAGTGCCTGGCACATGGTAGATGTTATACAATGGCTTATTCCCTTCCCTATGACCTACATGTTTTTTTTCATTGCCAGCCCCTTAGTTCACATAACCATAATTTTTTCCTGGGGTCTTCACTTACTATAGAGTCACTCAATTATATAGAATCCTGCATTCTGTGCCCCTTACACAGTAGGCACTTAATCAATGTCTATTAAATTAAATTAAATATGTATGATCCTCCCCTCTCCAAAAATATTGGCATTGTTGTAAACTTTGTATCTCACAGCATCACAGAATGTTAGCACTAGGAAGGACTTTAGAACACAGGATGTTGGATATGAAAGGCCCTTAAAACAGGAAATGTGAGTCGGAAGGGAACTTTAAAAGTACTGACTACCTGGGTTGAAAGGGACCTTAAAACCTGGACTATTAGAATATAGAATGTTAGTGCTGCTCATGACCTTGTAACAGACATCAGCGCTAGAAGTGACTTTAGAACATATCTTATATGAACTGATGCAAAGTGAAGACTTACATGAACTGATGCAAAGTGAAGTGAGTAGAACCAGGAGATCATTGTAGATGAAACAGCCACATTGTAATAATAAGCAACTGTGAAAGACTTAGCTATTCTTGGCAATACAGTGATCCAAGACAATTCTGAAGGACTCATAATGAAAAATGTCTCCACTTCCAGAGAAAGAATTGATGGACTATGAATACAGATCAAAGCATATTTTTTTTTGCTTTTTAAATTTTTCTTGGGTTTTTCTTCTTTTGATCTGTGTTTTCTTTTGCAACAAGGCTAAAATGGAAATGTTTTACATGACTGCACATGTATAACCTATATCAAATTGCTTGTCTTCTCACAGAGGGGAAGGAAGAGAAAGTTTGGAACTCAAAAAAAATGTTTTAATGAATATTTTAAAAATTTTACATGTAATTGAAAAATATTTAATAAAATAAAAATATACTGGAGAAAAAAAGAAAATCATCTAACCCAACTCTTTCATCTTATAGAAAAGGTGGTTGAGAGGAAGAGAGAGGAGAGATTTCTCTCCCCCCAGGGGAAATAACTTGCCTCAAGTCAAACAGCTAGTTAAATGCAGAGCTGAGACTCAAAGGAAGATCTCTTGGTCCAGTGAGCCTTCCAATGCATCAGTAAACTTCAAAGGCCAACTTAGTGAATAGATTCCTACATTAGATAAATGCAGATAAAAGCCAACCACAATGCATATTGTTACAAAGAAGAGCTCAGTATGATAAAGTTATCCCAGTTTAACAAATATCTGCTCTTTCCCCTCCACCAGGATACTTCTCATGGAGATTGTGTCATCGAATGACAGTGTCTTCCAATGTTCTCACTGATGAATGTATTCCTTCCACAAAAAAGATCACAACACAACCCACTGAGGATCCATAGATGGCAACAAGAGTGAATGGAAAGCATGTGTATGATGTTTGGTTTATAATGCTCTGAACATTTCCTTAAGAGGCAAAATAAAAATCAAACAATGATGGGGAAACAATGTACATGAAACTTTGGACTTAGCACTAGAACACAGTGGCATCCAGAGGCCCTTACTTTGCATCGGAGTCTGTCCTCAAGGGAGCCATTGGGCATATAAGGGTGTATCAGGCTGTGAAACACTTCCCCAGTACAAAAACCAAGCAAGGGTAAGATGTTTTGATGGGAACACCTAGAAACAAGCACAATTTTATGTGTGAAAAACGAGAGGAGATGAGTTCTTTAATGTCCATTCCATTAGAATCTCAGAGGTGAAGGGGCCCTCAGGGCCCATCTAGTCCAACCTATACATAAAAGAAAAAAAAAAGGGTTTCCACCATGCCCAAGAAGTAGTCACCTGGGCATAGCTCGAAGACCTCAAATGACAAGAACCCATGACTTCCCAAGGGAGGCCATCTTTCCTCTGGATAATTCTTATTGTCAGGAAGTTTTCATTAGAGCAAATCTAAATAAATCTACCCTTGTTTGCTACTGACCTCTTACTTAATAATAGCTGACATTTATATAATACTTAATAATCATTGACGTTGATATGGCACTTTAAGGTTTGTAAAGTACTTTACATCTGGTTATCTCATTTGAACTTCCCGATGACCCCACGATGTAAGTACTGCAGATAGTATACCCATTTGACACATGAGAAAACTGAAGCTCTGAGAAATTAAGGAAATTGCCCAAAGCCACATGGTCAGTGAATGCCAAAGGCAGATTATGAATACATCCTCCTGATTCCATGACCTGCTCCAATAGTTACTGCTTCTAAAGTTCCTTCCAAACCTAAAATTCTGTTTTAATGGTTGATTCACTCTCAGCTGGGCAGCAATACAGCCAAGTTTTATTCCTAATTGACTGTCTAACTTCAAAAGAAGTTACTATGATATCACTGTTACAAGCACAACAAGTTACTGGGCTTTCCTATGTCTTGGTCTTCCTTTCTGTAAAATGGGACTAATACTATATAAGTAACTATGTAAAATAAAAATTCTGGTGAATAGTTTTAAAATCCTTAGATGAAAAATCTAGAATTACATTTAAGTACCATTCAAATTTATAGGGTCCTTAATTTTTAAGATTAATTTTAAAATTGATTACAATTACATAATAACAACATTTACCAATGGAGGACTATAAAACTTAATTTTTTTGGAGTATTTGGATTGAATGATTTAGCAGCATGATACCATGGGAAAGACTGGGATTCAAGAGACCTGTGTTCCAGTCCCATGGACAAACAACTTTCCATTCTTTTTTTTTTCTTTTTGGAGGGCAATTGGGGTTAAGTAACTTGCCCAAGGTCACACGGGCTAGGTTTTTGTTTGTTTGTGTTAAGTGTCTGAAGCAGGATCAGAACTCAGGTCCTTCTGACTCCAGGGCCTGTGCTCACTTCGACACCTAGCCGCCCCCACCATTTTCCATTCTAATACTCAGTTTCCTCACTTGTAAGATAAAGGGGTCAGATAAGATGATGTCTATACTTGTCTCCTCTATGACTCTATTGTGGATACGGAATTTTAATTGAAGCTATTTCCAACCAAACACTTACCTAAGACAAATCTGGACTTCCATGTGGAAGAAACTCTTAATGGATATGTCTCTTGGGCACCTCATCTGTTGAAAACAAATTTATGTGAAAATCCTTTTAAAAGTGGTCTTTTCCACACACACCTCCAGAGTTGAATGCCATCTTGCCCACCCCTCCCTGTTTCAGTGCTGCCCCGTGTAGCAATCAGGCAGACAAAGACTTACCTTTTGAAGTTTCTTAAAGGCATACACCATGTTGTGTCGTTGCCCTTTATAGACATCAGCAAAATTCCCTTCACTGATTTTGTTATCTTGGCTAAATCCATTGGTGGCCTTGATCACCTCCATTTCTGTCCAGTAAAGGCTCTCACCATTTAGACTCACAAGTGGTTTTGGCTGAGGAATGCAGATGTGGCAATTCCATGAACCCAAAGAGAAGAGATAAGCAGAACATAAAGCCCTATTTTTCATACTAGGATAAAGCACCCTAATCATAGTCACCTAGTGGTATTCTTAGAGTTTAAATGAATAATCAATTATGATAATGTTCTTAAGGGCAACCCCATGGTGCAGTGGATAGAGTACCAAGCCTTAAGTCAGAAAGATCCATCTCTTCCTGAGTTCAAATCTGGCCTCAAATACTCAATAGCTGTGTGACCCTGAGCAAGTCACTTAACCCTGTTGGCCTCAGTTTCCTCAACGATAAAATGAGTTGGAGTAAGAAATAGCACACCACTCCAGTGTCTTGGTCAAGAAAACTTCAAATGCAGTAATGAAGAGTTCTTATCTGGGTATCAAAGCAGAGAGATGCCTCCATTTGGTTCACCTTAATTTAGTGATATACTTAAAAATACTCAAAATTGATTTCTTTAAAAAAAGATTCTATGATTCAGACTTCTCACTAATTCAAGCCAGGCTGAGTGAGATTTTTCAAGAATAATGTTTCTGGTGGAGAGAAACAACAAATGACTTTAGCTGTGAAAACTGCTACCTAGAGTTTCGATGGCAGCAGATGGAATTTTACCTTCATATCTGATGAAGTAAAAGAATTTGTTTTTAAGGAACGATAGAGGTCCTCATCAATGAAAGGCAGTTGTAGGGCATGGTTTGTGGATCCACTTGGACATGGCACTGAAATGAAAAATGCATGAAATATGACTGCATCAATCATATTTATTCATATCAGACTACATGGAATTGAATGTCAAGGGGGAAATACTCTATCCAATGGCCGATTCAGTGGCCAATACGATTTTAAGACTAACTCAGCAGCCTCAGACACTTGACATACTTACTAGCTGTGTGACCTTGGGCAAATCACTTAACCCCAACTGCTTTGCCTTCCCCCCTCAAAAAAAATGCCACTAAAGACTAACCCAAGGTCCTAAGAGTTCTTATCTATTCCCTCTACCTCCACCTACTTTACTGAATTTTCTCTCTCAAAGGTCCCTAATGTCTCCTAATCACAAAATCCAATGGTCTTTTCTCAATCTTAATCCTCCTTGACATATTTCCCTGCAATTTCTGACACTAGAACTATTCTCCCTTGCCTTTCATGATACTGCACTATTCTGGTTCTCCTCCTTCCTCTCTAACCATTCCTCTTTTATTTGCAAACTCCCTTTCCTGTTCCAGATGACTATATGTAGGTGATTCTCAAGGTTCTGAATTCAGGTTTCTTTACTTTCTCTTCAGTACATTGTGTTTTGGCTATCACAACCATTCCCAATGACTTCTGGTGACTCCCAAATCTATACCTTCAACTCCAACTTCTAGCCTGAACTTTGGACCTTTATTTCCACTTATACATTTAACATTTCTACTTGGATGACCTGCCAGAACCTCAAACTCAACACACCGAAGGTTGAACACATCATCTGCCTCCCAAAAAACATGTTCTTCCTCCAGCATTCCCATCATCATTAATAGTACCACCATTTTCCCAGTTATCCAAGTTCAAAATTTTGCATCTCTGACTCCTCCTGATCATCTCAGTTGGCAAATATTGTCCATTCTATCTCTGAAAAATTTCCCCTATCTGTCTCTTCATTTTGATTCTATTCAATCATCTTGGGAGGGACCCTCTATGACTCTAAATGGAATTATTTTAATAACCTCCTACCTGGTATCCCTATATCTAATCCCACCCTTCTCTTATCTAGTCTACATGTGACTGCCAAAACCATTTCCACAATACAGTTCTCATTATTCTACTAATCAAAAAATATCACTGGTGCAACCACCAGCTGGAGGGACTTCAGATCAGCTGTAGCAGTTTACAGAATGATCAACACATAGATGCCAAGGACAAAGTGAGAGGTCAGTGCAGTGTGGACTTTGGGACCCAGTAGTTGGGAGTGCATTGGCTTTTGCCCCCAGGGCAAGAAGAGGCTGAGACACCACAGCACAGCCGCCAACATGTAGCAGCTTCAGCCCCTGGCCAGCAGAGTGTGGGGTACCAAGCAACCAGTTTGAGGGGTAATCACTCTTGCTTTGACCTGCTTGGATCTGGATTACTGTCTAGGGTGGAGGTCCTGGGGTGAGTAACCAGTATGCCAGAGTGTGTAGAGGCTTCAGAGAGGGCACCCAACTAATAGCTCCAGCAGCTGAGAAAACCCCAGCGTTTGGGACGGAAGCTCCCCTGTCTGGGAAGAGTCCTACTGTGGCAAAAAGCCCAAAAATCAAGTAATTAAGTGGCAACATGACCAGGCAAAGGAAGCAAAATAAACAGAAGAATCTAATATTAGACTCCTACTTTGGCAACAAAAGGATCAAAGCAGGGAACAGGAGGAAGACAGTGAAGTCAGAACTCCTGCACCAAAAGCTTCAAAGGAAAATACGAGCTGGTTACAGCCCATAGAGGAGCTTAAGAAGCAGGTAAGAGAAGTGGAGGAAAAATTGAGAAGAGAAATTAGAATGATGCAAGAAA
Organism: Gymnobelideus leadbeateri; assembly: GCA_011680675.1. NCBI lineage: Eukaryota > Metazoa > Chordata > Mammalia > Diprotodontia > Petauridae > Gymnobelideus > Gymnobelideus leadbeateri. The sequence goes on from WOXC01004059.1 coordinate 403,556, forward strand.
ATTATGAAATGAGAGTCAACAACCTGACTGAGGAAAATAACACCTTAAAAAATAGACTAACTCAAATGGTAAAAGAGGCTCAAAAAGGCAATGAGGTGAAGAATGCCTTAAAAAGTCGAATTTGCCAGATGGAAAAAGAATCTCAAAAGCTCACTGAAGAGATTCATTGCCTCCAGATTTAGATTGGAGGAAATGGAAGCTAGTGACTTTATGAGAAATCAAGATGCTGTTAAATAGATCCAAACAAATGAAAAAATTTAAGGCAATGTGAAATATCTCATGGGAAAACCCACTGACCTGGAAAATAGATCCAGGAGAGATAATTTAAAAAGTATTGGACTACCTGAAAGTCATGATCAAAGAAAGAACCTAGAAATCATCCTCCAAGAAAATTTCAAGGAAAACTTCCCTGATGTTTTAGAACCAGAGAGCAAAATAGAGGTTGAAAGCATCCATAGAAGATCCCAAAAAGAAAACTCCTAGGAATATTATAGCCAGGTTCTAGAATTCCCAGATCAAGAATATTACAAGCAGCCAGGAAGAAACAATTTGAATACTGTGGAAACACACTCAGGATAACACAGGATCTGGCAGCTTCTACACTGAGGGATAGAAGGGCTTGGAATATGATTTTCTGGAGGTCAAAGGAGCTGGGATTAAAACCAAGAATCACTTACCTAGCAAAACTGAGTATCTTGTTTCAGGGGAAAATATGGTCATTCAGTGGAATAGAGGACTTTCAAATATTCTTGAAGAAAAAAACAAGAGTTGAATAGAAAATTTGACATTCAAACACAAGAAGCAAGAAATGCTTGAGAAGGTAAACAGGGAAAAGAAATCATAAGGAACTTATCAAAGTTGAACTATTTACATTCCTACTTGGAAAAACAGTAATTGTAACTGATGAAACTTTTCTCAGTATGAAAAGAGTTGAAGGGAATAGAAATATATGTAGTCTATATCAGAGGGTATATGGGCATATGAATACATATGTGTATGTATGTATATATGTGTACAGGTATACATAGATAGAGGGCACAGGACCAATTTAATAGGAAGGGATGATACTTAAAAGGTGAAATTAAGAGGTGAGAGAGGGATATAATGAGAGGAGATGGGGAGAGACAGAATGGGGTAAACTATTTCATACAGAAGAGGCAAGGAAAGATGGTTACAATGGAGGGGAAGAACAGGAAGGCCTAAGGGAATGGGTCAACCTAACTCTCATCGAATTTGGCTCAGGGAGGGCATGACATTCACACTAAATAGGGTATCTCACCCTACAGGAAAGTAGGGGGGAAGGGGATGAGAGGGGGGATGATGGAAGGGAGAGCAGGCTGGGGGGGGAGGGAAGTGGGAAGCACCAACCTTTGGAAAGGGACAGGACCAAAGTAGAGAATAGAACAAGTGGGAGGTGGGATAGGAGGGAGAGAAATATAATCAGTCTTTTACAATATATCTACTATGTTAATTTTTTACATTAGCTACACATGTACAACCTATATTGAATTGCTTATCTTCCCAGTAAGGATGGGTGACAAGGGAGGAAGGGAATGAATCTGGAATTCAAAGTTTATATTACATGTAATTGGGAAATAATATATACAAACACTGGGGCATAGAGATCCACCATGCCCTAATGGAAAAGTCGAAGGGGGTATGGGGGAAGGTATGGGAGACAGCAGATTGGAGGAGAGGATATCCTGTGAGATGGCTATTTTTGGGGGTGGGTAGGGGAAAAATGGGGAGAAAATTTGTAACTCAAAATCTGGCGGAAATAAATGATGTAAACCAGAAGTTAATAAAGCATTTTAAAAAAAAAACAAAAAATATCACTGGCTCCCCATTGCCTACTGGGCAAAGTCCAAACTTGGTAGCATAGTATTTAAGGTCTTACACAGTCTGGTTCCAACCTATCTTCTCTGACTTATCTCCCAATATTCTCCTTGACATACTCAACAATCTAACGCAACTGGACTACTCCCCACCCTTTGAATGTGTCCCCACATTTCTTAACTCTGTGTCTTTGTTCATGTTGTTCTCTGTTTCTAGATGCCTTTGCCCTCAGAAACTCTGTCCACATTTCAATGACAAGCTCAAATATCATCCATGCCTTTCCCTAGATTCCTCTCCCCTTAATCAGAAGTAACTATTATTTACATTTTCCAAATTAAAACAAAAAAATAGGGGGCAGCTAGGTGGCATTGTGAATAGAGCACCAGCCCTGTCAGGAGGACCTCAGTTCAAATCCGTCCTCAGACACTTGTCACACTTACTAGCCATGTGACTTTGGGCAAGTCACTTAACCCCAACTGCCCTCCAAAAAGCAAAAACAAAAAACAAAAAAAAACCCTAAAAGATAATGGAACCAGAAAACTATAAACTTGTGAGCTTGCTTATTCCTGGCAAAAATTCTAGAAACTTATTATTAAAGGGAACCACTAAGAAAGAAAATGGAAGTATTTTTTAAAAAGCATGGTTTCTACAAAGACAGGTCTTGCTGACCCTTTTTTCTGCCCCAATTACTAAACTGGTAAATCAGAGGAACGATATAGATATACCTTACCTAGACATAAAATGCTACAAACATCATTTACGTTTTAGCCAAACATTTGGTAAAGCACCTCATGCTATTCTTTTTTTTGTAGGTTTTTTTTTTAGTTTACATCATTCATTTCCACAAGATTTTGAGTTACAAATTTTCTCCCCATTTTTCCCCTATCCACCGCCCCAAAAACAGCAATCTCATTGAATATCACCTCCCCCAATCTGCTCTCTCCTTCATCTTCCCCCATCCCACCTCCCACTTTCCAGTAGGGCATGGTGGATCTCTATGCCCCAGTGCTTGTGAATCTAATTTCCCAGTTACATGTAAAATAATAATAATTATTATATATATATTTTAAAACTTTGAATTCCAGATTCTTTCTCTACCTCCCTCATCACCCACCCTTACTGGGAAGATAAGCAATTCAATATAGGTTGTACTACGTAAAACATTTCCATAGTGGATATACTGTGAAAGACTGACTATATTTCCCTCCATCCCATCCCACCCCCCACTTGTTCTATTCTCTACTTTGATCCTGTCCCTTTTCAAAAGTGGGTCCTTCCAATTTCCCTCCCCCCTAGCCTGCCCTCCCTTCCATTATCCCCCATTTCATCCCCTTCCCCCTTACTCTCCTGTAGGGTGAGATACCCTGTTTAATGTATATGTCATTCCCTCCCTATGCCAAATTCTTTGAGAATAAGGTTGACTCATTCCCTTTTGCCTTCCTGTTCTTCACCCCCATTGTAACAGTTTTCCCTTGCCTCTTCTGTGTGAGATAATTTACCCCATTCTATCTCTCCCCATCTCCTCTCATTATATTCCTCTCTCACCTCTCAATTTCACCTTTTAAGTATCATCCCTTCCTATTCAACTGGTCCTGTACCCTCTGTCTATGTATACCTGTACACATATATACACATACTCACATATGTATTCATATACCCATATACTCTCCTATATAGACACATATATATGTGTATACATATATATATACACATATACATATATACACACACATATACACATATACATACACACACACATATATATATATATACACATTTCTATTCCCTTCAACTATTTTCATACTGAGAAAAGTTTTATAAGTTATGATTATCATTTTTCCATGTAGGAATGTAAATAGTTCAACTTTGATAAGTTCCTTATGATTTCTTTTCCCTGTTTACCTTCTCATGCTTCTCTTGCTTCTTATATCTGAATGTCAAATTTTCTATTCAACTCTGGTTTTTTCATCAAGAATGCATGAAAGTCCTCTATTCCACTTAATGACCATATTTTCCCCTGAAACATGATACTCAGTTTTGCTGGGTAGGTGATTCTTGGTTTTAATCCCAGTTCCTTTAACCTCCAGAAAATCATATTCCAAGTCCTTATCTATCCCTCAGTGTAGAAGCTGCCAGATCCTGTGTCATCCTGAGTATGTTTCCACAGTATTCAAATTGTTTCTTTCTGGCTGCTTGTAATATTCTCTCCTTGATCTGGGAATTCTAGAACCTGGCTATAATATTCCTAGGAGTTTTCTTTTTGGGATCTTTTTCAGGAGGTGATCCGTGGATTCTTTCAACCTCTATTTTGCTCTCTGGTTCTAAAACATCAGGGCAATTTTCCTTGAGAACTTCTTGGAGGATGATTTCTAGGTTCTTTCTTTGATCATGGCTTTCAGGTAGTCCAATAATTTTTAAATTATCTCTCCTGGATCTATTTTCCAGGTCAGTGGCTTTCCCAATGAGATATTTCACATTGCCTTCTATTTTTTCATTTGTTTGGATCTCTTTAATAGTATCTTGATTTCTCAGTCTAATTTGCTTCCATTTGCTCCAGTCTAATTCTGAAGGAATGATTCTCTTCAGTGAGCTTTTGAGATTCTTTTTCCATATGGCAAACTCAGTTTTTTAAGGCATTCTTCTCCTCACCTTTGCCATTTGAGTTAGTCTATTTTTAAGGTGTTATTTTCTTCAGTCAGGTTGTTGACTCTCATTTTATAATTTTCTTGCATCATTCTCATTTCTCTTTCCAATTTTTCCTCCACTTCTCTTATTTGGTTTTCAAAATCCTTCTTAAGCTCCTCTATTAAGCAGCTTATTCTTTTCTTGGAAACTTCTGGTACAGGAGTTCTGACTTGACTGTCTTCCTCCCGTTCCATGCCGTGATCCTTTTTGTCCCCCCAAAAGGAATCCAGAGTCGGACTGCTGTGTTTGCCTTGCTTTCCTCGTTTGCTCATGTTGCCACTTGATTACTTGACTTTTGAGCTTTTTGCCACAGTAGGACTCTGCTACCAGACAGGGGAGCTTTGTCCCAGATGGCTGGAGTTTTCTCAGCTGCTGGAGCTATTAGTTCAGTGCCTTCTCTGAAGCTTCCACAAGATCTGGCACCTAGTCATGCACCTCAGGACCTCCACCCTAGACAGTGATCCAGATCCAAGCAGGTTAATGCAAAAGTGATTACTCCTCAGACTGGTTGCTTAGTCCCCCTACAGTCTTCAGTCCAGGAGCTCTGAAGCCACATGGTGGCAGCTGTATGTCTTCGGTGCTTCAGCGGCTTCTCCCTCCAGGGGGTAAAGGCCTGACCACACTCCTGAACTCCTGCTTCACAAGGTCCACCCTGCACTGACCTCTCACTTTGTCCTTAGTATCTATGGCTTGATAATTCTGGAAACCACCACAGCTGCTGGTGATCTGAAGTCCCTCCAGCCAGCAGCTGGATGTGGCTGCCCTGAGGCTAAAATCTCCAGCTTGAGCAGGGCTGGGCTCGGCTCCCAACAAGACACACTGGCTGCTTCCTGCCAGCCTGGTAGGCTGTCCTCAGTGGGAGGTAAGCTTCTCTGTGTCATTTTGTGGGTTCAGTAGCTCCAAAGTTTGTTCAGAGTCACCTTTTACATGAATTGGAGGAGGTCAAAGCAGGAGCCCTGCTGAAGTCCTGTTTCTACTTGGCCATCTTCCATCTCATACTATTCTTGTGAAAAAGATAAAGCTATGTGGGCTAGACAATAATACAATTAGATGATTCATAAATGGAATCTCCTCCAACATTTATCATTTACCTTTTCTATCCTATTAGCCAATCTAAGAGGTATAAGGTAGTACCTCAGAATTATTTTAATTTGCATTTCTCCAGTCAATAGTAAGGTTTTTTTTCACATGGCTATAGATAGCTTTGATTATTTTATCTGAAAACTGATCATATCTTTTGATCATTTATCAATTGGGGAATGGCTCTTATTTTTATAAATTTGATTCAGTTCTATTTATGTTTGAGAAATGAGGCCTTTATCAGAGAAACTTGCTTCACATTTTTTTTTTCGGAGTTGCTATTGCTAATTGTATTTCCCCTCCATCCTATTTCCCCACCCTGTTTACTCTATTCTCTCTCTCCTTCCACTCTATCCCTCCTCAGAAGTATTCTGTTTCTGACTACCCTCTCCCCCAATTTGCCTTCCCTTCTATCACCACCACCCCCATACACACCTTCCCTTATCCCCTTCCCCTCCCACTTTCCTGTAGGGTAAGACAGATTTCCACACCAAACTGAGTGTGTATATTATTCCCTCTTTGAGCCAATTCTGATGAGAGTATTGTATGGTTCAGTCTCTCCCTCTAACCTCCCTCCTCTTCTTCTCTCTAAAGGCTTTTTCTTGCCTCTTTTATATGATATAATCCTACCTCTCCTTTTCTCTTTTTCCCAATACATTCCTCTCTCAACACTTAGGGACTGTCTTGACTCCAGAGCCAAGGCTCTATCTACTGTTCCACTGAACTGCCATAGAACCATTAACTCCCCACAAGAATATCAGTTCTTGGTTTGGTCATTTTTTCAGTCGTGTCTGACTCTTCATGACTCCATTCAGGGTTTTCTTAGAAAAACTACTGAAGTGGTTTGCCATTTCCTTCTCCAGTTAATTTTTAACAGAAGGGGAAACTGAGGCAAATAGCCTGAAGGAACTTGACCAGGGTCACACAGCTAGCTAGTGTCTGAGGCCAGATTTGAACTCAGGAAGAGGAGTCTTCCTGACTCCTGGCCAGACATTCTTTCCACTGTGCCACCTAGCTTCCCAACAAGAGTAACATAAGATGTTTAATCAAATTCTTTGCTAAACATATAGGTCAACTATATCAATGGCATTACCATGATTTACTAATTTAGTATTACTGTTATTACCACCAATTTCATTCCTATTCATGGGTAAGGCAGAGGCTCTGACCCAGTGCTTCATAGAGGAGTAACTATGAAATGCATGGCTGATTCTATCAGTGACTCCATACCCTAGAAAACTTGCTTTTATCCTGGGTCACCACATACTGTTCCTGGAAATACCTGGGCTAGAGAAGGGAGTCAATCCTGAGGACTCTGCAGGACCTTGTTCTTGGATTTCCTCTGGTTTTCTTGATGAAGACAGAGAGGACCTCCCAGGGCAAAGAGGGTCAGGGAGAACATGAGAAGCACTAGCAATTTCAGGATTTGCATCCCCTATAAACAGGAGAAAATGAGAAGGGGGTTTTCATTATGTCAGATGATACAGAGAAAAGACTGCTCTCATTAAGACCCAGGAGACTGAGTTCTAATCCCACCTTTGCCACTAACTCCCTTTGTTAGTGAGTCACCACAGGTCTAGGATTCAGTCTCCTCGCCCATAAATGAGGAAGCTGCACTAGACACAGAGGTGGGGGACTTTCAGCCTCCAGGCCACACGTGACCTTCTAGGCCCTTGGGTACGGCCTTTTAACTGAGTCCAAGTCTTTCAGAACAAATCTTTTTATGAAGGGGATTTATTCTGTGAAGTCTGGATTCAGTCATAGGGCTACACTTAAGAACCTAGAGGGCCCTGAGGCTGCAGGTTCCCTACCCCTGAAGAAGGTCTCTAAAGTACCTTTACTTCAATATGTTAGGGATCTCTGATTTTGCAAAGTGCTTTTCATAGGCACTTAGCAAACCTTAAAGTGCTATGTGTTATTACTATATATTAAGCCACTATTATTTTTACATATTATTATATTATACATCATACATGAAATTATTATTATTGTTATTATCATTTTGTTGTGAAAACTCCATTGAGGCAGGAATCCATTGATAAGGTCTGGTTTTGGATTGCTGCTGCTTGAGGCTCACACAGATAGTAAGCGGGGGCTTGGCACACTGGCTCTCAAGGTCCCTTTAGCAACATCTGATTCCTATGCACTACTCACCTAATGCTACAGAACATGATTAAGTTTCCAGATAGAAGCACACATTACAGTTGTGACAGCTCTCATTCTAAACTTAGCTTAGCCTTCTGGGGAAAAGAACATGGAAGCAGGAGGCAGAAGCCCTTGACTCTAGTTTGAAGTTGGCCATGGATAATGAGGGCTCCATGACTTTGGACAAATCACTCTGTCCATCTGGGTCTCAAAATCTTTAGCTTTAAAAAAAATGAATTAAGCACTGTGTTTGAAATTCCCTAAGGTTCCTTGCAGCTCTGAAGTCTTAGAAACGCATGAACATCTACCCATTTTACAGATGGGGCAAATGGATAGCAAGAAGGAATTCCAGAGTCCTAAACTAACTGTTGTCTTTCTTTACTGAGAAGGACAATTTACTCTGGCCTTGACCCTTCTGCAAAATCTCTGTCTTCATTCATTCAAACTCCTTACTAAGCACCTACTATGTAGAAAGCACTGCACTAGACACTACACTGGAGAAGGTGTTTGAGTTAGTGAAGGATCTCAATCCTAGACAAATTTTTTTAAGGTTCATATAAATCTTTTTTTCTTTTTTTTAATTAAATTTTATGTTTATTTTTAGTTTACATCATTCATTTCCACAAGATTTTGAGTTACAAATTTTCTCCCCATCTTTCCCCTACCTACCACCCCAAGACAGCGATCCCAATGTATACCCCCTCCCCCAATCTGATCTCTCCTATATCCTCCCTCATTCCCCCTCTGACTTTCTAGTAGGGCAAGATGGATCTCTATACCTCAGTACCTGTATATCTTATTTCCCAGTTGCATGTAAAACACAATAATAATAATAAAACATATTTTTTAAACATTTAGTTTTAAAACTTTGGATTCCAGATTCTTTCCCTTCCTCCCTCATCACTCACCCTTACTGGGAAGATAGGGTCAATATAGGTTGTACGTGTGTAGCTACCAAAACATTTCCATAGTGGATATATTGTAAAAGATTGACTATATTGCCCTCCATCTTATCCCTCCCCCCACTTGTTCTATTCTCTACTTTGATCCTGTCCCTTTTCAAAAGTGGATGCTTCCAACTTCCCACCCCCCAACCTGCCCTCCCCTCCATCATCCCCCATCTCATCCCTTTCTCCTCTATTCTCCCGTAGAGCAAGATACCCTACTTAGTGTGTATGTCATTCTCTCCCTGAGCCAAATTCAATGATAAGGTTGACTCATTCCCTTTTGCCTTCCTGTTCTTCCCCTCCATTGTAACCATTTTCTCTTGCCTCTTCTATATGAGATAATTTACCCCATTCTGTCTCTCCCCATCTCCTCTCATTATATTTCCTCTCTCACCTCTAAATTTCACCTTTCAAGTGTTATCCCTTCCTATTGACTTGGTCCTGTGCCCTCTGTCTATGTAAACCTATACACATATATACACACATTCACATATGTATTCATATACCCATATACCCTCCTATATAGACATATGTATGTATGCATATATGTGTATATATATGTGTGTGTGTGTAGTATATATATATACACATTTATATTCCCTTCAACTATTCTCATACTGAAAAGTTTCATAAGGCGCCTTACTGCTCGCCTGCCAGGCTGTCTTCAGTGGGAGGTTTGTTTCTCTCTGTCACTTTGTAGGTTCTGTAGCCCTAAAGTTTTAGAGTCATTTTTTACAGGTATTTGAGGTTGTTACTGGGGGACCCGCAGGGTGTCTTCCTGCTTCTATGCCACCATCTTGGCTCCTCCCCTCCAATCCTAGACAATTTCAAAAGAAATTTTATTGTTGTACTTAAGTCATTTAAGTTGTGTCTTTGTAACCCCTATTCTGGAGTTTTCTTGACAAAGATGCTGGAATGGTTTGCCATCAGTTCATTTTACAGATGAAGAAAGTAAGGTAAATTGGGTGAAGTGACTTGCCCAGGGTCATACAGCTAGTAAGTATCTAAAGCCAGATTTGAACTTAGGAACTAGCCCGAGTAAATGCTTCCTAGCCAACAGGGATCCTTAGGGAGCCTGCTTTAATGAAAAGACCAAGAAGGATTTAATCTATCATTGACTTTTAGAAACAAAAGTGGTTTCATTGAGCAGAAAACTCCTAGGCCCCAGAAGCCAGGCCTCCTTGTTGCTTGTCCCTGAGCTGGGCAAGTTCATTTCTGGCTTCTGAATGAAGGTTTCTGGGTGAGACTCGCTACACAGCAACTAGTGCAAACAAGGTCACAGGGTTTATAGCTTGAGTCCTCCAGTTAGGAGTTTTATGAGAACGGAATTCCCAGAAAGGTTGGGTGACCCATTTAAAGACCCAGCATGAGTCTGTCCCGGGAATGGGGAGAGAAATCCTTCTCAAACTGGTATGGCCTTCATTGGAGGCTATGAGGAATGATGGTAAAACCACTGGCCTCAGAATCCAGAGCCATGAGTTTCAGTCCCAGCTCTGACACAGAGTGCCAGGCATCACCACAAGCTGGCCCCATTTCACCTCTTTGGGACTATTTGCTCATCTCAAAATGGGAATAATCATACTTGCAGTGCCCCCCCTTCCTAGGAAGGAGGGAAAGCACTCTGTACCATCCATCACCATTTACTAAACACCATGCCAAGTCCTGGGGATACAAGGACATAAGGGCAGTCCCTGCACTCCAGGAGCAATTAGAATGTAAATTCTAATGGGGGAGACAACAGGTTGGCATATAGGCACATTCAGAAAATATCTAAAACAAATAATAAACTTAGAAGGTGGTACCTGAGCTGACTTCTAAAGAAGGCCAGGGATTCCAAAAGGAAAGAAGAGCGAATTTCAGGTCTGGGGCCACAGCCATGGGAAAAGCACAGGGTGTATTGTGAAACTGGTCCTAACTATCTGATGTACATTTACCTAAATATCATCATCTCCACATTACAGATGAGGAAGTGAGGCTGAGAGAAATTACTAGGCCAAGGTCACATATATTGCTAGTAAGTGGCAGAGCCAGGGCCAAATTTAGGCCTGCTGGCTCCAAGTGTAGGAGCCTGGGCAATGCAATTAATATCTACGGGTCTTGGTTTTCTCATCTATAAAATGGGAATAATAACAGTAGTACCTGAAGCCCTCCCTTCACAGGTTTGTCGTTGGAGTCAAATGAGACATTTATCATGTAAAGTGTTTTTACTTATATATGTGCATGTGTGCATGAAATACATATGAGGACTAAGGCATTCATATGTAAAGTACTTTGTAAACTATAAAAAGTGATGCCTGCATATCAGTTATCATTCTGTATCCTGAGTCCAATCCTGTCTGTCAGGAAGTGGGCAGCAGCAGGCCTCCTCTTCAAGCTTCTAGAATCAGTCAGTCACTGTATTGTTCAGAGTTCTTAGGTCTTTCAAAGCTGTTTGCTTTACAATGTCAGCTTTTCTTGTAAAAATTTTTCTCTTGGTTTGCTTACTTCATTCTATATCAGTTTATACAAGTCTTTTGAGATTCCTCTGAAAGTATCCCTTTCTTCATTTCTCATGGTACAACAGTATTCTATCACATTAATATTCTATAATTTGTTCACTATTTCCCAACTTGGGCACCCCTTTAGTTTCCAGTTCTTTGCCACTACAAAAATAAAAAAGCTGCTATTGATATATATATTTTTTAACATATGGGTCATTTTCTTTTTTTTTTTTTAACTCTTTAGACCAAAGGGTATACACAGTTCAGTGGCTTTCAGGGCACGGTTCCAAATTGTTCTCCAGAATGGCTGTACCAAGTTCTCTACTCTACCAAGCATGCATGAATGGGCCTGTTTTTCTACAGCCCCTGTCAACAACTTCCCAAATGAGGGTCAGCAAAAAAACAAATTGGATACATATGCAAAGACTACACTCCAAGACTAAAACTACACACTGTCACCCAGAAAGCAGCCTCTCTGAGAACTAAAGAGAGCTTACTTAGCATTTCCCCCAAGTGCCCTCTGGTGTTAAGTAAAGTCCATAAGTACCAGAATGAGTGTGAGATTCCTAGAAACTGGTCCCTAGTGTTGAACAGATCAGGCAAGTGACCAGAGGCCTCCCCTCAGTAGCTGGAATCCTTAACAAGGATGTACTGTTTGACAGAGGGTGTTTTCCAATCCACAGAACTACTGAAGCTAGTGGGTCTTCATGGTCAGAATTGATGACAACAGCCTAACAAGGAATACCCAGCATTTGTGCTCCCTCAGGAGGATTCTAGAAGGAAGGCAGATAAGCTTTGGGAGATCTTTGAGGAAGCCATGTACTTGCTTTGTAACAACCAGATAGCAGCAAATGGAGGAAGGGGAAGATGGAGTTTCTCTCTTCCCTCACCCCCTTCCCTAGATGAGATCATGACCTTGTGACTTTCAAAAGGTTAGAAGATTGGGATTTCTTATCTGTGCCTTATCATACGTTATCTTAGCAGTGCCCCCAGAACACCAGGGACTGATTTAAATCAGAGAGATGTATCTAGGACACACAGAGGAAAGGCAGTTTCAGGATTCACAGATCCCAGGAGCCCAGAACTGCACCTCAGGGGACCTTCCTGAGGACCCCAGAAAAGGATTCTATCCAATTGGAAGCTGTGAGTTATTCCTTTGCCACAGGTGTTAACTAAGCTTGAGTCCACAGGGCCACAAATCACTTACACACTGTGTAAAATACTTGTGGGAGGGCATGTCCCAGACTCTTACCATATGGTATTGGTAAATACCTTTTTCTTAAAGAAAATTAGACTTGGGTGGCTGATAATGATCAAGATACCAGCAGGATGGCAGCTTATGAAGGATAGTACTAGAGAAACCAATTCTAGCTGCTGGGGTTACTCCTGGTACACTGAGGGGTCATCAGTCACATCTATCTGGTGACCCAGTTGGGAAGTCATGCTGGATAAGGTGCTACACTGGACATATGTCCAATTGGACATATCCAACCACAGAACAACACAGTCTCTGTGAAGCTGTTCCTCCCAGTTCATCCCCTACCCCATTTCTACTTGAATTCTACCCAGCCTTTAAGACTCAGCTCAAATGACTCCCTCTCCATGTAGTCCATTCCTGACATTCTGATCAGAAATGATCTTTCCGTCCTTGTACCTTGATTAACATTCAGTTTACATCTCTTCTACCTTTCCAGTCTTCAGACATTCATACACTGCAATCCAGTGACAATGGCCTCCTTGCTACTCTTCAGACACAATCCTCCATCAAGGCATATAGGTGGATTGATGAATAAGGTGCTGCCTCTTCAGGGAGTCAGTAAAACCCAAGTTTAAGTCCTTCCTCGGTCACTTATTAGCTGTGTGACCCTGGGCAAATCACTTAGCTGCCATAAGTCTCAGTTTCCTCAACTATAAAGTGGGGGGTAGAAATAGCAAAGTGGTTAGACTGCCCAGGATGGAACCAGGAAGACCTGAGTTCAAATCTAGCCTTAGATACTTAATAGCTATGTGCCCCCAGCAAGTCACTTAACCCTGTTTACCTCAAATCTCTTTATAAAATGAGCTGGAGGAAGAAATGACAAACCACTCCAGTGTCTCTGCCAAGAAAACCCCAAATTGGGTCATGAAGAGTAGGGACAGGACTTGAAATGCCTGAACAACAACATCATTATTTTTCTTTCTTTTCACTGACTTTCACCCAAGCCTAGAATTCTCTCCCTCCTCATCTCCACCTTTCAGCTTCCCCTGCTTCCTTCAAGTCCCAGTTACAATACTGCCTTCTATAAGAAACCTTTCTCAATCCCCCTCAATGCTAGCACATTCCCTCTGAGGTTTTCCCCAGTTTATCCTGTATATGCCTTATTTGTACATAGTTGTTTGCATGTTGTCTCCCCTGTTACACTAGGAGCTCCTTGAGGGCAGGGACCGTCTTTTGCCTTTCTTTGGGGGGTTACGTAGCCTCTCTTTCCCTCAATTTCCTCGACCATAAAATGGAGATAATAAAAGCACCTCCTTCATAGGGTTATTGTGAAAATTAAATGTGATAATACTCATAAGGCACTTAGTACGGTACCTGGCACATAGTAGGAGCTTAATGTTTACTGACTGACCTCTACAAGACTTAGTTTATATTAGTATCCTCAGTGCATAGCACTTAATAAGTGGTTGTTGACTGACTGATAGAGCATCCTGTTCTCCATTTTACTATAGTTATTTGTCTAAGTGTATCTGCCTACTAGGCTATAAGTTCCATGAGAACAGGCCTATGTCTTATGTTTCACTTTTTGCTAGTAGTTGGCACAGAAACTTGGAAAAGAACCGTGATTTCATCAGCATGAGTTCTTCCTCCTTCCGCAGATGCAAGTTGCAACCACTAAATATTTCATTTACTGCTGTGGCTAAAATAAGAAAAAAGAAACCCCCCCCCAATCCCCAAACCTGTTTGGGGACATCTTGTATAGACTGCATAGTTAACAACCCTATGAGGAAGAGAATTCCAATACTATTCACCGTTTTTCAGAGGCAAGACTGGGGCTCAGAAATGAGGGATGAAGGGACTTACCAAAGGTGGTTATTGAGTCTGAACCCAGGATTCAGACCCAGGTCTCTTAACATCAAGTCTGAAGTTTGTTTGTTTCCATTAATCCATGCTAGGGGCAGCGAGGTGGTGAAGCAAATGGAGCACAGACCCTGGAGTTAGGAAGACCTGATTCAAATCCAGCCTTTGACACTTACTAGCTGTATGACCATGGGCCAGCCACTTCACCCTGTCTGCCTCAGTTTCCTCTTCTCAGTAAAATGAGATGGAGAAGGAAATGGCAAACCACTCTGGTATCTTTGCCAAGGAAACCCCAAGTGGAGTCACCAAGAGTCAGCACAATGGAACAACAGTCCTCACTATCTCAAGCTGATTGAATAATAAATGCATTGAATTGAAATAAAGGGACAGGGGACGTTCAGAGAGAGAGAAGAGGTCTTATCTAAGAGAAGCCCCAGAACAAAAAACAAACAAACAAACAAAATATATATATATATATATATATATATATATATATATATATATATATATATATATATATATATATGTGACTGAATTACTAATGTGGAGATTGGCACTATGGCATAAGCGTGGACCTGAAGTCACCAGAGGCCTGAGTTACAATCAAGCCTCTGATACTTCTGGGTGACCATCGTGGGCAAATCACTTTAACCTTTCTGGGCCTCAGATCTCTCTTCTTCAAAAAACAGGGCAAATAATATTTATGTTATCTATTCCAGAGGATCATTTTAAGGAACAAGTAAATTTATGTCTGTAAAATGTTGCAGAAATATCAGCTATTATTATCTTCATCTGCTTTTCATAGTGAAAGAGTGACAGCAGAATGAGCTAGTTTGGGCATCAGGGGGCTAGGTCCAAATCCAGGCTCTGCCAGTTACTAGTTGTGTGTGTGTGTGTGTGTGTGTGTGTGTGTGTGTGTGTGTGTGTGTGTGTGTGTGTGTGTGTGTGTGTGTGACTTCCCCTCTCTGGAGGGAGTAACATCAGTAAAATAAAGAGACTGGACTAGCTAATCTTTAAGAGATTTTTCAGCCAAAATCTAGAGAAATTACTATTTTACGCTCACTTATAATTAGCTAAGAGGGAGAAAAAGTTCCCTTAGAATGAAATTTTACCCTCTGGAAGGAAATGTTATTTCTCCCCAAAGGAAGAAGAAATCCGGAAACTCTTGTTAAGAGTTATGCAATCAGAAGAGGAATTAATGACACAAAGAGGAATCAGGAAAGGCCTGAGAATTTCCTAAGAGAATCCTGGCTGCCAGCCTGCTGGCCACAACTCAAACAAATCCCTTCTGAGTCATCCAGTCAAAATCCCCTCTTGAGGCTGAAATCACGCTCCTTCTCTTATGAAGTACTCAAATCACTGAACCCTGTTTGACTCAGTTTCCTCATCTGTAAAATGCTAAAGATGGAAATGGAAAATCATTCCAGTATGAGGCCAAGAAAGCCCCCAAATGGGGTCACAAAGAGTCAGACAGGACTGAAAAGTGACTGACCAACAAATCCGGGAGCTAGAACACTCCTCTTCCTCCTTCTGCCTTCAAGAGTCATCTCCTCTGGGAGGTCTTTTCTCCTTTCCCCAGTCTCTAGTATTCCTAGCGACTGGGGAAATTATTTTGTATTCAACTTGTATATAATTTGTGTTTATTTATTTGCACAATTTGTATTTGTATGTGAGAAGGGATATGATTTTTATAATGATCAATATGTGTGATAAATATATTAACAGATTAAATTTTTCAGAACTGCTTCTTCTAGCTTGTGAGTCAGAGCTCACAATGCAGCTTGAAATGACCAGTCAAACTTTTGACAATGCTCACGATCACTGGAATCCTTGTGAAGCAAATCAAAGCATGTAGAACCTTTTCCTGTCACAGAACTCTGGTCCTATGACCCTCTGAGTCATGACCCCCAAAGAACTGAACAATGCTGTTCCCACAGATCTTCAGGACACCTGTACCTTAGTGACTGATTTGTGAGCTGGTCCTGGGAAAGCCCTGCCACCCATGGTCTGTAATCCACCTTCCCTCTTCCCTGCCCATTGTGATTTCTGCATATAATCTTGGACCAGGTGGAATTCTGATCAGGAGAATTCCTGATTCACAAATCTGTTCCTCATAATGAAACTCAGTAATTAAATGGCTACCTGATTACTGGCACTTTGTCTCTGGCCTGTTTCCTCATTCTCAGGTGAAAGGCTGGCTCAGTAAAATCCTGTTAACATATATGTAAAGTACTTATTTGTACTTATTTGCATTGCATTGTTGGTTTGATAACTGTATTTCAATATAATTGGTTTCTTTTGTATTTTGTACTTTACCTTACACATTTAAAAATATTATTCTGAGAAGAGGTACGGAGGCTTCCATATATACACTTGGAGGGAAGGAAGACACAAAAAAAGTTAAGAATTCCTAGTTTACAGCCTTCAAATTGTCGATGATTCTACTTCCAAAAAAAAGATAAAACTGAAATAACTAATTTATAAGAATCTAATGTCTAATCCTTAGGCTCTTCTCATTCAAGCATTAGAGGAACAGGATGACCATCACACACACACACACACACACACACACACACACAGCCCCAAATATGGAAATGAAAATTTTTCATGTTTTTCAAGCCCCCGGTACTTTCTAGGGGAATTTAAAGTAGGGGTTTGAGGAAGGACTGCACCTCCTGTGACTCAGTTCACTCTGGATGTGGAAGCACTGTACTCCTCTTTTCAACCTGCCTATCTCTACTTTATGCCTAAATTCCCTAGAGGAATGAGGTCACAGCCCTCTCCAGGAAGGAAGCCCATGAGGTCAATGGAAACTAAGGAAAACTTAAATGACATCCTCTCTCCTCAGCCCTGTCTACCCATAAACAGACCACTCTGGCTTCTACCTTATCACTCCCCAATCCTGGCCTCTCGTGGAGTGTCAGACCGAAGTCCAAAAGTCTCTGATTCATTCCCCCTGTGGTCAATGTCTTTGCTTCTCTCTGGTGGTTGCAGTAGGAACCAGACCACCCTTTCCTGCCTTATCCCAGGTCTGTGAATAAATTTCTTCACAAAACCAACCTGAACCCAAAAGAGGGATAGACCCAGGCATGAGACCCCTGAGGCGGGAAGGTTTATGGATATGGCCATTCAAAAGTTACACAGGAAACAATGACGAGATCAGATTCGGTGTCGATGAGTCATTTTTCAGTCACATCTGACTCTTCATGACCCCATATGGGGTTTTCTTGGCCAAGATACTGCAATGGTTTGCCATTTCCTTCTCCAGTTCATTTTTAGACATGACAAAATGGAGGCAAACAGGGTTGAGAGACTTGCCCAGCATCACACAGCTAGCAAAGTCTCTGAGACTGGATTTGAACTCAGGTCTTCCTGCCTCCAGGCCCAGTGCCCTACCTGAAGCCTGATCTAGGGATTTTCTGGGCTACCTAACTGCCCTATATAATTAATAATAACTACTAAGTGTGATAATATACAGAAGAGAGTTCCGAAAGGGTAACAGAAGTAAACTGAAGGTTATTGTAATCATTTTGCCTAAGTTATCACACACTATTTTCAGACAATTTATAAATGGTTTGTAGTTGATGGGTTTATATATGATTTCTTCATGAGCAACATTATAGTTAGACCCTTAGATGTAATGTAATTCTAGTCCAACCTGCTTGATTTACAGATGAGGAACACAGATATCATTGAGGTTAAGTGAATTGAATGAATATATGAATGAATGGGGGAAAAGCATTAATTAAGCACTTACTATGAACAAAGCTAAAGCACTATGTACCATGTGCTAAGAACAAGGTACAGGAAGAGCAAAGTCAGATGGTCCCTGCCCTCCAGGAGCTCCCATTCTAATGGGGGACACAAGACACATGGCAGATGGAAAGGTCCCATAGTCCTTGGGGGCAACAGCAAAGCAGAGGGTGATGCCTCTTCTTTAACGTCATTTCCATTGATAAAATCAGATCAGTTTCTGATGTTGAACCATTGTACAGGTCCAAGGAATCTGGTGGAAGAATGTTCTTTCCTGGGTCTTTGGTAGCTGTGGCTACAACACCTGCAGGTACAGTTGCCAGACTGAGTCTCCAAAAGGGAGAATTTGTCCAAGGTCATGAAGTTTGTGTGGAAGCAGATTTGAACCTAGACATTTTCATGAAAAATATAGCATTTTCCCACTCAACCACAGAGTGACCTGTCTTAGGTGACACAGGGAATAAGTAGCAGAGTGGGAAATCTTTTAAAAATTGTGCTTATTTGAATGTTTGATTTTCTAGATGTTTACTAAGTTTGTAATTTAAAAAAAATACATTAACAGAAAAAGGAGAAAAAAACATAAACAATTAGATCATGTGCTCTCCCCTCCTTTTAGTTATCCTCACCTAGAGAAAAAATTTAACCATTAAAGGCAGCCAAAATTAGGCACTTGATTCATCGTATTTCTGCAGGAAGATCTAGAAGGAAAGAGGTTACCTCTGAAATGCTAACCCTACAAACCCAAACCAATGAAGAGAGGAGCTAATGTTCTATCAGAGTTGTATGGGGGAAAATCCCTAGACCAGCATTCAGGGATTCTAGGCAGCTAGGTGATGTAGTGCATAGAAAACTAGCCCTGGAGTCAGGAAGAACTAAGTTTAAATCCAGCCTCAGACACTTACTAGCTGTGTGACCCTGTACAAGTCACCTTGAGTTAGAATGTTAAATAGTTAAAATGTGGATAATAATAGCACCTTCCTCCCAGGGTTGTTGGGAGGATCCAATGAGATCATATTTATAAAACACTATATTAATCAATACCTGCTAAGTGTCAAGCACTGGAAATAGAAAATACTAGCTATTAATTTAACTGATTAACCTGGAGTCTCTTGGGCACATTTCTTTATATCTTATACCTCTGTTTCTTCCTCTGCAACATGATCCAACAAATCTTTAACATAGAATCCTAGACTTAGAGCTAGAGGAAACCACAGAGGTCATCTGGTCCAGCCCCCTACTCTAGTGAAACTGAAGGTCAGAAAAGGAAAGTCCCTGTCCAAGGTCATGCAAGGAGTCCATAGTAGACCAGGCTTTGACTCCAAATGCAATGCTGTTTCCATTAAGTCAAAAGGCTTCTCTCTCTTCTAAATACGAATATCTATAACTCTAAGAATCACAGACATGCTGTTAGATTTTCCTAAATTTTGAGTACCTCTCCTCCCACCCCTCCCACCCCTCCCCCGAGCCAAGATCCAGTGTATAGGGAGCTGACTGGAGAGAGAATTTCAGTGAAGGGCTCTGAACATCTCAGGAAAAGTAGGTTATTGGGGGGGGGGTGGAGGGGCAGGAAATATACTATAGGAAGAGCTGTGAAAAAACAGATAGATGTTGCCTACTCTACAACTGGCTGAGGGGTGGCTCTGGTGCCCCAAATACCAAGTCAATAACCAGAAATTGCAAGTAGCTGTTTAGGTTCTGCCAGCCTCTCTCTGCCAGCCTTTAATCAAAGCCTTCTTCCCTTCTTAGATTTACTTGAAGATAAGGATCCATTCAAAGAATGACAAAGGTTCCATGTTTTGCTCTCCAACATGCCCTTGATAAGGGAGACAAGGAGGCAGGCGAAGTCTCAGAACAAAGGCAGCCTGGTGTGTATCTATCTGAGAATTTGTCCTCACTGGCAAAAAAAGGGAAAAAAATGACACTCATTCTTATCACCATCTCAGGAAACCGAACTGACGTCTGCCATAGTTCCCCGAAAGTCCAGAGAAGGAAAAGCAGACACAGCCTCCTGCTTCCCCAGCTGGTGGGTATGACTTTTTACCTGAAAACCACACAGTTCACCAAAAGGAAGGCACCAGGGCTGTGGTCAGGGTAATCTTACTCTGGCAAGCAGTTTTAGCCCTTCTGCCTCATTAAATGTTCCAGGGTGGGGCATTTCTCCAAACCCAGGGAGCAGCAACAGGAACAGCAGCACCAGCAGTGATAGAACACAGCAGGACGTGCTCTAACAAACCAGCCCTCTCAGTGATCCTCTTACTGTATAAGGCTTCAGGACCCACGTAGCTCTTCTGCCTGCATTAAGGCAGGCTGTCAGGTGGCAGCTGACTTACTCTCTTGCCAACCTCTGAGTGTATTCGTTGGTACAAGGCAGCCAGCAGTGCCAGTGGATAGAGCTCTGAGTCAGGAAGACCTGAGTTCAAACCCAATCTCAGACACTTGGGCAAGTCACTTAAGCTTGATTTGCCTCACCTTCCTCAACTACACCACCCAAAACCTTTTGTCCCTCCAAGTGTGTGAGCACCATAGACCTAGCACAGACTTACTCTTGTGTCTAATACAAGTGAACTTTTAATAAACTTTACTTTTCTTTGGCTAAGAAGGCAGGACTTGGCGTGTTGGTATTTTGGGGTCTCCAGAGCAACCCTAACCCTCTTTATGGGCAACCTCCTCAACATCACCAAAAAAACCCCAACAAACCAACATTAAATGAAAGAACTGAGCAAATCCTTGGATCTCTGTGAATTTCAGTATCCTCATCTGCAAAATGAAAGTGAGGGTTCCCGTAGTATCAGGACAAGGATGTCCTGAGGTTCAGACGACCTAGCCTGTCCATAGCCTGTCACCTAGCTCAGCCCTAGTCGTTTACATGCTGTCTCCTCCACTAGACTGTGAGCTCCTCTCTGCAACAGGAGGGTGACATTTAAAAATACATAACTATAAAAATGCAAATGAGTATAATACTAAAATGCAGATAAATTATAATGATCACTCACCCCCCTCCCACCAGGAAAAGATGAAGAATCACCTCCTGTTGTTGGGGGCTAAGCAAGTAGAACAAGCACTAGTAACTGGTATCATCTGGTTTTGTTTGTTTGGCTGTTTTCCTTTGTTACTAATAAAGAATCTTGACAGTACAGTCATTCAAAATGCATCAATAAAACTTTAATTAGTGGCAAGCTTAATAGGATTCCAAGAATTCTAAAAGTTGTTCTTCTCCACCAGAAAAAACCCCAACTGCCTGTTCATATCCTTTAACCATTTATCAATTGGGAAATGACTCAACTTCTTATAGATTTGACAAAGTTCTTTATGTATTTGAGATATGAGACCTTTATCTAAGGAATTATCAATAAAATTTTTTTCTCAGTTTTCTACTTTCCTTCTGATCTTGGCTATATTTGTTTTAGTTGTATGAAACCTTTTTGAATTAATGTAATCAAAATTATCCATTTTACATCGCATAACATTCTCTATCTCTAGTTTGTTCATAAATTGTTCACCTATTTGTAAATCTGATAGGTAAAATTGATGGAAACCCCCTTGAACTCTCCTTGAATCTTCCCACTTGATCTGGCATTCCCCAGAGGCCAAAAGCCTTCCTTCCATCATCAATCTGGCAGCTTCCCATCCAATCAAAGTACCTTTAACCTAACCTAGCCCTCTATCCTCTGTAACTTCTAGATGGCCTCAGGCTTCCTACCCTTAATCCCATTCTCTAGGTTCCTACTGTTCCTCTAATCACCCCAGTCCCATCAAGATCCTCCCTGAACCCCTCCTCCCATCACCCCAGACTACTAGACTACCCCTAGATCCCTCCCACAGTCTTTCTGTATATAAGACCCATCTTGCTCCATAAAGGTGCTAAGATTCATTCTGGTCCACAAGACAAGTATCACAAATGCTCAGATTCCTTAAGAGTCTAGCCAAAGGTGAAGTTCTTTAAGAGTCTACCCAATATGGTGAATCTTTAATAAACTTTATTTTTTTTTTGGCTGAGAGAAGGCTTGGGTCAAATTCATTCGAGCAGGACCCAGCATGTTGGTATTTTGGGGTCCCGAATACCCCTAAAGTCCAACATTTTAAATCTCAACATTATGTTCCATGTTCTTCAAATTTTCTTGTAATATCTCCCTTTGTATCTAGGTCATGTTGTTGAGCACAACTCCACCCTTCCCCTCCCCTAATTGATCCATGGGCAGGAGTTTCAGCCTAGGGTAAAATCCCTGCTCCATTCTTTCCCTTGCCCCCCTCTCCCCACTGGTGTTCCCCATCTCCACCCATTCTGGGTTCCCTGTCCCTCAGCCTAGGGTAAACTGCGAGGGAAATTCAAATGTACACTAACCAAACACTGATTGTAGTTTCAGTTTACATAACCTGAATATTGAATCTCTTTAAAAACCAGCACACTGTCTGTGCCAGCACTGTCTGATTTGGGTATGTAACCCCGGCAGTCCTGAGGCAATAAAATACACTTCCAAATTTTAATCTTGGGGATCTTCTGTCTTGCTCCTTTTTGCCCTTTAATGTATCCATTTTGACCTTATCTTGGTAAATGGTTTAAGATACTGGTGTATGCCCAACTTCTTTTTTTTTTTTTCAACTTTTTGTCTCCTTTTTGTCTTTTTTTTTTAATGCCCAATTTCTGCCAGACTGCTTTCCAACTTTCCCAACAATTTTTTTTTTTACCAAATAATGTATTCTTGTCCCCAAAACTTAAGTCTTTATACTTCTCAAAACACTGGGTAACTATTTCATTTGCTGCTGATCATATTGATGGGGTACAGGGTCTGGGAAACCCCTTGAACTCAGACTGAATCTTCCCACTTGAGGTATTTGCCTGAGGCATAAACCTTTCATTATACTAGGCCCAAATCCCTGTTACTCTTAACCCAGCCTAGCCCTCCACTATATAGCTACTTCCCATCCTTGACCCTATCAAAACATCTATACCCAAATCTGTACCCTTAAACAAGCCTAGCCCTTCATTGTCTATCATCTTCAGGTAGCCTCCAGCTATTTCCTACCCTTAATCTCATTACTGGAGTATGACTTCAGTCCCCTCAAGATCCTCCTTAGATTCCTCCTCAAGACCCTCCCTAAACCCCTCTAGTCACTCCAGACAACATGACTACCCCTAGTTCCCTCCCACAGTCTTTCTGTATACACGATCCATCTTGCCTCCATGAAGGTGCTCAGATTCAATCTGGCTGGCATTTCAATACAAGAGTCACAAATACTTAGGGACCTTAAGAATCTACCCAATGTGGCGAATCTTTAATAAACTTCATTTTTCTTTGGCTGAAAGAAAGCTCGGGTCCCATTTATTGAGGCAGGACCCAGCATGTCGATATTTTCAGGTCCCAAGCACCTCTAAACCTTAACATTTAAAACCTTAGCAATACCAGACTCCTTCTCTCATTAGTGAGTCCCCTGGGCACAAGCCAGCTGGGTTTCCTGTGGGTGGCTAGTTGACACAGTAGAAAATGCCAGCCCTGGTGTCCAGAAGACTTATCTTCATCAATTCAAATCTGTCCTCAGACAGTTACTAGCTGTGTGACTCTGGGTAAATTACTTAACCCTGTTTGCCTCAGTTTTCCCATCTGTAAAATGAGCTAGAGAAGGAAACAGCAAACCACTCCAGTATCTTTGATGAGAAAATCCCAAATAGAGTCACAAAGAGTCGGGCACATCTGAAAACAGTTTAACAACAGCTGTGTTTTCAAGCAATTCACCTCTGTGCCCCATTCACATGTGTTATGGTGGCATGAGAAAAGCTATTTTTAAACTGTAAAGTATTACAGAAACCCCTTCCATGTCTTGACTTTCCGCATCGTGGTTTCAGTATATCATGGGTTGGCATAAGAAATTAAATGGGAATTTTTTTGGCAGTTTTGCAGAAGCCACAGATGATACTTGAAGGTCAGTAGACAACACAGAACCTATGATCAGATAGATACTTAACCCCAATTTTACAATAAGGTACTATAAACACCCCATAAAAGAAAAAGAAAAATTTCAGATCTTCTCTGGTACAAAGGGAGGGCCAAAAAACTTTACACAGATTTTCCAGATTGGAGGTGCTGTAACCCTAACCTCTGCGTTGTGAAAGGGATAACTGTATATCAGCGTGAATGGTGACAATGAAAATGGCCCTGTGTGTGCCATGTGGAAGGGGAAACAAGACGGACCCAAGTCACACTCAGTCAAGGCCTGCCATGTTAGGTTCGGGCTGCTGTTACTCACAGTCCAGGATGACTTGGGCTGCTCGGTAGAGCTGGAGTCGGTACAGGAGGTCCAGGAGCTGCTGCACTGTGGCCTGCCTCATCCCCCACCACCACAGCAGCTCCCGGGTGATGCTGACACCTTGGATTCGCTCCATGGACTTGATCTTCCTCAACTGGGTCTGGTCGGTCATCACATAAGAGGCTAAACAGCAAACAGAGAGCATTCCCAGTTAGCCAGGTCCCTTGGCTAGCAGAATGGCCTTTATCTAGATGTCTAAACAGAGCTGATCTAACCCAAAGACAGACTGCCCGCCTGGCCCAGTATGGAGGACAATGAAAGGCATCCCTCTTATCTCCTACCCACCCAATTCCTCCTTTCCCCATCCACAAGACTGCCACAGAGCCTGAAATGGATTTAGTTCTTTGGGTTAAACTACTAGGTGTCCCTAGGAGATCCATGGATGCAGAAAAGTTACCCCCCCACTGCTAGCGCTTTCCCTCAGAGACTTCTTTCCATTTAGACTGTGCATATCTTATGTGCACTTAGTCATTGGCATGGGGTTTCCCTAATTAGAATGTAAGTTTCTTCAGGGTAGAGAATTTTCTTTTTTTTTTTTTTAAAGCAATTGGGGTTAAGTAACTTGCTCAAGGTTACACGACTAGTCATTATTTATGCGTGGGTGCTCATTTTCTGAGGCCGGATCTGATCTGGGGTCACCCCAACTCCGAGGCAGGCACTCTTACTCACTGCGCCACCTAGCCGCCCCTTTAGGGCAATTGGGGTTAAGTAACTTGCTTAAGTTTCTTCAGGGTAGAGAATTTTCTTAAACTTAACGGAGTAATAAAGTCTTATTAAATGTTGGTTAAATATTTGTTTTGTGTTTCTTGCCTGCTCAATGAATGTGTAAGGAAGAGGAGAGAGGGAGATAATTTCAAACTCAAGATTAAAATAAAATTAATTAAAATGGTTTAAAAAAAATTTGAGGGGCAGGTAGGTGGTGCAGTGAATAGAGCACCAGCCCAGGATTCAGAAGGACCTGACTCCAAATCTGAAAGGGGAGAGGCAGAGAGGGAAAAAATGAGAGAAAGAAAGCTCTAAAATGGAAAGACTATAATTCATACTCAAGAAAGAAAGGAAAGAAAGAAGAAAGGAAGAAAGGAAGGAAGGAAGAAAGAAAGAGAGAGAGAGAAAGGAAGGAAGGAAGAAAGAAAGGAAGGAAGGAAGGAAGGAAGGAAGGAAGGAAGGAAGGAAGGAAGAAAGAAAGAAAGAAAGAAAGAAAGAAAGAAAGAAAGAAAGAAAGAAAGAAAGAAAGAAAGAAGGAAAGAAAGAAAGAAAGGAAGGAAAGAAGGAAGGAAGGAAGAAAAAAGAAAGGAAGGAAGAAAGAAATTTATTTTGCCCCCCACCAACTTTGAAATTTATCAAATTACTGACCTGTGGTATTTCACCAACAACCTGTGATTTCCTCTTTCTGGGAACTTCCTACACCCAAACCAATCACAACTGGTTTTAAAGAGTTGCCTGAGGCCCATTAAAGTTAAGTCCTTAGCCAAGGTCACAGCTTTAAGTGGAGATTGATTACATGTGTTTTAAGGAAAATATCAAACAGAACCAGAACGAAAACTCTCCCTTTTACTCTGATACAGAAGACTGTCCCAACTTGGGGAAAAAAAGCCTGGAGCTTCCAGAGAATCATCATCATCACCATTTATATAGTGCTTACAAAGTTTTCAAAGATAATGTTTGGATATATCTCATTGAATGCTTATAACATCCCTGAGAAGTATACACTTTTAGATATGATTATTTCCACTTCGGAGATGAGAAAACATTATATATATACATATACATATATATATGTGAGTGTGGGCATATGTATGTTCATGTATACACAGACAGAGGGCCGGATGAGTTGAATATGAAGGGATGATATCTAAAGATAGCCTCAGTGGTACACAATGGAAAAGAGCAGTCTTAGAAGCCAAGATGGAGGAGTAGAAGCACAAACTTGGCGTGAGCTCCTGCTCCAATCACTTCCAATACATGTAAAAAAATGACTCTAAACAAGCTTTAGAGCTACAGAAACCACAAATGACAGAGAGAAACAAATCTCCTGCTGAAGGCAGCCTGGCAAGCCAACAGGAAGGATCTATCACACAGAGCTGGAAGTGGAGTACAGCCCTGCATGAGCCAAGGTTCTGGCCCCAGGGCAGCCCTGACCAGCAGCAGCTGGAGCAGATTTCAGGAGAGTGAAGCACCAGCAGCTGTGGCGGTTTCCAGATTTCTCAACCCACAAATGCCAAAGACAAAGTAAAAGGTTAGTGTGGAACCCTGTTGGAAAGGGGCAGAGAGAGAAGAGCACAGTCCAGACCCTGCCCCTGGGGTGAGAAGTGGTAGAGGTGTAGCCCCCACATGGCTGCCTCAGGAGCTAGTAGGGGGACCAAACAACCATTCAAAGGGTAATTGCTCTTGCTTTGACCTTCGTGGATCTGGATCACAGTCTTGTGCGGTGGTCCTGGGGTATGACCAGTGAGCCAGAGTATGTGGAGCTGTAGAGAGGGTGCCAATCTAATAGCTCCAGCAGCTGCAAAACCCTAGGTTAGCTCTCTCCATTCTAGAAGCAGAGTTCTACCATGGCAAAGAACTCAAAAGTCAAGTAATTGGCTGCCAATATGAGCAAGCAGAGGAAGCACAAATAGACCAGAGAATCCTTTTTTGGGGACAAAAAGGATCAAGACATGGAGGAGTAAGAAGACAGCAAAGTTAGAACTCCTGCATCAAAAGCCTCTAAGAAAAGTATGAATCAGTTATAGGCCATGGAGGAGCTCAAGAAGGATTTTGAAAACCAAGTAAGACAAGTAAAAGAAAAACTGGGAAGAGAAATGAGAATGATGCAAGAAAATCAAGAAAAACAAGTCAACAGCCTGTTAAAGGAGACCCAAAAAGACACTGAAGAAAATAACACCTTAAAAAATAGACTAACTCAAATGGCAAAAGAGGCCCAAAAAGCCAAAGAGGAGAAGAATGCCTTAAAAAGCCAAATTTGCCAGATGGAAAAGGAATTTCAAAAACTCACCGAAGATAATAACTCCTTCAAAATGAGATTGGAGGGGGGCAGAGCCAAGATGGCGGAGTAGAAACAGCTCATCCAAGCCACTCTGCCCCCACATTCCCCCCAAACGATGTAAAAGGGGACTCTGAACAAC
Source organism: Gymnobelideus leadbeateri (assembly GCA_011680675.1). Lineage (NCBI taxonomy): Eukaryota > Metazoa > Chordata > Mammalia > Diprotodontia > Petauridae > Gymnobelideus > Gymnobelideus leadbeateri. Next base: position 430,968 of record WOXC01004059.1, read on the forward strand.
TTCTGGAGCCCCAGCACCCACAGAACGACATAGAGAAGCTAAACTCCCGCTGAGGACAGCCCAGCAGCCCTGCAGGAAGAACCAGCGCAGTGGTCTGGGACCTGGCAGCTTGCAGCGTGCAGAGCGCAGGAGCCGAGCCGAGCCGAGCCGAGCCCAGGTCCGCATGAACCGAGGTTTTAGCCCCAGGGCGGCAGGGCCAGCAGCCAGCTGGAGGAACCCCAGAACACCAGGAGCTGTGGCGACTCCAGAACTATCAACACAGACTTGCCTGGGACAAAGTAAGAGGTTAGTGTCCTATGGACTTTGGGACTGGTATTAGGGAATGCGTTGGCTCCCTCCCCTGGGGGCTAGAAGCCACTGAGGACAAACGCCATTTTGTAGTTTTCAGAGGCAGCTCCCGCTCCCAGCCTGCAAATTTGTAGGGAGATCCAGCGATCAGTCTTGGGGGTAATCGCTCTTGCTTTAACCTCCCTGGATCTGGATTGTGATCTAGGGTGGAAGTCGTGGGTGGGTTTACAGCTTGCCAGAAACGGAAGTTGCCCCCCACACGTTCGGGACGAAAATTCCTCTACCTGGCCTTAAAGCCATAGTGTGGCAACAAGCCCAAAAGTCAAGCAATTAAGTGGCAACATGCCAAGGCAAAGGAAACAGAAAAATGCAACCCTAGGCTCCTATTTTGGGGGCATAGAGCAGGAAAAGGACTGTGAGGTCAGAAGTCCTGCTCCAAAAGCCCCAGGGGAAAACATGAGCGGTTGCAGGCCATAGAGGACCTTAAGAAGGACTTTAAAAATCAAATAAGAGAAGTGGAGGAAAAATTGGAAAGAGAAATGAGAAGGATGCAGGAAAAGTATGAAATGAGGGTCAACAGCCTGACTGAGGAAAACAACACCTTAAAAAATAGACTAACTCAAATGGCAAAGGAAGCCCAAAAGGGCAAAGAGGAGAAGAATGCCTTAAAAAGTCGAATTTGCCAGATGGAAAAAGAATCTCAAAAGTTCACTGAGGAGATTCATTCCTTCAGAGTTAGACTGGAGCAAATGGAAGCTAATGACTTTATGAGAAATCAAGATGCTGTTAAGCAGATCCAAACAAATGAAAGATTAGAAGGCAATGTGAAATATCTCATGGGAAAAACCACTGACCTGGAAAATAGATCCAGGAGAGACAATTTAAAAATTATTGGACTACCTGAAAGCCATGATCAAAGAAAGAACCTAGAAATCACCCTTCAAGAAATTCTCAAGGAAAATTGCCCTGATGTTTTAGATCCAGAGGGCAAAATAGAGGTTGAAAGAATCCACCAATCACCTCCTGAAAAAGATCCCAAAAAGAAAACTCCCAGGAATATTATAGCCAGGTTCCAGAATCCCCAGATCAAGGAGAAAATACTTCAAGCAGCCAGGAAGAAACAATTTCAATATTGTGGAAACACAATCTGAATAGCCCAGGACCTGGCAGCTTCTACACTGAGGGATCGAAGGGCATGGAATATGATATTCCAGAGGGCAAAAGAACTGGGAATGAACCCAAGGGTCACCTACCCAGCAAAACTGAGTATTTTGTTTCAGGGGAAAATATGGTCATTCAGTGGAATAGAGGACTTTCAAGCATTCTTGAGGAAAAACCAGAATTGAATAGAAAATTTGACATCCAGACACAAGAAGGAAGAGATGCCTGAGAAGGTAATCAGGGAAAAGAAATCAAAAGGAACTTATCAAAGTTGAACTATTTACATTCCTATATGGAAAAGCAATAACTGTGACTGATGATATCTTTCTCACTATGAAAATAATGGAAGAAGGGGGTGTGGTCATATGAATACATATGTGAATGTGTGTGTATATGGTTACAGTTATATATGGATAGAGGGTATAAGTTGAATTTGTTGGGAAGGGAGAATACTCAAGGGATGAAATTATGAGGTGAGAGAGGAAAGTGGCAAGAGGAGATGGGGAGAGACAGGGTAGTGTAAACTATCCCATGCAGAAGAAGCAAGGGAAGTGGTTGCAAAAGAGGGGGAGAATAAGGAAGGCTAAAAAGGCAAAACCACATTCACATTGAATTTGGTTCAGGGAGAAAATGACATACATACTAAATGGGATATCTCAACCTGCAGCAGGATAGGGGGAAGGGGGATGAGAGGAGGGATGATGGATGGGAGGGCATCCTTGGGGGGAGGGGAGGTTGGAAGTACCCACTATAGAAGAGGGACAGGATCATGTAGGGAATGGACCAGGTGGGGGTGGGATGAGTGGGAGGGAATTATAAGCAGCCTTGTACAATATATCTACTATGATAATGTTTTGCATAGCTAGACATGTACAACATATACTGAATTACTTATCTCCCAAGAAGGAATGGGTGACAAGGGAGGAAGGAAATGGATCTGAAATTCGAGGTCATAATATTAAATGTTTCAAATATATATATAAATACTATTATTAATACTCTTTTGCCTATAATTGGGAGATAAGATGTGCAGGCATTGGGACACAAAGATTCATCTTCCTCTAATGGAAAAGTTGATGGGGGTATGGGAGAAGGTATGTGAGAGAGCAGATTGGAGGAAGCGATATCTTGTGGGACTGCTATTCTGGGAGGTTGGGTAGGGGAATAATGGGGGGGAAATGATTGTAACTCAAAATCTGGCGGAAATGAATGATGTAAAACAGAAGTTAATAAAGCATTTGTTTAAAAGTGAAAAAAAATGAGATTGGAGCAAATGGAAGCTAATGACTTTATGAGAAATCAAGATACTATTAAACAGATCCAATCAAATGAAAAAATAGAAGGCAATGTGAAACATCTCACTGAAAAAAACCACTGACCTCCAAAATAAATCCAGGAGAGATCATTTAAAAATTATTGGACTACCTGAAAGCCATGATCAAAAAAAGAGCCTAGACACCATCTTTCAAGAAATTATCAAGCAAAATTGCCCTGATATTCTAGAACCAGGGGGCAAAACAGAAGTTGAAAGAATTCGCCAATCATACTTGAAAAAGATCCCAAAAAGAAAATTCCTAGGAATATTATAGCCAAATTCCAAAGTTTCCAGATCAAGGAGAAAATATTGCAAGCAGTCAGGAAGAAACAATTTGAATATTGTGGAAACACAATCAGGATAACAGAAGACCTAGCAGTTTCTACGTTTAAGGAATCCAAGGGCTTGGAATATGATATTCCAGAGGTCCAAGGAGCTAGGACTAAAACCAAGAATCACCTACCCAGCAAAATTGAGTATAATGCTACAGGGGAAAATCTGGTCATTCAATGAAATAGAGGATTTTCAAGCATTCTTGAGGAAAAAACCAGAGCTAACAGAAAATTTGACTTTCAAATACAAAAAGCAAGAGAAGCATGAGAAGGTAAACAGGAAAAAGAAATCATAAGGAACTTATTAAAGTTGAAATATTTACATTCCTACATGGAAAAAATGATAAATGTAACTCATAAGAGTTCTATCAGTATGAGGATAGTTGGGAATATATATATATATGTATATACGTGTATACATAAATATATGTATATATAGGAGGGTATATGTGTATATAAATATATATATATGTGAGTGTGGGCATATGATTTTCATGTATACATAGACAGATACATATATATAATATTAAAACCCTAATGAAAATGTGATTTTGTCCAATTATAAACTTGGCAGAGGCACTGCCCCCTTAAAAATACCATCTTCAGGAAAGATTTAGGGAAGGCCTACCTAAATGTGACATTAGACAGTAAAGTAAATGAAACAGTCTTGGTTTCTGACTCTAAGGAAAATATCATTGGAGAGAGATGCATTGTTTCATAGAGATCATCTGCATAGCGGAATCAGTGGACAGTAGTAAAGTCTGATGAACTTAGGAGTTAAGATTAAGGTTAGAATCCTGGCTTTTGACATGCCATGTCAAATTTCTTAATTTCTCTAAACTTCACTCCAAACTGAACTCCTTCCACATTTGCAAAGTGGTGTGTGGGGGTGTGTGTGTGTGTGTGTGTGTGTGTGTGTGTGTGTGTGTGTGTGTGTGTGTGTGTGTTTACAGTAAAAGGTCAAGAAGTATAAACTAGAGTTAAGAAAATTTTGGTTCTGGCCCAGCTAGGTGGCACAGTGAATAGAGCACTGGCCCTGGAGTCAGGAGGACCTGAGTTCAAATCTGGCCTCAGACCCTTAACACAAAAACTAGCCATGTGACCTTGGGCAAGTCACTTAACCCCAATAGCCCTCCAAAAAGCAAAAAAAAAAAAAAGATTTTGGTTCCAGTCCCACTTCTAACAGATCCTATCTCTGTGAGCCTGGGCAAAACACTCACCCTTTTACTGCCCCTAGATAAGATTTATACACCTGTGAGCAGAAGGCTGATCTTCATTGATAAAAGTTTTCACCCTAAGAATTCCCTGTGCTAACAAAATCCCAAGTCCAGCCCAAATATCTGCATGACTTACTTCAGAGGGTATTATGATAATCAAATGAAAAAATGTAATTAACAGCAACATGATAATGAATCACTATGTGAGGATGCTCCAATGGCCCCTGCTCACATCAAAAATCATGACCCACCCCACCATGCAGACTGCAATCTTTCCAAAACATGCCATTCTATGTGATTCTTGTCCAAGTCCTTTCATGGTAAACCCTTAATAAGTGCTTATTGATTGATGGAGCTACAAAGATAAATTCATCAGGTACTGATGCTGTAATATACATTTATGAGATCAGAGAATTTAGATTTGGATGGCACTTGCAAGATTACCTATGTAGCGATCACTGCCTCATTTTATGTCTTATTTAATTCCAGACTTAAAATATCCAATAAAATGAGCATTTACATATACATATACACAGTCGAATAGAAAAGGAAGATTGTACATGAAACTGCAAATCTCTATTCTGTACAGTCTACTTTCCTTTTAAATATAATAAAATTCAACATACAATTTTCAAAGCGATCCTGCTTATTTGGCTTTTTTTCTGTTCTCTTCTGTGAATTTTTAAAATTACCCCAATGACCCTCTTCTTCCTTTTCTTAATGATGATGTGGTTCCCCTCTCCTTACCACTTCCCTGTCCCCAATAAAATAAAAGAAAATGAGGGGTTTGGATTCCATGACCTCTCGGGTTTCCTCTCTATGATTCTATGATCCCAATTCATGGCCCTTTCTAATTCACCAAAACCTCCCTTTTCACACTCAAGGATGCTGAACTCCCCTATCTTCAGGACAAGGACTGAGAGAGTATAACTGTTCTACACAGCCCTCTAATCACCAACTAGGGTGGCACAGTGCATAGACACGTTGGATCTGGACCTTATTTTGAATCGTGCCTCAGATACTTACAAGCTGTTTGACCCTAGGCAAGTCATAGTAACCTCCTTCTGCCTCAGTTTCCTTGTCTGTAAAATGGGATAATAATAGCATCTACCTCCCCAGCTTGTGATGAGGATAAAATGAGATAAAGTGCTATACAAACATTAGCTATTATTCTATTTTCAAAGTAGCTTTTGATGGTCTCACAGGTAAAAAATAGAAGAACCAGAATCTAATCCAGGGCCTCTCTGACTCTACTTCTTTCTGTGTTTTTGTTCCAAGACAACCTTGCTTCCACCACCACCACCACCAAAGACCCTGTTACTCTCCTCATTAAAAACTTGCTCAACAAAGTATATCGGAAATGGATTCCAACTGAGGAAAAAACTATTAATAACTGTTTAACGCATGTCCTATCCTCATGAAAACAGTATTTTAACAGAAGACAAAGTCTTATTCTTAGCGGAGGGGAGAAGGGTAGTCGGGGACTTCTTCAGGCCCTTTAAGTCATGCCAGCCTGGAAAACTGTTTGTGCCAGAAAAGGAGTCCATGCTGAGGGAAGGCAGCGACTGGCTGGTCCTAGGTGAGTCACTTTCCTAGCTACCACACCCAGCCCTCTTCAGGCACCAAGTCTACTCAGGAGGAGGGGGGAAATCATTCAGAGCACAGGGAGGGGAAATGATGTTCGAAGAATCACAATCTACTGGCTTAGCCACCTGAGTCACTAGAAGTCCCCAAATGTTTGTGGAAATTTATCATACCATAGTCACAGGGTGGACAAAATCAGCCCACAATAAAGGCCAAGGACCTTAAGAGGAACACAGTGTGTGCTGGACTAACTTCCACATGCCCAGAGTCCCTGGATTTCTTTTAGCCCACCTCCCTCCCCAAGCTATTGAAGGAGTGAGGCATTAAGGAAAGAGCTCCAGTCACAGACCACTGGAGATAAAGGGGTTAGGACTGACTCTGTTAATTCATGATAGGACCTTGAACATCACATTCTGCCTGTCTGAGACTCCAGCATAGTCCTCTGAAAAGCAGAGGGTTCACTCAAGGATTTCTAAGGGCCCTTTCAATCCTGAGATGGGCAAAGTCGCCCAGTCACCCAAAGAAAGTACTTTATTTTCTGAGAATGAGAGACATCTCAAGGGAGGCTAGGACATGGGTGATGATGGTTCCTTGAGGGAAGGATCAAGTTGTTTTCACCTTCTTTCATATCCCCAGGACTTAGCACAGTGACTGGTGATCCCTAATGACACATAGGAAGCTCTCAGCAAGTTTCTACTGGGGGTGATGTAGAGGTTTCCCTCAGCCCCAGTCTGTGGTCTAGGAATCTGACTTATCTTCTAGGAAAATTGTGAACAGAACCTTAGCTGAGTCTGGAAGCCCAAGACAAAGCTTCACTGAATGTCCCTTTTTCTCTTCTATAAATGTAAAGTACCCATTCACAATCATCAGCAAGGGGGATTCATTTCCCCTCCATAAAGTCCATAAATCATAGACTGAGACCTAGGAGTCCCTCAGAATCCATCCCTTCCGCCTCCTGGCCTCCTTGCCTCCCCTGACACTGAGGCTAGGTGGGGGCCCTGTCAGGGTCAGGGTAGAAAGGGATCCACCCTGAGTGTCGGTTAAAATAGGGTGCTTATAAATTCATAGAATGATTTAGGACTGGAAGAAAGCTTAGCAACCATCCAATCCAAATTCCTCATTGGACAATCAACAAGAATATATTAAATACCTTCTATATGGTAGACATAGACAAGAAAGATACTTCTATTCCACCTCTGACATATACTTGTGTGACCTTAGGTGAAGTCATTAAACCTCTTTAGACCTCTGTTTCCTAGTTTGTAAAATGAAGGGAGTTGGACCAGATGGCCTCAAGGGTCATCTCTCATTTGGAATCTATGATCCAAGGGGGGAGGCAAAGGTTTATTGATAAGATTCTTGATTAGTAAATTAGAGCCTGGATTCCATCCCAACTCAGACCAAACCCAAAGCCCTTTCAGCAATTCACCAAAAACAGCCCAGACCCCAAGAGATTCTTGCCTCTTTTCACTTCCAATGATACAGACAAGCATCCAAACATATAAGCAAGAATGAGAGAATACCAAATATGCCTGTTTTTAAAGACCCCTCGTGGCTCGCCCCTTACCCCAAGCCAGGGAGATTTCATAGCCTTTCACAAGTAACCCAGTCTGGTATATAACAACCCTACCAAAGTAGGTGTTCCACCTCTTATCTAACTTAATTTTTTATTGTTGTTGTTCATTCTCTCAATTGTGGCCCCATTTGGGGTTTTCTTGGCAAAGACGCTGGAGCAGTCTGCCATTTTCTTCTCCAGTTCATTTTACTGATGAGGAAACTGAGGCCAACAAAGTTAAGTGACCTGCCCAAGATCTCATGGCTAGTAAGTGTCTGAGGCCAGATTTGAACTCAGGAAGAGGAGTCTTTCTGACTCCAGGCCCAGCACTCTATCCACTGAGCCGCCTAGCTGCCCTGATTATAAACTGATATCCTCAATATTCTAGATAACCTTGTTTCCATCTGCACTCCAAAACACCATGTAATATGTAGTAAATCCAGCAGACAGAAAGGAAGGGTGTTCTTAGGTATTTTTTTTTTTGAGGGGAAGGTGTCAAGTATATACATCTTCACTAGGTCCTAAAGTGGTTTCTCTTCCTGTAAGGCTGAGATCCATTTCCCCACCACCATCAGACCTAATTCGTTTCCCAGGATCCTTGGGGAGACAGCACAGAGAAGGGCACATTTACAGTGCCTTCCCCAGGACAAGAGAAATGGTATTTTATATACCATCATTATTTTTCCCTCTGATCACCACCATTATTACAAAGCACAGTCAGACCTAGTAACTAATTTTTCAGTACATAGTACCAAGAAACATGACTAGTAACTAATACCAGAGGACTATTACCCCATGACACATCTTTTTCTAGATTCTAGAAATTCACTAGACCCATGATTTTACCAAGCAGGGAATGCCCAGAGAAGGAAATTCCCACTACCAAAGGGGCATGGTACCTTCCCTTCAACTTAGAATCTGTGAGAAAATAACAATAACAAATACCAGCTAACATTTATGTAAAGGCTCGTAAAACACTTATCTATAGTATCTCACTTGAGCCTCACACCAGCCCTGTAAGGTAGATGTTATTACTGCCATCTCCATTTTAGAGATGGGCAAACTAAGAAAAAGTTGAGTGACTTGTGCAAAAGTCATACAACTAGGTAGGAAGTGTGTAAAGGAGGCTTCAAACTCAGGTCTTCTTGAGCTCAGACTTGTGCTTCCCTAGGGTGCAGAAGAGCCTAGGTTAAGTGTAAGCCAGCATGTATGAGCAGTGAGACTTGTGCCTAGATTTTCCTGACTCTAGGTCAGCTCTCTAAGATACAGCTTCCATGGCTATGCTCATCATTAGACAGATTAATAAATCACAGAATGTTAGAGAGGAAGGAGACACAAAACACCATCTGGTCTAACTTCCTCATATTATAGAGGAGCAAAAGCTAAGGACTCCAATCTCACCTACCATTCTGAAGTTCTGTCCATTATACTGTTATATAGCATAAGCTAAATGTATAACTGAAAGGCAAAAGGTAGAATAGTATTTAGACAAGAAAAAAGACTGGCAAGGACACTGGCAAGTGTTCTGAGACGTGAAGTCAGAGGACTTGAGTTCAAATCACAGCTCTGCTTTGGACTACCTGTACAACCTTGGGAAAAGTCCTGTTTCCTCTCAGCCTCAGATTCCTCATTTTCCCCCTTTTCTACAAAGCCTTCCATTTCCTCCTCTGTGAAATGAAGGGGTTGGACTAGACCATCACTAAGGTCTCTTCCTAAGATAGGTGATGCGCCCCTGGATGACCCCATCAGCTAAGTCCCCTGTCAGCCCAGCCAGTCCTAGGGCTCCCATCTTCCTAAACCTCTAGTCTTCCCACGGACCCCAGGCCCCCTTGACACTGCTCTCACCAAATTGCATCCAGTCCCATTCATTCAGGCTGTCCATCTTGTGACAGAAGTCCTCCAACACCCAAGAAGGAAGCTGATAGATATATTGGGAAGTCCTGGGACTCCGGAGAGCAGGTGGAGGTGGCAGCAGAGGGGGCTGCAAGGCCATTTTCCCTGCTGCCAGCAGGTTACAGTCTATTATAATCAAGGCTCTTTCTTCGCCACAGCCATCAGCCTGCTGGGACCTCAGATCTGTTCTCTCCTGCCAGGAGAAGCAAATGAGCAACTCCTGGGCTAATGTAACTCCTCCTTGTGGAGTAGAAACCCAAATTGCGTGTCCCCTTTGTTAACAGCAAGGCATTGGGCTTTCTGTGTTCTGGTCCAGGTTCCCACTTGTCAACAGGATGTCTGCAAGGTTAAATTTCAGCCCAGTATGAGTCAGAAAGTGGCCGGCACTAAACTTCTTGACTTGGGGAAGGAGCCCCAAGCGGAAGGGCTACAATTTTCCAGGAAGTTGGGCTGAGTTAAGCTGAGCTGGGGTCGGGTGAGCTGGACTGAGCAACACTGCCACCAAGCTGTATCTAAGAGCCATAACACAATAGTTCTAGCCAAGGGCTCACTGCCTTGGAAATCAAAACTCAAACCCCAAAGATGGAAGGAATCAGAAATGAGGGCTAAGTCCTGGAATATATTACTACTTTACTATTAGACTACTTACCAGCTGGGAAACTACACGAGTCATAGGACTTCTTGAGGCTTCAATTGCCTTTGCTCTCAAGTCAGGCTATTAACCTACTTTGTCTTCGGTTTTGAAGAAATGACTGGGATAATATAAGCAGTACTTTGAAAAATATAAAAATATAAATTGTTAAACAGTCTACGCCTCTCACTTAAAGATATTAAAACTGAGGACATAAGAAATTGAGTGAGTTTTCTTAGTGACAAGACTAGTGGAATACCTGAGGCTAAGAGTCCAATTGAACAGGGACTCAGAATCTAGCAAAGTGATTCAGATTGCCCTAAAACAGGATTTATAGAGTTGAAAGGGGCCTTAACTAGGTCCCATTTAACTAGGACCCTTCATTTTAATAATGATGAACCTGAGGCCAAGGGAAGTTACTTACAAGTAAATAGAAGAGCCAGGACTCAAACAGAGGTCATTTGACCCCAAATCCAACATTTGTCTACACCATGCAAGACTACTTCTGTGACTAAAAAGTTTTTGTTATGGGCCCATAGATTAGTTCTATGTTGTAGGAATATAGCTGCAGCTTTACACAGGATGGGCAAGGAGGAAACAGAAAAACAGGGATTATAGTAGTTGGCTCCCATTAAGACGATAACAAAGACTGGAAAAAGAACTGAAGGGAAGAAAGGAAGAAACAAGGAGTTAGGGAGAACAGCGAATCCTAGTACCCTCTGACTTGGGTAAGATAGTCTCTGGTGTAGTATTAGGTTCTGATGAGTCAACCAATGAATCATGAAGTGGTGGCATTATTTAGATGTGTACTGATGATTCCCATTAGACTAAAACCACTTACCATATTTTATATAATAAAATATTTTTCATTTCAGTACATGTGACTCTTTCATTGGATATGATATGGATATCTGAGACTTAACTAACAAAATATGCATAATAATAAGAAAAAAAATAGTCCCTGCTCTCCAGTCAAGTGGAGGGAGATAAAACACAAAAAGAGACAGGAAAAGGGACAGAGGCATCTTGTTCTCTGGAGTTGAAACCAGGGAGAGCAAGAGATACAGAGTGGAGTGTGTCCTTTCATACATACAATACACGTTTCTCTAAATGTCGCATATTCTTTGTTTTTTGGGATTCAAGAATATTCCATTACACTCATGAACCATAATTTAGCCATTCTCCAATTTATGGGCACCTGCTTTTTTTTCCTTCTCTCACATCGTTCTGCAACTGTTGCTCTCCCTAGTTTCAGCTCCATAGAACAAGATGCCCCTGCCTCTTTTCCTGACTTTTTTTGTGTTTTATCTCCCTCCATTTGACTGTAAGTTTCTGGAGAGCAGGGACTATTTTTTCCTTCTTATTATTATGTCCACAGTACTTAGCAGTGTCTGACACATGATAGTTACTTAATGTTTATCAGATTGGACTGCACGTCAAAGAAAGCAGAACCCAGAGAACAATGGGCACAGCTGCAATAATGTAAATAAAAGCCATTAAAAGGCAGTTAAACAAGGGCTAATTGCAATAAAAAATCTTGGTTCCAGAATGTGGATGAAGAAACACACTTGCTTCCTCATGATAAAGGTGAAAGACTATGGGTGCAGTGTTGCATACACTGTCAGATGAGGTCATTTTGTTGGTCAGTTCTGCCTTAATATTTTTATTAGTTACAAGAGAAGGTTCCATTGAAAGAGGGGAAGCATGTTGAGAAATAATTAATACATAAAAACCAAAATGCAGCAATAAAAAAATTTCGAAATAAGAATGACTCACTGCCTAGGGAACAAAACCAGTTCAAGAAATTCTGAGCATAGTCAGTCATGTAATAGTTAAGCACCTACTGTGTGCCAGACACACAATGCCAGAGCAACTACCTAGAAAATTCCATGTTTCCTCCATGACAAAAGGTTGGAGGTAGCTTCACATCCTAGGACAAAGCAAGATGGTACCAAGAATTAAAGTCAGATTTAGGAATTAAACCAAATCAACCTGGATTCTACAAGCAAGCTATGTACCTGTGACTTGCTATAGTACCTAAATCTTGAGATTTCTCCATAATGCAGTAAAGATCTTGCACTCTAGGTGGTGGGATGAATGTGATTGATTTGAGTAACATTTCCAAAGAGCAATGGATGAGTGATTAGAACACAGCCTAAATAAATACCTGGGTCATGGGAGTGGATAAAATCAGCAACTGTAGATTACTTTGGGGGGGGGGTACCATTAGAGTTCTGTCACTGAAACTGTTCAATTTAGCTACTATATATCTTGGAGAGTACAGCATAGTTTTTTCTAGAGATAATACTCAGAATCAACAAACATTTTTAAGTACCTATAATGTATCAGGCATTGTGCTAAGCGCTAGGGATACAAATATGAAAAAGACAGTTCCTGCCCTCAAGGAGATTACAGTCAAACGTGGGAAGACAAAATACAAGAGAGAGCTGGAAAATAGGGAGAAGGGAGGGAAGAGAGGTGACATGGCATGAGGACATGATGGAGAAGTTAAAATAAAAATTCCTAAATAAGTATAGCCAGGGAAGCCGAAATGAGGGCAGCTAGGTGGGAAATGAGACATCTAACCTGCATGGTTCCACTGGCCAATAGAGGGAGCTGCGGGTACTAAGGAGCTGTGAGTACCAAGGCTGGTTGGATTTTGCAAGAAAATGCAGAAATCAATCCCAAAATGAGTGCTGTTGGGTAGGAAATGAGGTGATGTCTGAGGACATGTCTGTTCTGTCTCCCCTTCTTAAATGGAGTTTGAGGAGTTTATGTTGATCTGTGGTTTCTTCTTCTTTTTTTATGTCTTTATTAATTTGTTTACTTTTAGTTTACAAGATTCAATTCCATAATTCCTTGAGTTTCAAATTTTCCTTCCCTCCCTCCCCCCAAATCTTCCATTTGACGTTTTTTTAATTTTTTTTTTTGCTTTTTTTTGGGGGGGGGGGCAGTGGTTAGGGCAGTTGAGGTTAAGTGACTTGCCCAAGAACCTGGACATGACCAGTATGGGAATTTGCTTTTGTTTGACTGCATATTTGTTACAAAGGTTTTCTTTCTTTCTTTCTTTCTTTCTTTTTTTGTTGGGGATGAGGGGAGACTGAAGATAGGGACAGAGCTGCAAAAGGTCATTTAAGTATTTTTTAAATGCACAGAAGAGAGCACAAGGAATCACAGCTAAGCACGACGGCTTTCAAAGATAAATGTCAGATTTTTTACTTATCTCAAAAGAAAGCCAGACCGAATGGAGATTTGTCATTGAGGGTACAACCTTCCTCTGCTCCGTTGTGTATATGGATATGCTTGTATTGTTTGGTGTTTGTTAAGACCAAGACAAAAAAAAAAATTCTAAAATAGTTACTGCCCAGTGTGGACAAGAACATCCTGCTCAAGAGCACCTGCATCATTTAATGGCTGGCCAGCAGTAGGCTTCTTTAGCAGTCAACATATTGGAGTTGAAGACTCACCACCAGGTCACTCTGTAGTCAAAGAACTAGAGGGAGGCCCATCCAGGCTGACCAGATATTCCCTTGAATTACTCAGAGACTGCAGGTCTGAGATCAGTACAGAGTATTCCACAGACCCAGGAGCACAGGGAGTGGCATGGACTATTTGAGATATTTTTATCTTTTCTGTATGTCAGTGCATGCCCGAGTTTTTTGGGTGATGGAGGAAATAAACGTCCTATTTCCAAGGCCCTTATTGTACAATGAGTGCCTTTCCTAGAGTTACCTCTAGATGGCATGGCAGAGAAAAAAGTGATGCTAAGGAATCAGGAAAACCTAAATTTGAATTCTGCCATAGACACTTAGTAGCTGTGTGACCCTGCCTGGGTTAATCACTTAACCTCGGTGTGCCTCAGTTTCCTTCTCTGTAAAACAAGGATAATAACAACACTTACGTCCTAGGGTTGTGATAAGGATCAAATGATATAATACGTAAAGCACTTTGCCAACCTTAAAATGCTACATTTTTAGGAGATTCTAGATATGATGTGGGGCAGAAGGTAGTGAAATGTATGGAGTGCCAGACCTGGAATCCAGAAGATGAATTCAAATCTGACCTAAAACACTTTCTAGCTGAATGAACCTGGGCAAGTCACATAACACCTATTTGTCTCAGTTTCCTCACCTGCAAAATGAACTGGAGAAAGAAATGGCAAACCACTCTAGTACCCTTGCTAAGAAAACCCCAAATGAGCTCAAGAAGAGTTGGACACGACTGAAATGACTGAACAAGGGATGACCCAGAACTAAATTTTGTTTTAGAGATTTCCCTGCAGTTGTTCTGGGCTTGAGGAGTTGAACCAAAAACACTGGCATTAGGATGCCCCGCCCCACCAAAATATAGATGTAAGCCCAGAGTCACTGACTGGAGCCCCCTGGATCACAGGGTACAGTCATCAGGGTGTTGTACTGAGCACTGGACTTGAAATCAAAAACACCTGAGTCCTAACCTTGCCTCAGATATTTACTAAATGTCTAACACTGGGCAAATGACTCAATTTCCTCATCTGTAAAATGGGGTTAATAGTACCTACCTTACAGGGGAGTTGTGAGGCTCAAACACTATTTGTTGAAATTTCTACTTTCACAACATCTCTCACACCCAATCTTTTCTCACCAATTACATGTAATTAAGTAGCATTTGTTTTCTTTCTCTCCCATTTCTAGCCCCCACCTTGAGAAGAAAAGGAAGGAAGAAGAGGGAGGAGAGAGGAGGAGAACAGGAAGAAGAGGAAAAAGAGGAAGAAGGCCTTTATAATATGCAGTCAAACAAAGCAATTTCCTACACATGGACCATGTGTTCATCTGCATCTCTAGTCCTCCGTCAGGAGGTAGGTGGGCCTCTGGAATCATGGATGGCCATTGCATTAATAAGAGTTGATATGACAACTTTTCCCCAAAAAATGTACTGTAAAGATTCTTTTTTCCCCAATTAGCTGTTAACTGTTTCCCATCTAGTTTTAACTGCGTTGGTTTTGCTTATGAAAAAATGTTTTATTCTGTATAATGAAAATTGTCCATTTGATCTTTGGTTATTGGGATCCTCCTCTTCCCTTGTTTGATCATGACCTCTACCCCTATGTATAGTTGTGAAAACTCATTTATTCTGTATAAAAAAGGTCAGGTGCATCTCACCCTTGGGGTTCTAGGGGATATCCTAAGGACTTTCAGGGATTTTTCTTTTCTAATGCCACTTGGTCAAGTCCTCACTGGTTGTGTTCCCCAGCCCTTAGTGATTAGCATACCAGTTCCCTTTAACCACTCAACATCAATTAGTTTTTACAAAGGGATATTTACTTCAAAGATATAGCAAGAATAAAAGTACAAAGCTTCCCCACCACAGCATGGGAACACAATCTCCCAGATCCCATCTCAATAATTTAGGGCAGTAAGCATGACACTCTTAACACAATTTTTTAATATACCATTGATTCCACCAAGTTCACATTCAGAAGAGTCCTCATCTTGGCCACTGTGGGCTTGGTCCTGAAGGTCATTGTTCCATGGGGCATCAACGCTGAGCTGATTGAAAAATCCAGATGCTGTCTGGTTCTGAAACTTCCAGGGTTGGAGACTTCAATCCCTTCACCTAAAAAGGAAAAAAAGAACAACCAGAGACAGACAAGGATGGGAGCCTATGTTCCTGAGGTCATATGCTCAGGGCTCTCCGAGCCACTCCCATCAGCCACCATCATGACCCCAGAGGGAGGCTCCCTGGCCTTATCCACAGGTGGAAAGGCCATCCCAAGCACTCTCAGCACATGCCTGTCCCTGTTCCATTTTATGTTCCTCTAATTTATGACCTTTTATCTTTCAAGACACAAGTCCAGTGGAAGCTTATCTTGGAATATGGTGGGAGGCGTGGATCCTTATGCAATCTACTATCCTGCTTTCCAACTTTCCCAGGATTTTTGTTGGAATGGTGAGTCCAGGGTAAGGACTGGAGACCTAAATACAAAAGCCAGCATAGGAGGAGTCAAAGTACCCTCCTTCAAGCTTGATAGTAGAGACAGGGAAGTAGCCTAGTCAAATAAACATACTTCTGCTATTAGGCAATCTACACAGGTCTCATTTTGATCCTGAATCACTAGACAACCTGAGTCAGCCCTGGCCTTCTACAGAGTGACCCCCTTGCTCTTTGGAAAATACCTACAGAAAATCATCTAACCCTATCTTTTGTTCATTTCGATTTGATTTTAAAAATGCAATCTCAGGGCAGCTTGGTCCAGTGAATAGAAGACAGGACCTGGAGTCAGGAGGGCCTGAGTTCAAATCTGGATTTAGACACTTAACACTTACTAGCTGTGTGACTTTAGGCAAGTCACTTAACCCCAATTGCCCTGCCATTCCCCACCCACCCACCCCCGGCCCCCGGCCCCTGGGGGGAAAAATGCAATCTAATTACATGAGAAGTCCTTTCAGAGTCTTTCAGAGTTGGGAGAGTGTTGGATGCCAAAGAGGCTTGTCCCAGGACTTCAGATAATTACCCTGATATCAGTGGACCTGAACAACAAAGACCTCTTCGAGATGCGACTTTTCACTAAGTCAGTTCTTTTGATATTGGGTTACACTTATAAGGATGGTATTTGAATTCTGAGGCCAACAGGCTCTGCCCCAAGACATATCTGATTCTTCACTCAGGTATCTTTGGGTGGCCAGCTCTAAACGTGAAGTCTTTTGAGGATTGCCCTTCAGCTTTGAAGTCCACTCTCAATTGTTTCCATTTATGACTGCAGCTGCATTAGCAGGTACCTGAGGCCTAGATCAAAGGGCTTACCCTAAGACTTTAGTCTCCTAGATAAGAAATCCTTATCAAATTATTTATTGCATGATACTTCCAAGATACAACAGACTAAGGTAATGATAAGAAAACTTGAGTCCCCTTCCTTTGTCTCCTTGCTCTATAAAAACCTTGTCCTGAGGATCAATAAATGAAGTTCATTGTTCTTCCTTGAACTACCCACACGGCCTGGTCATTTCTTATTCACGTCTCCAGATCATGCTAAGTGCTGGACACTGAGCAGCCCACGGCAGGAGAGATTAAAACCTCAGTGGGATGGGCACTGCATCAGGAGTTTCCTTTAGAATTATATAAAGAGAAAGCCTGGGAAAACATCACACATACTCAAGCAGCATAGCAGTACACTTCAACTTACCCAGTCGCCTGATCCGATGGGACAACTTAGCTGGCCAGTTTCCTTTGCAGAGGCACATTAAGTGAGGCACAGAGAGGACCTAGTGGCTTACTCACACAGAAGACTGAACAGCCACCTTCACCTTCATCTTCCTAGAGCTGTTAATGAAATGCTGGTCCCAAGTCAAAATGAAGCTGTATTTCACAAAGCTTTTGTGATGTTATTTTTGAGAAAAACAACTCATTTTTTTATGAGCAAGGGTTCTTGTTCACTGTCAGAAATTCCTGGTATTAGTTTTTTTGGGTCTTGTCTAGGGTATATCACGGAGGCAGCAAGGTGGCAGAGGGGACAGAGCACTGGCTGTGGAACCTGGGATGTCTCTGGTCCCCAGACACGTTATTTTCAACCTTCTTCAGCCTCAATAACAGAACCTACATCCCAGGTTTCTGGTAAGGGTAAACTAATATCAGGTTATTTGTAGAGCCTTCATAAAAACTACTATTACTGTATCATTGCTGCTCTGCTATGGATACAAGCAATTTTAGATTTTAAGAACCATGAATACCCAAGGGACAGCCAATTTACACTTTTCATCTCCCCTAAAACACCAGCTTACATGTTTGATATAGTCGGCTTTATTGATGTTCAGTGTCCTCAAAGGGCTGACATTCTATTGGGAGGAGTTAGAATGGGATGACAGGGTCTCAAAACAAAATTATTTCTGGGTGGTGAGAACTAACAGCTGTAGGGATCAGGTCACATATCACAGACAGGATGAGCTGAGCCTCAAAAGAAGCCAAGGACTCTACAAGACAAAGGTTGACAAGTCTACACTGTAGATAGGGAAAATAGCCTGGAAAAAACAAAGCAGACAGAGGGGACTGAATGCTCTTAGATAGAAACAGAAAATGGACCTCCAGGGTGATTGCGGCTAAAGTTTCACCTTCCTGGGTTACATGACAGGGAAATAAGTACCACCCACTTCACACTAATAAGAACTAACATTTATTAAAACTCCCACTATGTGGTAGGCACCATGCTAAGTGGTTTACAAATATGATTTTATGTGATCCTCCCAACAACCCTCAGGGGAAGGTGCTATTACTTTATCCCCACTTTACAGCTGAGGAAAATTTGAGGGAAACAGGTTAAATAACCTGCCCCTTTTCACTCGGCTAGGAAGGGCCCGGAGCTCAGATCTGCCCCACTCCAGGTCCAGCATTCTATCCCAAGGCACCTGGCTGCCCAAACAAACCTGCCACGAGACTCAGATGAGTAGTGTGTGTGAGCCACTAAAAGACTATTCTATTATTGGCTAGATCCTTTCTTCAGCAAAATTGTCACCCTAAGTTTTAGACATTCCACCATAATTTTTGTATATAGTATAACCAAAGTTTATCTATTCAATTAATTATCTGAACACGATTTTCTCCATCTGGGCCTGGACTACCTCTGCCATACCTGCCTTCCCAGCCACTCCTTCGGGCTTCCTTCAGGCCCTTCCACACTATGTTCTTTATCCCTTAGGCCACAAGGTATGGCTTTCCACACACAGTACTGGGGAGTTAGAACCATCTGTCTGTACAAGGCACAGGAGCTGTGAAGGTTGAGTGTAAAACAAACCTTCACTATTCTCTGACTATACCTACCAGTTCATGTCACTTTTCCCTTCATCTCCAAGTTCATATTTAGATGATTATTTATCTTCCTCAGCATTTCCTAATCTTTTAAATTCCTAGACACTTAGCTTTCCTGTGATATGCCATAGTTATAGAAATTTATGGAAAAAGAGCAGGGATAGGTGTGTTTAATGATAAGGTCCTAAGATGAGCTGCAGTGACTGTGGGACCAAGGAAAATGTGACTTTCTTGTCATAGTAAAGAATCAAACAGCTGCTCATGAATGGATGAAGAATGAAGTATGTAAATAAGTACTGCTTCAGATGGAATTATGAATGCAGAGGATTTAAAAGCACAGGAAATAAACAGAAACAGGAAAACAATGTGCATGATGTCGACAATGAAAAGAACAAAACAAGGGCCTATCCATGGACCCAACTCTTTATTCTATTCAGTACTGTTTAATGCCAAACTGTAGCTGAGACAAAAAAATTGTACGATCTCATTAAAAATGATAATAAGTCACAGAAATACAAACAGAAAGTGCCCCATGCCAGTGCTCCTTGTACAGCCTCTATCAGAAATAGTGAAACTGCATGATTCAACAAGAAGAAAAAAGATTCACTGTGAATGAAGGACTAACATCAGAGAGAGGCTTTAAGAAAATGAGGGGCAAGACCAGGGACTTCAAGGATGAGAAAGCAGGCCGGGGCCTTCTCTACCATTGTCTTAGCTGCCCAAGGCACTGGGTCTTCTAAGTGACTTGCCTAGAGCCTGTCTGTGTCCTGAACCCATGATGCCCTGTTGTCTCTGAAGGCAGAAACCAAGAATAAACTGACTCTTCGAAGTTTCCTATCCCTTTTAACATGCATATCTCTGCCCTTCCACCAGCACTGCACACTTCCCACCTCTGTAAAATTTATGGAGTCAGGGTTGGCACAGTGAACAAAGCACCGGCCCTGGAGTCAGGAGGACCAAAATTCAAATCTGGCCTCAGACACTTAACACTTACTAGCCATGTGAC
This sequence comes from Gymnobelideus leadbeateri, assembly GCA_011680675.1. Lineage (NCBI taxonomy): Eukaryota > Metazoa > Chordata > Mammalia > Diprotodontia > Petauridae > Gymnobelideus > Gymnobelideus leadbeateri. The sequence continues at coordinate 450,728 of WOXC01004059.1, forward strand.
CTTGGGGGCAAGTCGCTTAACCCCAATTGCCCTCCCAAAAAAGCAAAAAATAAAAAACAAAAAATAACAATTTATGGAGTCATTACCTTCCCCACTCCCTGCCTTACACTATAAGCCATGAGGGGGCGGAAAAAAAAGATGATTAGACATGAACCAAATGAGAAAGGTTAAGTAGGAAACACCGGAGACAAAGAGCTCTAGGACTTAAATAGGAAAGAAAAAAAACTGGAATTTTAAGTTGAAGGTGTGGTGGAATAACTTGCTCATTATTTCATTAGGCTTCTGCCTCTGACTCCCTGCCAAGTCACAACACAAGAACTCCAAGGGTCAGTATTGGGCAAGCCATTACCATGGGAAAAGGAAAGCAAAGGGAAAAAAGGTCCACCTTTATGGACTGTCTCTTAGAGGGCTTGAAATGAAATTAAGTCCAGTCTATAACAAAGAAATTAAGTTTATAAGGGATAAATTGAGGTGAATTCACCATATTCCATATGTATACACATAGTCCTTTAAAATACATAGTAGCATAAAAATAGAAATATAAAAGCATTTCCTTGGGTAGAAAAATTACAATGGATGATAAAAAAATTGTGCTTTGTGAGATATGATGGCATAAATGAATATACACATCACAGATATATTAAAAAAGAAAACTATACAAACATTCACAGTACTATGAAGTTCTTACCTTCACAGTCGTTGCTTAAGGCTAGAATGAAATATACATACTGATAATGATCCCTTGTTCACTGTGTAGAAACCATGACATAGCTTAAGACAGTCACAGCTGAGAAACACTTACCCATTGTAGTAACTGCTCCGGCTCTTTGAAAAAATAAAACTTAGAAAATTACAAAAAGGGCTCTCTAAAAAGTGACTGCCTCACAAAACAAATAATCATCTTAGTTTTTACAAGTTCCACCCAAAAAAAGCTTTCCAAACACTTTCAAATAAATAACTCATTATTAAAACCTATGCTACTAGTCTCACAAGTAATACAATATACTTTTAGTGTTCAGTAATATGCTTTTCCTCAACAAAATACCCCTGGTACATAAGTAATCCTGCATCACTAGGAGTAAGACACTTAATCATCTCCAATAAACATTCCTCTTAATTTTTCATACAAAATAAATATTTTAAAATTCTATATTTCAGATCAATTACAATCCATCTAGGTAAATCCTTATTTTCCACAAAGGAAAACAAATGGGTTATATGTGTACAACACTGCCTCACAGAGTAAGAACCAGCCTAACCTGGTCCCAAGCCTCTGCTCATAGTCCTAACTCTGTAAACCACAGTGGATCATATATAGTCAGAGCTAGAAGCTACTACAGAGGTCATCTGGTCCAGGGTTTTAGGTATCCCTACTCAAGATAAGTCAGAGCACCCAGACTACTGAACAATAGCCAAGTTACCAAAAGGTAGATGATGTTCTCTTAGAGGATGCTCATTAAAATGCATTTTGTGTTCCTAATTCCTAAATATCACAAGGTCTAATGAATTCCAACGTTGGTTTTCCATCTCAGTTGCAGAGTTTACGTGTTAATGTTTTCTAATGCTTGAAGCAACCTTTACCACTGGTATAAAGTTTACTTCTTGAGAGCAAGATACCCTGAAAATGCCAGTTAAGTCACAGTACCATGGCTAAAGAAAATCACTCAATGCCTTCCACAGCCACGACTCTGGAGTTCCCATCCTAGTTTCCATCCCCTTTCGACTCAAGGTGCTCCAAGGAAAGTCTCCTGAGGTCCTTCTGGATATCTGGGTAGTCTTCCAGGTCATCGCACAGTGACCTCGCGATGTCCAGCTTCCTGTAGTCCTCAGGCTTGACTAGGCATCGAACAACCTGAAGACATCTCTCTTTCAGTGTATAAACTGCAAGGAAACAAAACCTCAGTAACAACAACTCACTGTAGAGAATTCAGTTCATGTAGCATCGAGTTGATCAGAGGTGGGGAGCCTGCAGCCTCTACGCCACACGTGGACCTCTAGGTCCTCACGTGTGGCCCTCTGACTAAATCTAAACCTCAGAAATTGAAGCTGCATGTTCCCCATCCCTGGGCCATGCTATTTAAATCCAGCCTACAAAAAGATGGGCTCCTCTAAAGTTGCCTGTAAATGGAATTTCTGCAAAGCAAATCAGTAATGCACAGATATGGCACTGCCCCATACCATACATTAATAGTTTGGCTGATAAAAACAGAAAAAAAGAATGTGTGTGAAGAAACTTTGCAGATAAAATTTAGAGACAGACTGAGGAGGGTAAGGCAAAACGACTCCTCAGATAAATTGAGAGAACCTGTTTAAAGGCAAAAGATAACTAAGGATGGCATTGGGGTGTCTCAGTTAATTTTAATTTATTTTTTAGAGTGTAAACGGATAAAACTCACAAAGTGGTGAATCAAACAACTAAAGCCAAGAAGCTGAGGAGATAACCAAGGGGGAATTATAGAAAGAAAAAAATAACCACTATTAGTCCTATACAAGACTATAAAAGAAAGAGGAAAAGGACTCATATGCATGACATCATTACTTCTAGCTCTTTCTGTAGTAGCAAAGGTCTGGAACAAGGAAATAACCCATCTGTTGGGAAGGGAGGGAGTAAGAATTTCTAGGGTAGCACCTACTATGTGCCAGGGCCCTGACTCTATTCACCTAGCTCCCTAACCCTAATGGCATATAAATGTAATAGATTATTATTGCTCACTAAGAAAAACCAGAGCAGACTTGTATGAACAGGTAGGATGGAGTTAGTGAAGTGGGCAGAACAAGACCAATTTATCCCAAAATAGTACAAAGTCATGGAGCCTTCATCCTAACTCATCTACATCTTGACAGAAGTCAGAACATGACCCACGTTATCCGAGACAAAGTGAGAAATGATGACATAGGGTAGGTGCTATTATCCTCAATTTACTGTTGAAGAAAATAAGGTTGAAATTAAGTGACTTGCCCAGCATCACACAGCCAGGAAGTATCTGAGGCTCATCTTCCTCACTCCTAATCCATAAATTCAACATGTAACTTTGAAATTTGTCTTACTTCCCCCCATATCCTTTTTGGTACTCCTTCTGTTCAATTATCAAAAGTTTTCCTTCCCACCCCCCACTTTTTTAGGGAATGGTGTGAAATAATGAGAGAATGGAAGGCATTCAGGCACCTTAAAAGAAAAACCAAAACGCTGTAAACAGAAAAACAAGCACGGACAGGCCAGACAGTTTTGAAAGCTAAAGGATGAGATTATATACTTAATAAGAAAAGCAAGCTGCAACATAAAAGAGACGTGAAATTCCATATATAATTCTTTTTCATTTCTACTATGTTTATGGAAATGTCCATTTTATTTGGCGTATTTTAATGTTAAAATAAAACAGGAAGGAAGAGAAAGCCCTACTACTCTGAGTCTTGGGAAATGCCTCTTGTTCTTAGTCAGACCAAGCTCAGGCCAGCACAGTGATTCAGGCTATAGATTGGGACATAATTAAACAGCTGAAGACTATAAATGTAATAAAGATAAATTTACTTAACAATCAGAGATTTAAAAGGATGAAAGTATTCAAATAGGTACTGTCTCCTTCTGCTTCTGCATTTACCATGGCAACCACCCTGGGCCAGAAAGGGAGGTTCATAGGAATTCACAGGAATAGGATAAACTTCAGGTGCCCAGTCCTAAAAGGCTGGGCTTCTAATGCCTCAGGCAACAAGGAAGCAATGTCAGGGATTCTAATGCAAGTCCTCCAGACCAGCTAAAGTCTGAAGACCAAGTCCTTGACTCACTAAGGGGAAAGCATCCACATCTACCTAATGCAGACTGGGCTACCACCACACTAACTCAGTAGACAGTAATATGGTGTTCCAGCAGAGGAGATCAAGCCAAGGAGACAATGTCAACAATGCCAAAAAACCAAAACCCCAGAGGTAAAAAGAATGTGAAGAGAGAAATACAGCTGTGGGAGGTGGGGAAATGCAAAAGACTGCATGTAGAGAATATTGTCCAGGAGTCTGGTGAAGAAAAGGAGAAAAGCTACTTGTAGGGACAGAGTTCTCTGGGGTTTGTTTTTTTCTTAAAGGCTAGGGGCTATGTGGGAGAGGTTAAGGTGGCAGCTTTAAATAAAGAAAAGTTGTATCTTACCTGGAAGTGTGATGTTGGCAAAAACAGGCTGTCCATTTTCATTGAGAGATGGCACAAATAATTCAGTCTGGTTAACAAGAAGTCCATCACCTGTGTTTGCATCTCTGAATAACCAAAAATGACCTGTGGTAAAATAAGCAATTGCTGGTTAAGTCTCATTATGCCTAATTATTAAGTCACCAATTTATTTTCCCTCTCAATAATTTACTGGTGCAGGTATAAGATGGTCCACCCTGAAAAGCTACTTCCCAGGCCCAAGGTCACCAAACTAGACAACAGCTGAGGCAGGAAAATCAAAGCCCAGACTTTCCTTTCTCATGGGGCTTCTTCCCCAGCCTCCTAGTCAACCACTACTGACCCAGAAAACAATTCCTAGCAAATTAGCAATCCTAAGTGTCTCCTCACCAAGGCCACTCCAAATGAGAGAACAAGCACTAACCTGGATTCCATATAGCCCTAGTTTCAATCTTCCAACATTTCTGAAGTATTATGAGAAATTCCCTTAACTTCTTCTTTTTTTATAGCAATTGGGGTTAAGTAACTTGCTCAGGGTTACACAGCCAGTCATTATTTATGTGTTGAGTGCTCATTTTCTGAGGCCGGATTCGATCCCAGGTCATCCCAACTCCGAGGCGGGCGCTCTTACTCACTGCGCCACCTAGCCGCCCCAGTTCCCTTAACTTCTGAGCCCATTTCTTCCTCTGTAAAATGGGGGTAAATTATTTTTGCACTACCCACCTCACTGGCTTGTTGTGAATAGAAAGCACTTTGTAAACATTAAATACCCCATTTTGCCCATGCTGCACAAATTTATCTGTGTCAATAATACATAAATGAGAAGCTAATACTCTAATAAAGAATAGGAACATAGGGTATTTGAGCATTAAGCCTAAAGGAGAAAAAGACAATTGCTGATTCCTTTGAGGAATGTAGCACAAGAGTAAAGGGATCGAGGGGCAAATAGGTGGCACAGTGAATAGAGCACCAGCCCTGGAGCAGGAGGACCTGAGTTCAAATCTGGCCTCAGACAACTTAACACTTACTAGCCCTGTGACCTTGGGCAAATCTTTTAACCCCAATTGCCCTGCCTTCCACTCTCCAAAATAAATAAAAAAAATAAAGAGACCAAAGCCTAATAATAACAAAGGAAAAGCAGCAATGTAAAAAAGTAGCCAAGTAAGAGGAAAATAACCAAGCCTAAGAAGCTGGCAATCAAACAAAATGGGGGGGGGGGGGGTGTGAATCAGTACTAAAACAAAATCCAATCCTGTCCTGTAGCTCTAAGTTTTGGTCACTGGCCTTTGCATCGGATGGTATGGAGCTGTCCCAATGGCTCCTTCCCAACCAATTACCCATGCCCAGATCCTCCATCCTAAGAAACCTTCACTTGACTCAGCACCCCGTCAGGCCCTCCCCTCTCCTCTTTTTCTATCAAACTCCTAGAAAAAGCTGCCTAGACTCCCTGCTTCCATTTCTCATTTCTCAGCTTCTTACAACCTGGCTGCTGCCTGCAGTCCTCAACTTAACAAGCACCCTCCAAGTTTACCAGTAACATAACTGTCAAATGCGACGTCCTGTGAGCTCTCAGCAGCCCGGGACATAGCCCCACCACCTCCTCCTCCCACGATTCCCCTCCCCCCTGCACTACTTTCCCTGTTGGCATTAAAGGGTGTTACTGATCAGTCACGCAGGTGCGCCTCTCCCTCGTCGCCCAATCCAACCAGCTGCCAGGCTTGCAGATTCCGCCTCCCCACGTCCCCCTCTCCCCCTCACAGCCAGGTCACCCCTCACCAGCACTACTGCGAAAGCTCCCTGCCGCCCGTCCCTCCCCTCTGGGATTCACTTTTCACCCCGCCGCTGCCAAACGGAGATGCCCGAAGCGGCTCCGAGTGGGGGGGCTCCGCACCCCCACCCCCCACAGTGCGGCTCCCCGCTGTGCCTGCCCCGGGCGGAGCCCACAGCCTCAGCACACAGCTGGCGGGCGGGTCTCCCGCTCACCCGCCCTCCCTTCGGGAATTACCCAGCACCTCTTCTACGTGGGGTGTGTAACGGACGGGTTCAGTTAACGGGACAGACGCGCTGCCGCCCCCGGCCCGGGAGGACCGCGGGGAAGGGCAGCCCCGCCCCGCCCGCCCGCCCGCACCCAGGTAGCTGTTCATCCTGCGGCCGGTGCCGGGCAGCAGCATCTGGTAGGGCGTCGGCTGCCCCTCGAAGTTGACCCAGACGGGGAGCACCTGGCGGCACGTGCGGTTACAGAAGATCACGGACGACGGTTGCCGGGTGTTCACGGAGCGCAGCCGGGGCGGCTCCGACGGCATCCTCGGTTCCCGCGCCACCAGCGACGGATGATGCGACGCAAAAGCCACGCGTCTCCGCGGCCACCGGTTCCCGAGGCCGCTTCTTCCTTAAGCGAGCGCGGCGGCGACGCGCCGACGTGGGGGCGGGGCCTACTCCCGGGAGGGAGGACGCCTGCGTAGGCGCGCGGGGGCGGAGCTAGCGGAGCTCTCTGGAGGGGGCGGGGCTAACGGAGCCTCAGAGAGGGAGGGGCCAGAGAGAAGTAGCGGGCCCTCGAGGTCGCCCGGGGTCTTTCTCGGGGCTAGGCAGTGTGACTCACCTTCTAGTACAATTCAGGAGTCAATTCAAGTCAAAAAGCCTTCTTAGAAATAAGTGACACAAATAACCATCCCCACAAGCCTAGCCTGCTTTAAAGTTTATCAGTAATAACGATAAGGGATAAAACTAAGGAAGGCCCTGTTAGCGCGTTAGTCCAAGCCGTTCTTGGAGGTTCCAGGTTGCAGCGCCATCCTGGCACCTGTGCAGGCAGTCAACTAGCAGCATTTTTAAGCGCTCTAGGGATACAAGTGGCCGGGGGGATCCCCTGCTCTGAAGAAGCTCACGTTCTAACGGGGGAGCCATCAATCAATAAACATTACCAAGTGCCAGCTCCACGCCTGGCGATGTGCCACGTTAAAACCCGACAATCCCTTCTTCAGGGAGTTCACAAGAAGGCAGCTGAAAGGCCTGGCTGGGGAGGGTCCCAGTTTCCTCATCCTAAACTGAAGTCCTTTTCTGCCTCTGATGAAGGGGCACTTATGGATTTGCAGTCAAAGGACCTGAGCTTGGACCCTAGCTTTTTGTCCCCAAGTCGCTCCCTTTCACTGAGATTCTTCTGTCAAATGAGATTAGAGTAGATACTGTCTAAGGGACCTATTGTATGATGTCAAGACATGCCCAAGGACAGACAGCAGATTCAAACCAAGGACTTTTTGATTTGCATTCTTTTTGTCACACCACACAACCCTTTCCGGTTTTACTACCTAACTCTGGTCAAGAGGGATTACAGAGAAGGGGAGGACAAAAAGGAGTCCTGAAGCTAGTAGTCATTCTTCTTTCCTTATTTATTTATTTATTTCCTTATTTATTCCTCCATTAAAAAAGAAAAAAAAATCCCTAAATCGCTTTTGGAGTTTGGGTGGGATTTGTTTGGTGCTGAACTTGTGATTTCATCAGTGGAGTGGATACTCCTTCCATAAAAAGATATATGTGATGGGGCTTTCCTGGGAATACCTAGATTGCCTAACATGGAGGCTCTTTGTGCCCTCTACCAGGTGGGAAGGGATAGTCTCCTTTGATTGACTTTGTAGCAGAAAGATTCAACTGCAGGTTGAATGAAACCCAGTTATAGATGGATAGATGGGTGTGTGTATGCAGTTAGATGGCTTAGTAGAGCAACCACATAACAACAAAACAATGCATATATACACACATACATGTATGTGTGTATGTATGATGGGGTGATGGGACCTAGATCTCTAAAAGGAAAAGACCATATCTTTGAAAGCAACCCAGTCCCTGAATTTTCCCATATATTTCAGTAGCCCAGATCACTGGTGCCTCTACCTTAGGCATCTGGTCCACCCCAACCAACCTGGATCACTTAATTAGCTTACAGGATAGTTCTTTCACTATCAAACCTGGCCCAGACTACATCTACTCCTTAACCCCAAAAAGATCCTTTCACTGTCCTTTTAGTATATAAGTATCTGTCTCACTCCCAACTCCCAACTCCCACGAACTGGCAGGCTCACCAGGAACCCTGCCTGTTCCTATTAGCATTATGATAAACCTTGACTGAAAGAAGGTTTGAGTGCTTGAATTCTTTCCAGGCAAACTTGACCAGTATCCTGAGATTTTGGGGTTTCCAGCAACCCCAAACTGCATCATGCATGTATACAAAATATCAATCAATTTAAAAATTTATGAAGCTCCTACTATTGTGCTAAATGCTAGGGATACAAAAAGAGACAAAAGACAGTCCTTGCCCTCAAGGAACTTACAATCTAATAGGGGGATAACATACAAATACATACAAAGCAAGTTTTATATAGGATAAATTCCACTGGAACTAAGAAGGGTTAGGGAAGGCTTCCTGCAGAAGATGGGATTCTAGTTGAAATTTAAAGGAAGTCAGGGAGGGAAGAGCAGAGAAAAGAGCATTCCAGCCATGAGGGACAATCAGAGAGAATGCCTGAAGCCAGAGATGGAGCATCTTGTTTGTGGAATAGTCAGGAAGTCAGTGTCCCTGGATCAGAGCACATGTTGGAGAGTAAGGTGCAAGAAGACTGGAAAGGTTGGAGGGACATAGTTATGAAGGGCTTTGAATGCCAAATAGAACATTTTGTGTTTCATCCTGGAAGCTAGAAAGAGCTACTGGAAGTTACTGAGTTAGAGGAGTGACATAGGCAGAACTGTGCTTTAGAAAAATCACTTTGGTGGCTGATTGGAGGATGGATTGGAGGAGGGAAGAGACTTGAGACAGGCAAACCCATCAGCAGCTATTCCAATAGTCTGGGTGTGACGCGGTGAAAGTCTGCACCAGGGTAGGAGCAGTGTCAGAGGAGAGAAGGAATGAGAGGAGAGTCAGTCAGAGACATTGCTAAGATGAAAACAATAGGCCTTCGAAACAGATTGGGGGGGTGATAATGAGAAGCTGAGGAAAACTGAGGGTCTGGGAGAGTGGTGTTACTCTCTACCATAATTGAGAAGGTAGGAGGTTTAAGAGGAAAGATAGTGAGTTCAATTCTGGAAGTGTTGAGTTTAAAATAAAACACGCAATTTGAGATGTTTGAAAGGGAGTTGGTATCTTCCCAGTAAGGGTGGGTGACAAGGGAGGAAGGGAATGAATCTGGAATTCAAAGTTTTAAAATCAAATGTTTAAATATATATGCACATATATATATGTATATATATATATATATATATACTATTATTAATGTTATTTTACACACAACTGGGAAATAAAATATACAGGCACTGAGGCATAGAGATCCACGGTGCCCTACTGGAAAATTGGAGGGGGGATGGGGGAAGATATGGGAGAGAGTAGACTGAAGGAGGGGATATCCAGTGGGATCATTATTTTGGGGTGGGGTAGGGGAAAAATGAGGAGAAAATTTGTAACTCAAAATTTTGCAGAAATGAATGATGTAAACTAGAAGTTAATAAAGCATTTGATAAAATTTTAAAAAAAGGAAGGGAGTTGGAGATGTGAGATTGGAGGTCAGCAGAGAGATTGGGGAAGGATAAGTAGATTTGAGAACCATCTGCATGGAGTGAACTAGTTTGAGACTTCACCCTTGTGATGTTATTGGTCCTCTTTCAGAATGAAGGATAAACAACAATAACAATTTTTGGTCACTTTTGTGAAATATTTTGGGGTTTGGGGCCTAGAATTATTTTTAATTTAAAATTCTATTGATTTTTTTATCTATTAAAAAGTTGGGACAATTTACTTTTGTCCTAAGTTTTCACTTATGATTTCTTGAAATATAGCTCTAAAAAAACAGGCTTTAAAAAAACCTATTATGTTTCAAATGGAGCTACTAGACTATGCCTTTAAACCCAAATCACTCCAGCTCTCATTGAATGGCCAATAATAACCCAAGCCTTTGTAGCTTGGATAGATTAGATTTTGATGGCTTAGAATGAGTGTTATTTTCTATTGTTTCTTTAAAAATTTTCTATTCTGGTCAGAAATTCTAAGGGTTTTCTCAAGCCAGACTGATAGTTTTGTGATGCTAATTTGAGCTAAATCTTTTGTTTCAGTATTTTGTTTTGGTTTGGTTTTTTGCTTTTTGGAGGGGGGAAGGCAGGGCAATTGGGGGTTAAGTGACTTGTCCAAGGTCACATGGCTAGTGGTAAGTGTCTGAGGTGGATTTAAAGTCAGGTCCTCCTGACTCCAGGGCCAGTGATCTATTCACTGTACTACCTAGCCTCCCCTTTTGTCTCAGTTTTTAGCAGTATTGTCTTAGACAGACGGAGATCTAGGAAAGACCTAATTTAGAAAGGCCATGGTCACCCATTGCATCCTGGGCCACTGCCATTTGGTTTGACATTTTTCTTGCCACTGAACTTGTGCCTAAAACATGGAGTACAATATTAATATTTTTTTCCTGGTGGAGAGAATGAGGCTGATGACTTTGTGTATCTTTGCTTCACTTAATTCCAATTCACTGGAGAATGAAGGACGAACAACAACAGCCATAGACAGAGAAGAGGGCCCAGGACAAAATCCTGTGAAACATCTGTGGTTAGAGGGTGTAATCTGAAGGAGAATCCAGCAAAGGTTACAGAGAAGGAGCAATCAGAGTGGTAGAAGGAAATCCAGGAGAGAAGGGTGTCCCAAGTTTTTCCCTAAATTAGTTCCATCTCTTTAACATCACAATTCTTCTATGATGCTAAATGTCTGAGTCATGGCATACCATAATCTTTGAGGAATTGAAGTTGTACCTTCCCTAAAAGGCAATTGAGCAGTTCATGGTGGACATAAGTAGGCATATCACAACAAAGATTGTGCAGAAATTATATAAAATATATTATCAGAGAGTTGTATAATGGGAAGAGGAGATGGACTGGCCATGTGTGAAGGGTAAGGGTTGTAAATGGTACCCACAAAATGTCAGGACATCTAAAGGAAAGCCCCAGTACCTTGGGTAGACATATGGAATGCTTATGGGAGAACATGGACCAGAGAGGCACAAAATAAGAAAGCATGGCTGGGTTTCCATTTTGTGCTACTAGAAGGAGCACCCACATCCACATAATCATGGATCCATCAATGGTTTGAAGTAAATGGTAAAGTCCTACACTTAATTAAAAAAAAAATCAATTCCACAAAGCCAAAACACAGGAGTCATAGTCAAACAGCTGACTGTCTAAGGAATGTAGGTCTAGGTTGCCCTTAGTGCCCTGAAAGCTCAGTATGATTCGGGAGAAGGAACTGGCGATCAAAACTGCTTAATGTGATCTTAGACTGCAGTAAAAGAAACTTCATGTCCAGGACTGAAGAGGGAAAGGTGATAAGGATAGGGACAGGTAATAGGTTCTACTAGGGACCCTGATCACTATCAGTGACCAGAAATCCTGCAATTCAGTCTAGAAAGAATTCACCAGGCTCAAGCAAAATTTGATTATGCTGAACAGCACAGCAGGCAAGGATTCTTAGGGAACCTGCAAACTTAAAGAAAACATAGGCATAGTTTTAAGGAGTCAAGACAGTAAATCAGGTGTCAATTATGCTAACTAGGTGAGTAAGGGTGGGATCAGAGAGGAGTTAAGGAGTGGTCAGTGCTTAAAGGACCATGCACTTTTAATATCAACTGCGCAGGCATATTGCCCATGATTCACTGGGAAATAGCCCAAGGGGAGGCTACCTGGAGGTGTGGTTTTAGACCTGACAGGTCACTAAAGTCAATCCTCAGTTCACAGCCACTGAGGAGTGCCCAGTCTGCCACCCATCAATGTCAAGCTTGACAAGATGGATGTTGGGAACTAAGGCCATCAGAGACACAGTATGGGTATAATTGGCTAAGGAGTTATCCTATAGATAGGGTATTGAAGGATTCAGGGTGCAGCTGGACACTCTAACTAAGGGAGATAACATTTGCCTAAGCTAAAATGTTTATAGATAGTTTAGTGAAGGATTCATAGGTAGCTTGTTATTGTTTCAAGCAGAGATAAACAGTTCATGAGTTGTTGCTGGGCAGAGTGCTGGTAGGGGGAAAGGGCAGAGTTAATGCTTTGAGACTGGGGAGGGGGAAGTGTGATTTTACAGACTGGGTTTACAAATTGATTTTACAGACATAGATCCCAAAGCACCCCATTTACAAAATGATGTTACAGATTGATATTACAGACTGATGTTACAAACATAGATTGATGTTATAAATATATATACATCCCAAGCACCCAATCAGGACCAGAGGGTTAAGGAAGGATGCTTGCATGCTGTCCTTGTTTAGACTATACTAGGTGTTTGGTACACAGTAAAAGCATAATACTTTATCTATCTAGACATATCTCTAAGTTAGAAATGGTTTGTATATTATGTTAATATTAACTTTTTAAAAATTTCTACATTCATACCTAAAATATAGAGTATGTATTATTTTTTTCTTTCATAAATTAAATAGTAAAGATTTTAATTAGGACAGAATAGAAAAGTAAAATAGAAATGGGAAATCCTATTTACAAAATAAGGGTATATTCTTTCATAGGTTCCCATTCCACTGATAGCTGAAAGGACTCTCGAAATTTGCTTTTCTAGGATTGAAACCTGGCTGAAAAGTGTTTTATAACTAGCTCCATCTCCTAAAAAGATAAGTAGGACTCCCTACCTTATTCTGTCTCTAAAGCTGCTCCCTCCACAGACTAGCTCCTTCAGTGACCTTCAGCTATATTTCTCCATCTGTTGGAATGTCTTCAGTAAACTAAGGTTTCTTCTCAGAAGAAAGTTATTGCCCTACCTGCTTCCTTTTTAGCCTAGACGTGCCCCTGGCTAATGAACAGATTTCTACTCACTATAGCTGCTTCCAGTCATTATACAATGAGCCCCTGAGTTTTTTCCAGTTCCCTCAGTCACAGGAGGATCAATTGCTTCCATCTCACTTCCTTGGATCACCAGTTTTCAAGGGTTCAATTATCATATCTGTGGAGATGATTCCCAGATTTACCTATCTAGCCCTAGTCTCTCTCAGGAGCTCAAATCAATCCCACATCCAAAGTAATTTGATGAGGATGACTTCTAGACACTAGAGGTCACTTGATACCAATAACGCTTGATATCTTGAGCTGGCTGAGCCACAGATTGGCATCTCAAATTCAACATGGCCAAAATAAAATTCACTCTTGCCCACCTCAATCATTCCAACTTCCCTATTACTGCCAAAGGCTCCAAGAGTCTTTCTGCTACAGAGTGTGTTTTTGTTCACATAAAGATATGACTTGATTTTTGTTGAGTTCTCCTCCAACTTGGATATTCTGTGACTTCCACAGACTCAACATTTCAGATGATCTAGGTTGGGAATTTTTTTTTCTTTTTGGAGGGCAATTGGGGTTAAGTGACTTGCCCAAAGTCACACAGCTAGTAAGTGTGTCAAGTGCTCTATTCACTGTACCACTTAGCTGCCCCCTAGGTTGGGAATTCTTAATCTTTTTTTGTGTCATGGACTTCTTAGACCATGTGAAAACTGATTAAAACTTGTTTCCACAGAAATTATGTAATACACGACTCAAGAAATCTAAGGATCAGGCAGCTAGTTGGCACAGTGAATAGAGAGCACTGGCCCTGGAATCAGGAGGACCTGAGTTCAAATCCAGCCTCAGACACTTAATACTTACTAGCTGAGTGACCTTTGGCAAGTCACTGAACCCCAATTGCCCTGCCTTTCCCCTCCAAAAAGGTAAAAAAAAAAAAAGGAAGAAAGAAATCTAAGGATCCATACACACCAGAAAGTCTTTTGACTTGCAGCAAATAAGGAAAATAAATTGATTGTGATGAAAGCAGTAGGGGGTGTGGATTAAACATTTTCACTCATCAGGCTAACCAGCATACCTAAGAGAATTTCTCAGCTTGTGACTATTAAGGATGAGACATTTAAACAGGTACATTATCAACACAGATTAGTACCAGATTATCTTCTAGCAGAAGATGGAAATTGAGACATAATGGAGAAATTTGTTTCCATAAATTCAGAATAATAATCAGCAGAATGGGATTCATAATGATGTAGTTTCTCTCACACATAAGACAATGGGCAAAGCAGGATCCAACTGGTTTTATCCCTGTTTTAAGGCTAGAAATCCAATAAGTAGAGTAAAAGCTAAGTCTTGCTTGTAATACTCATGTATAATAAGTTCATGAATATTAACTTCTCCTCTGGGAGGATTAAAGATTCATTTTAATGGTCATACAATGCATGTAGTAGGAGGGGGGACATATCAAGGGAAACTGTGTAATAGATTGGGAAGTTGTACACTCTGTACTACCTAGCAATGCGGAGACAAGGTGTTGAGCACAACTCCACCCTTCCCCTCCCCTAACTGATCCCTGGGAGAGAGTTTCAGCCTATGGTAAAATCCCTGCTCCATTCTTCCCCCTGTCCCCTGCCCCCTGTAACGGAAATGCAGATTTAAAGATCTTCCCTGCCCCTAGGTTAAGAGCACCTGGAGCCTGTGGTGGGAGGCTTGTTTTTCAGGAACACCCACACCTTGATACTTTGTGATTGGGCAGTGGGTCAAGAAGGTTGTTACATTCTCTGAGCCCTGAAAAGGCTGGATAAAGCCTTGATGGGAGGCTTTGCTTTGGGGCTCACTTTGAGAAGTGTTGTGTGATTTGACCAGATGAGACTCTGGGCAGCCATTGAGAGCCCCCCAACTTTGAAAACCCAGATGTTGATGCTTCCCTCTCTGCCAACTGTAATTTTGGTATTGATAATGGTTGGACAGTTTAGAAGCCTGTCTGTTTGATCTGTCTGTATAATCTGAAGTTTGGAGTGCTGACCTTTCCCCCCTGAACTAGGTAATATATGTTTGTTTGATTAAAGTGAGCTTGTTAACTGATTTTGAGTTGCTTTCCTTTACAAAAGCAGATCTAAGAACCTGTGTTGGCAGCCATTCTGGGGATGCTGGGGTGCTTGCTACTACACACCCCCACCCCCCTATAGGATGTTCCCTATCTCCACCATTCTGGGTTCTCTGTTCCTCAGCCTAGAAAAAAAAAACAAAAAACTTCAAGGGCTTGGGGAAATTCAAATATACACTGACCAATGACTGATTGTTTTCAGCTTATGTAACCTGACTGTTGTAATCTCTTCAAAAACCAGCACATTGTACATGCCAACTTACTGCCTGATCTGGGTATGTGACCCTGGCAGTCCCGTGGTAATAAAATCCACTTCCAATTTTAATCTCGGGGATCTTCTGTCTTTATACTCTACAAAGGGAGGGACTTTGTAGTCAGGCATAGTTATTTTGGCTTGTTTTTGTTTCTATAGGGTATGTCTATTTTGTGAGACACCTCTAGGTCCTCAAGTGTGGCCCTTTGACTGATGTTTGCATTCAAGGGGCCCCACATGATGACCTAAAGGGCCACATGTGGCCTCAAGGCCACAGGTTGCCCAACTCTGGCTTAGTCAACCTGGTAAAAACTATGAACCCTTTTTCCAGAATATTTTAAAATAGAAAGGATTACAAAGGAAACCAAAGGGTTAGTGAAAATAAAGAAGTATTTTTTTCCCCATTCAAGTATGCAGATCCCTGAAATCTATCAATGGAACCTTTGCAGTCCATGGACCCCAGGTTAAAAACCCTCTATAACCCAACATCTCATGCATTCCCATCCCATTTTACATGTGAAGAAAAGGAAAACTTTAAATGCACTTCACAGTGAAAGTCATTCAAGGTTGCAGCCCCATTTTGTTCAATTCTTAAAGTTTGTAAAGTACCTACTAAGTGCTAAGCAAAGTGGACACAAAAAGACAAGTTATCTATGTAGGCCAACTCTTCCAGCCCAGAGAGAGGGAAGACGTGAAGCCCTGACATACATACCCACTAAGCTTAAGCAGAAATAGCTCTAGGTCAGATTTGCAAATGCTAAAAGGTTTTAGGTCTCAGTCTCTACCGCAACATTCAGTATCTGCCTTGACCCATTTTAAATTTTCTCCAGTCAGGTCCAAGAAGCTTTTGAATAAACATGTGACAGATGTCATCTTTTCACCACAAACCACAGAGAGGAAAGGTTTTAAGATAAGAAGGAACTTACTGAGCATGTGTGCTAAAGGAAAACCTTATTTAGCGTGCGAGTGCTCAAGCGCACACACACACACACACACACACACACACACACACACACACAACTAATGCACTTGTATCTCTGATGGCTAGTGGAAATGATCAATCAACGCTGCATGCACATATTAAGCACAGTCTTTGAACCAAGCATTATGCTATGTGCTGTAGGGAAAACATGAGATGTATAAGCCATAAAGGCTATACCCATAAGGAGTTTTTAGTCTAATGATGTAAGAGTAAGAAATATGAATGATGGTAGGAGTTTAGGAAGTGGAGGCATGGAAGAGAGAGAGTCAAGAGAGCTAAGGGTTAGTGAGTGTAACAAAAGGGAATCTCTCAAAATCCTAAAGCCAGGGGTGGCTAGGTGGCGCAGTGAATAGAGCGCCGGCCCTGGAGTCAGAAGGACCTGAGTTTTCCGACACTTAATTCACACAAACAAAAAAAAAACCTAGCCGTGTAACCTTGGGCAAGTTACTTAACCCCAATTGCTTTAAAAAAAAAAAATCCTAAAGCCAAATGTCCTTCCCTTCCCATAATCCAGTTTGGCATAAGCCAGCAATAGATATAGGTCATCGATGGTCCAGAGGATCCCTTCCCAAAGGCCAGATGGTCCATAGTCACCCTGGAGGTTTTAGATCTGTTTCAGGATTTGCTCCAAAGTCCATCAGGGTCAGGTCATTGGTACTGACCTACCTTTCTAGAGTAAGAAATAAAATCCTATCATTCACCCCCAGGGGCTTCCTTCCATGGATGTACGGTTGAAATGGCCCCCAGTATTTAGTTGCATTTAAATGTAAGCTCTTTGGCAGCAAGGATCTTCTCTTTCTTTCTTAATCTCAGCTGCCTAGTGATGGGGTGATAAGACCTGAACCCTGAATTTTCCCATACATTTCTATAGCCTAGATCATCTGGCCCACCCCAGACTATTTACCACTCCTAGATACCATCCAGATCTGTTTTTGTAGATAAACAGCAATCTCACAGCCATTATGCAGATTCACTTGGAAATTTACTCACCCCATAGGCTTTACAATACTGCTGCAGTTTTACTAGGAATCTTACTCTATTGATGTTATAACAAACCCTGATACTTTAACGGAAAGAAGACTTAAGTGATTGAATTCTTTCCAGACAAACCCCTCAGTACTCTTACATTTCAGGGTTCCCAGCACACTAAACCACAACCCCTAGAACACAGTTGAAACTTTCTGTTTGTTAAATTTTTATTTTTTTATTTTAATTTTTTTGCTTTTCGGAGGGCAATTGGGGTTAAGTGACTTGCCCAAGGTCACATAGCTAGTTTTCTTGTTAAGTGTCTGAGTCTGGATTTGAAAAGTATCCCTGTATACAAGTGTTAGAAAACATGGACAAGTTAAGGTGAAATTCAGGGAAAGTTCACAGAAAGGACAGGCCTCAGAATACTGCCTTAAAGGAAAATCTGCATACAATAGACTGGGGACAACAGCCCTTTGGGGAACACACCTTACCCAATTACAAAAGCTCTTGGCTGAACATGTCAGAATGAGAAACCTGTTTAACTTGGTTTGGGATTCATAATTGTTGAGGTTTTCTAAGTAAATAAATGGACATTCTGGTTTACAAATCAAAGATTAGCCAGTGTGGGCTAGTGACTCACAGTATAATAAACCAGGCATGTAGTGGTTTCACTGATATGCAGTAACACTGAGAGGAGATGACCCAAAAAATGACCCAAACGACCCAAAAAACAACCAGCCTTATCCATGAAACATTTGAATAGATTTGGAAAAAAAAACTTATTTCAATGAAGCATTTGGAGATTCTTGGAAGTGCAAGATGTAAAGAAAGCACCAGAACTCTCACCCATATTAAGAAATATAGCATTGGAGGGGGGGAGGGGCAGAGCCAAGATGACTACATAAAAGCAGTAAAACTCTATGAACTACCCCCATAACCACCTCAAATACCTATAAAATATGACTCTAAACAAATTTTAGAGCTACAGAACCCACAAATTGACGGAGAAACAAATCTCCCACTGAAGGCAGCCTGGCAGGCAGACAGGAAGGGTCCATTGCAACATGCTGGGAACCCAGCCCAGCCCCATGGGAGCCTGAGGCTTTAGCCCCAGGGCAGCCCTGACCAGCAGCAGCTGGTACTGACTTCCGGAGAGTGGATCACCAGCAGCTGTGGTGGTTTCCAGAAATATCAACCCATAAATGCTAAAGACAAAGTAAAAGGTCAGTGTGGAACTCTGTTAGAACTAAGGGGGACGGAGTGTGGTCCAGCCTCTGCCCCCAGAGAGAGAAGCAGCAGATGCTCAGCAGCTGTGCAGCCACCTCCACATGACTGCTTCAGAGCTCCTAGCCTACAGATTGTAGGGGGACCAAGAGATCATTCAGAGGGTAATCACTCTTGCCTTAACCTGCCTGGATCTGGATCAAGGTCTTGGGTGGAGGTCCTGAGGTGTGTGACCAGTGAGCCAGAGCTTCTGGGAGCAACAGAGAGGGCAACTAATAGCTCCAGCAGCTGTGAAAACCCCAGTGATTTGGGACAAAGATCTCCTCTCTGGAAGCAGAGTTCTACTGTGGCAAAGAGCTCAAAAGTCAAGTAATTGAGTGGCAATATGAACAAGCAAAGGAAGCACAACAAACACAGCAATCCAATTTTAGATTCCTTTTTTGGGGACAAAAAAGAGCAAAGCATGGAACAGGAAGAAGACAATGAAGTCAGAACTCCTGCATCAAAAGTTTCCAAGAAAAATATGAACTGCTTACAGGCCATGGAGGAGCTCAAGAAGGATTTTGAAAATCAAATAAGAGAAGTGGAGAAAAATTGGGAAGAGAAATGAGAATGATGCAAGAAAATCATGAAGAGAGTCAACAATCTGACTGAAGAAAATAATACCTTAAAAAAATAGATTAACTCAAATGGCAAAAGAGGCCCAAAAAGCCAATGAGGAGAAGAATGCCTTAAAAAACTGAATTTGGGGGCGGCTAGGTGGCGCAGTGAATAGAGCGCCGGCCCTGGAATCAGAAGGACCTGAGTTCGGAGCCGGCCTCCGACACTTAATCCGCACAAACAAAAACCTAGCCGCGTAACCTTGGGCAAGTTACTTAACCCCAATTGCCCTAAAGGGGCGGCTAGGTGGCGCAGTGAGTAAGAGCGCCGGCCTCGGAGTTTGGATGACCCGAGATCAGATCCAGCCTCAGAAAATGAGCACCCACGCATAAATAATGACTAGCCGTGTAACCTTGAGCAAGTTACTTAACCCCAATTGCTTTAAAAAAAAAAACAACAAAAAACTGAATTTGCTAGATGGAAAATAATTTCAAAAGCTCACTGAAGAGAATAATTCCTTCAGAATTAGACTGGAGCAATTGGAAGCTAATGACTTTATGAGAAATCAAGACATTATTAAACAGATCCAAACAAATGAAAAAATAGAAGGCAATGTAAAATATCTCATTGGAAAAACCACTGATCTGGAAAATAGATCCAAGAGAGATAATATTATAACCAGGTTCCGTAGTTCCCAGATCAAGGAGAAAATATTACAAGCAGCCAAGAAGAAACAATTTGAATATTGTGGAAACACAATCAGGATAACACAAGATCTAGCAGCTTCTACATTAAGGGATTAAAGGGCTTGGAATATGATATTCCAGAGGGCAAAGGAGCTAGGATTAAAACCAAGAATCACCTACCCAGCAAAACTGAGTATAATGTTTTTGGGGGAAATATGGTCATTCAATGAAATAGAGGACTTTCAAGCATTCTTGATGAAAAAATCAGCGTTGAAAAGAAAATTTGACATTCAAATACAAGAAGCAAGAGAAGCATGAGAAGGTAAACAGGGAAATCATATGGAACTTATTAAAGTTGAATTATTTACATGCCTACATGGAAAAATGATAATTGTAACTTATGAAACTTTTCTCAGTATGAGAATAGTTGAAGGGAATAGAAATACATATATGTATATATACATATATATGTCTATATAGAAGGGTATATGGGCATATAAATGCATATGTGAGTGTGTGTATATATGTGTACAGGTATACATAGACAGAGGGCACAGGATCAATTGAATAGGAAGGGATAATATTTAGAAAATAAAATTAAAAGGTGAGAGCGGAATATAATGAGAGGAGATAGGGAGAGACAAAGTAGGGTAAATTATCTTATATAAAAGAGGCAAGGGAAAACTGTTACAATGGAGGGGAAAAATAGGAAGGCAAAAGGGAATGGGTCAATCTTACTCTCATTGAATTTGGCTTAAGGACGGAATAACATACACACTAAATTGGGTATCGTACCCTATAGGAAAGTAGGGGGGAAGTGGATAAGAGCGGGGAATGATAGACAGGAGGACAGATGCGGGGGTAGTTAGAAGCACACTTTTGAAAAGGGACAGGGTCAAAGCAGAAAATAGAACAAGTGGGAGGTGGGATAGGAGGGAGGGAAATATAGTAAGCCTTTCACAATATATCCACTATGGAAATGTTTTGCATAAATACACATATACAACCTATATTGAACTGCTTATCTTTCTAGTAAGGGTGGGTGATGAGGGAAGAAGGGAAAGAATCTGGAATTCAAAGTTTTAAAATCAGATGTTTAAAAAAATATTTTTTTTTACATGCAACTGGGAAATAAGATATACAGGCACTGGAGTTTGGAGATACATCTTGCCCTACTGGAAAGTTGGAGGGGAGATGGGGTAGGATATAGGAGAGAGAAGATTGGGGGAGGGGGTATTCAGTGGAATCAATGTTTTGGGGTGGTAGGTAGGGGAAAAACAGGGAGAAAATTTGTAACTCAAAATCTTACGGAAATTTATGTTGTAAATTAAAAATAAACATAAAATTTAATTTAAAAGAAACATAAGAAACTCCCCCCACACAAAAGAAATATAGCACTCCACATTTTGGGCATGAAGGGCCACAGTCTTTCCTGTTTTCTTGCTCCTCATTACCAATTCTGATATCAAAAGGTTTGGACAAGTAAAGTAATGGTAGATATGGCATAAAGAGTCAAGATGGCTAGTCTTGATAGATGATATAAATCTGGACATAAATTACCAGCCAAATTATGGTGGGAGGCATTAAAAAAAACTGACTTGACTGGATCAGAGGAGGTGAGAGAGTAGATACCTGCTCCACCCATGAATCTGAGTGTGTCTTATGTAAGGGATGATTCAATTTTGTTTCCATAGAAACCACACAAACATAATTTGTGAAACTAAGAAGTCATACTTATGGCTAATGTAAGAGATAAACTGATTGTAGTAGAAAGCAGTTGGGAGTGTAGCCCAGAAATTGAGAGCAGAAACTCTCTTTTGTTCTGAGGCCTTTTTTCTATATATCAAAAAACTGTCAGACCAGGTGTAGCTCACTAAAGATGAGGCCAATTAACCCAGACGCTGTTTTAGGTAATAGAACTCTTCTTATGGATAGCCTGCATTGAATCTTCAAACTTTTGTCAACTTTCTTAGCAATTGAGAAAATTCCTTTTTCATGCTATGGAGATCATAAAACATGAGTGATGCAGACTAAGAGTATTAATGGCTTGGCATTTCTTTACTAAATAAAGTATAAAGAAAATGAGGATTAAGGGGTGGGGGAATTGAAATGTGGAAATGAGAGATGTAAGAAGGGGAAGAGATTCACATAGGGGGTGAGTTTTAGGTATTTTGGTATAGGCTGTGAACCCGGTAAAATGTTATGCCTAACCAATAGGATAAAAGGGAGGAAAATGAGAATCAGGATAAGTCATAAAAGGCTTTGTGATTGTCTTAAAATGTGTGCCTGTGACTGCTAGGCTACCCTTTTCCACAAGGGAGGGTCAGCCAGGTCACCCATCCAAAAATGATGTAAAATAAAATCTTTCCTTAATTCACTGAGGCCATGTGGAGACTTTTGGTAAGAAGAGTTTTTCTCATATCTTAGAAAATAGAGTCACAGGCTGAAAACAGGAGATGTTTGTGATGTTTTCTCAAGGGAAGACTTTCCTAGAGAAACAATGGTTTTCACTCAGCAAAGAACTGACTATCCTTTTAATTCTCCAAGACAATAAGATGAAATAGTGCCTTTCCCAGTCTTTGGGAAGAGAATATCAGACCTGGAGAGACTTAAATAACTGATGCTGAGTGAGGAGAGTACAACCAGGAGGACATTCTACATAATTAAACACATCATCATATCTGTGATGCCTAACTTTGATAAACTGGGCTCCTCTCAGCAATGCAACACTATGATAGTTCCAAGGGGGCAGCTAGGTGGTGTTGTGAATAGAGCACCAGTTCTGGAGTCAGGAGGACCTGAGTTCAAATATGGCCTCAGTTACTTAACACTTACTAGCCTTGTGACCTTGGGCAAGTCACTTAACCCCAAATGCCCTGCCTTCCCCCCTCCAAAAAAAAAAAAAAAGTTCCAAAAGACTCATGATGGAAGGGGCTATCAATATCCAGAGAAAGAATTGTAGTCTGAATGCAGATTGAAGCAAACTACTAGCTCTCTCCTTTTTGCTTTGTTTTGTTCCTTCTTTCTGATTGTTCATTCCATTGGTTCTACATTAAGGGACTGAAGGGCTTGGAATATGATATTCCTGGGGTCAAAGGAGCTGGGATTAAAACCAAGAATCATGGGGCGGCTAGGTGGCACAGTGAATAGAGCGCCGGCCCTGGAGTCAGAAGGACCCGAGTTCAGAGCCGGCCTCAGACACTTAACCCACACAAAACAAAAACCTAGCCATGTAACCTTGGGCAAGTTACTTAACCTCAATTGCCCTAAAGGGGCGGCTAGGTGGCACAGTGAGTAAGAGTGCCGGCCTCGGAGTTGGGATGACCGAGATCAGATCCGGCCTCAGAAAATGAGCACCCACACATAAATAATGACTAGCCACGTAACCTTGAGCAAGTTACTTAACCCCAATTGCTTTAAAAAAAAAACAAAAAAAACCAAGAATCACCTACCTAGCAAAACTGAGTATCATGTTTCAGGGGAAAATATGGTCAACTTGACTATGTTTAATGTGAAAGTATCTGTAGAATCTATATCACACTGCATGCTACCATGGTCAGGGTAGGGGGGGAGGACAGGGAAGGGGTGTAATGGAAATGCACATTTAAAGATCTTCCCTGCCCCTAAGTTAAGTGCACCTGGAGCCTGTGGTAGGAGGCTTGTTTTTCAGGAAAGCCCAAACCTTGATACTTTGTGATTGGGCAGTGGGTCAAGAAGGTTGTTACATTCTCTGAGCCAGGAAAAGGCTATATAAACCCTGATGGGAGACTTTGCTTTGGGGCTCACTTTGAGAAGTGTTGTGTGATTTGACCAGATGAGACTCTGGGCAGCCGTTGAGGGCCCCCCAACTTTGAAAACCCAGATGTTGATGCTTCCCTCTCTGCCAACTGTGATTTGGTATTGATGTATGTAACGTTGGGACAGTTTGGAAACCTGTATGTTTGATCTGTAAGTTCTGTCTGTAAACTCTGAAGTTTGGGGTGCTGACCTTTTCCCCCTGAACTAGGTAAATGATATATGTTTGAATAAAAAGTAAGCTTGTTAACCGATTTTGAGTTGCTTTCCTTTTGAAAAGCAGATCCAAGAACGTGTATTGGCAGCCACCCTGAGGATGTTGGGGTGCTTGCTGCTACAAGGGGAGAAAATTTGGAACTCATGGGATTGTAGAACTGAATATTGTAAACTAAAAGTAAATAAATAAATTTATTTAAAAAAAAAAAGAATAGAGGGACGGCTAGGTGGCGCAGTGAGAGCACCAGCCTCTGAGTTGGGATGACCCGGGATTGAAACGGGCCTCAGAAAATGAGCACCCACACATAAGTAATGACTAGGGTGTAACCTTGAGCAAGTTACTTAACCCCAATTGCTTTAAAAAAAAAAAGAATAGATTATCAGAGTGCCAGCAAGATAAGAATACTAAAACAAGATGTCTGTGGGAAGAACAAATAGATAACTGATTTGTGAATTGCAGCTTGGGTAGTAGTAGATAGACTAGGCATCGAGGAGACTAATTCTGTAGCCTGGAACTTGAAGGTCACTTGCAGATCCAAAATTCTGATTCTATTTATTAGGGGCTTTTTAGAGCTAGTGGTGACAAATGGAGTTGTTGACAATTTGTAGCTGTGCCTGTGTTGCTTTCTCTAGAGAAGGAAATTAGGTTTGATTTTTTTCTATCACCTTAAAGGGTGGGGCACTTACCCTGTGTAAATGGTGTAAATGGCCACATTTCTTTAGGATTAGCAATGGAGCCACCAACCTTTAGACTGCCAAGCAAGGTTTCCTTAATCGCATCATCAGAGGGCTGAGGATACAATTAATGGGAACAAATGTTTTGGGGGGGCATCTGTGAAAGAAAAAGCAATATCTGGGGAGATATCTTTGAGAAAACATTGAATTTAGTATTTTCTCTGAGAATCCTATTTGACTTTATATAAAATCCTATATAATCCTATTTTGACTTTATATAAAAATTCAGATCAAGAGTAAATAACATGGTTGAGGGGGCAGCTAGGTGGGGAGTGAACAGAGCACGGGCCCTGGAGTGAGGAGAGCCTGAGTTCAAATCCAACCTCAGACACTTGACACTTATTAGCTGTGTGACCTTGGGCAAGTCACTTAACCCCAACAGCCTTGCTTCCAAAAACAAAGAAAACAAAATAAATAACATGGTTGAGAAATTAGAATTTGGTCCTATAAAAATTGTAGAAATAAAATGATTAATGACCTTACTAACCATCTTGATCTGCTTTTGAGTTACTATGCAGGAAACTAGACTGGGAATTAGACAATCAGGAGGCAAACTGAGCATCCCTTAAGCTCAACATGCCTTTGATCCTTGCAATGTTAGCTTGCTGAACCCAGAAATCCCTCTAAAGTGTGATGATAAACTGATTAATCAACAGTATCTTGGGGAGGTTCAGAGGTGCCCCCCCCCAAAGCCCTTTTTTTTTTCTTCTGAAGAGCATTACTGATGAGATTGCATTGACTTCCCTTATCCTGGTCAGCTCCCAAACAAGTTTAATGAGATTACATTGACTCCCCTTATCCTGATCAGTCCTCACCCAAGCTCACAAGGAATTTAATGTCTAGATGGCCCAAATCTGGAGGGAGGTCCTAGTATAGAGGTATTTTCTGTCCAGAGGTGAAAAGATAGAGTGGCATCAGCCTGTCGGGCACAGAAACAGGGCAGCCTAACCCTGGAGAGTTCACCTTTTGATCACAGCTCTGCCCATTTTGAGAGAAATAAACAGGCAAACAACCTAATTCCATTTGTCTTTCTTAGACTCAATTCTGGAAGCTACCAATCCTTACTCAGAAACTGGGTAAACATTCTATTTCACCCCATCCCTGCAGTCTGGTTCAGGCCACAGAATTGAAAAACAGCAGGCTACTTTAATCTACAAAGTGGATTTGAAACCTATTCAGGCAAACTCCCAGTTCCCATTCCCCTGAGAGCATTCACCCAAATGTAAGGCAGTGAAAAGAATGGCCTGAAGGCTCCTAGTACAGTAGGTGGTCAAGGAAGAATTTTTTGCACTTTGTATTCATTTGCCACTTTTGGTGAGAGTAAGACTCAGTAGAAAGCCCAAGTTAACTATAATTACGGGTTGGTAGAAAGGCTATTCTTCTAGGAAAAAAAAAGGATGAAAAAACTAACACCCATGGACATACCTGTGTGTGACTGACAAGTAAGAATGTATTTCTTGAAGCCTGATCAAGCTGGGTCTTCCAAAAGTTACCAGGCTTTGGAGCAGCTAGGTAGTGCAGTGAATAGTGCACCAGTTGTGCAGTCAGGAGGACCCAAGTTCAAATCCAGCCTCAGCCACTTAACACTTACTAGCTGTTCGACCTTGGGCAAGTCACTTAACCCCAATTGCCCTACATTCCCCCCCTCGAAAAAAGCAAAAAAAAAGTCACCAGGCTTTGTTCCAACACCTTTGGGCCAGGGAGAGCTGGCCTGAATCAAAGTGTGCACACTACAAATACAAGTCTTTTGGAAGCCTAATTTAAAACGTATCCTTCCAGGTTTTTAAAGACAAACTAAGACTTTCAAAAAGCCCTATGATTAGGACTGCCAACAAAGGAAATGGTGGTACAGATGAAAAATGCAAAGGTTGTAAGGAAACTCCTAAACCTTCTTGAAAAAGGAAGTTTGTTATTGAGTCATTTCAGTCTTGTTCCAACTCTCTATGACCCCATTAGAGGTTTTCTTGGCAAAGATACTGGAGTGGTTTGCCATTTCCTTCTCCAACTCATTTTTTACAGATGAGGAAATGAAGCAAACATGGTTAAGTGACTTGCCCGAAGTCTCAAATCTAGTACATGTCTCAGGATAGATTTGAACTCGGGTCCTCCTGATTAGGGAGTGGGGGGCATGCCATCAGCTTCACCACCCAGCTGCCCAAAAAATGGAGGTGAGGATAGCCATAATGCCAAGTTACACCCTGGGTCACTTGCATGAATTAATTTACTTACTAGGTGCCAAATACCCAGCTAAGCTGTGGGGATACAGATTAAAAAAAAAATCTTGCCCCCAAGAAGCTTACATTCTAGAGGGGAAGATAGATAGGGACAGGGGAAAAAATAGTGGCTGAGGCATATTTTATTTTTAAAAATTCTAGGGAAAATTCGTGCAATCCTAGAAAAATATAAGCAGACTGACACACCCTAGAGTGTCACATGAAAACATTATATCCAGAGAAAATGGGCCAGGTGTTATTGGTTGCTTTGTCTGTAGTCAGTGAGTTACTATTAGAAGCAGAATATATTAAGCCACTTTGTGGCTCCCTGGAAACAAATTTAAAATCTTCTATGTGTTTGTAGGTAAAACACTGGCAACAGGAAATTAAAATAGGCAGTCATGCACATGCAAAGTACTCGCCCAGCTAGACAGACCAGTTCACTGCTACTTGTTAGCTCCTATAATTGGTCTCAGGTTAAGTAATTATAAAGCTAGGGGCACTAGCGGCACTTGCATTCTAATCTCCAAAGAGGTAGGAATGATGAACCAAAATTACTTAAAATGCTTTTTGAGATACTTCTGCTACCAAACAATGTTTAGGAGTGGCTTGGACCCATGATTTCCTTGGTCCAGAAGAACTCCCAAATGAGGAAATTCCTTTCACAAAGGGCTAGTTCAGTGCTTGCTTAAGGTCACATAGCTAATACATGTCAGAGGTAGGATGTGAACCCAGACCTTCCTGGCTTTGAGGCCAGGATGCCTCTTGGATAACAGCAGCAACAAGAATAAATGAGAACACTTAAAACAGGAAGTTGAGTTGTATCTACATTGAACTAATTTCCAAATTTAATAAAAATATCTCACAAGAGTTTTGGCAGTGGTCTCAGAGCAAAGGAGGGTCTTTCTTCAGAAAATGGGGATCGGTTACCCCCTGACATGATTTCCTGAGTTCTATGACCACTTAAATTTGGAAAGAACTTGAGGGCTCATACCTAATTCAACCCTTACATTTTGAAAATTAGGTAACCTGAGGCCCTGAGATGACTTGCCAAAGGTCAGACAGGGAGGAAGTGGCAGAGCTGGGATTTCTTTCCATCCAGGCAGCTGTGTGAGCACTCCATGGCTGTGGAGATGAGGGGAGATAGCACACAAAAAGGCAAAGTGCCCCCAGCCAGGGGGCAGGTTCTGTCTTCATCTGGTCTTCACCCCACCTCAATCACATCAATCAGGTAAAGTTGAGAAGTTTATTGGGAAAACATGACAGGCAGAGACACCTCACATGACAAAAAAGAAACAGACTTTGAAAATGGCCCCTCCAGCCATGTGAGAGCCCAGCCCCATCTCCCTTAAAAGGACAGAACACCTGGCAGATTAGTAACAACATTCTATGGCAGCCAACATGTCCTGGGGGAAGGCATCAGCCTGGACAAACCTTGACACCACTCCCCCTCAGAATGAAGTTCAGCACCCCCCTAACAATCGGCAGTGAGCAAAGAGCCCTCCTGGAAACGACAATGTGGGTCTGATGGAAATGTTGTTCAGCCATCTCAAACCTGGGAAGCTGCAGGGGGCAGGGACTGAAGAAGAGGTTGATAAGGGCATCTTAAGGAGGGTCCCAAACTTCCAGCTTTTCAGCCACTTTGACAAATATCTCCAAGTAAAAAAAAGTCACTTAAGTAAAATGCCCAGTTTTTCCAAAAGTTCCCCCTGGATTTCTCCCCCACTCCACACACCCACAGATGCAAATGGTAGAGCCCAAAGGCCACATTTTCAAAACAGAAAAGCAAGAACAAGCCCTGGCACTCTGTAAGGAGTCAGGAAGGAGCTGGAGTCTGCTGGCGCCTCTCCCACACAGGCTCGTGTTCTCCAAGGCGATGGTCCAGCAGGTATATTCCACTGGTCTAAGTAAGGGTCTCACCCTTTGTTACCTGTCCAAGGAAAATGGACATAACTCAGTTTACAAGGATTAGAAAAGGTATATATCCGGGCAGCTAGGTGGCGCAGTGAGTAGAGCACCGGCCCTAGAGTCAGAAGGACCTGAGTTCGGATCCAGCCTCAGATACTTCACACACACACACACACACACACACACACACACACACACACACACACAACCTAGCTCTGTGACCTTGGGCAAGTTACCCCCAATTGCCCTCCAAAAAAAAAAAAAAAGAAAATGTATATATCTAGTCCCCTCATCCAGAACTCCCAAACAAACTCTTCCCTTGGGGATCTCTGCCCCACCTCAAGACAAGGTATCTCCCTGGTCATGCTCACCCTTGCTTCAATGTACTCGATTCTCCGTTCCAGGGCTGTCAGTTTCTCATTTAATGTTGCAAGCCTTGAACGACAGGACATATCTAGTAAAAGATATAGAAGGATCAAAGTCAACATCACAACACACAGACTCAAACCATACCCCACCCCAAGAAGAGGAACTGAGACCTCCAGTAAAACACATGTTTAAAGCAAAGCTTAGGGCAGAGAGATCTTAAAATTGTAGCTTCACAGTTCAGTGTCCCCACCAAGTCTGGGGCAATTGAAGTTCCTACCCAAGAAGGCAGAAGAAAAGAGATTTTAATGGGCATTCAAGAAAGGAAAAGTCTTATAAGGAAGTTAAGGGTTTCCACTGGAGATAAAGAAAGGAAAGGGAAGGAAGCAATAGCATGGGGAGGGGGAGGGATGGCATTATTTTTAAAACTCAGGATGAAAAACGTCAATTAACTCTAGGATGGAGTCACCTGAAGAACAATGCTAATAAATGTTCATAGAAGAAATCAATGCAAAGATTATTTTTAGAACAAGAAGCACCTTAGATCATCTTCTCTTATTTTTACCTTTAAGGAAACCAAGACTCAGAAAGATGAAGTGAGTAAGCCAAGATTCTAATGGTTATAGTTCCAGTCAGGGGCAGAGCTGAGGAGAGAATATGAACCTCCAGACACCTCAGATGTGTTCTTTCTGGAGGTGGCACAGTGACTAGAGCACCGGCCCTGTAGTCAGGAGGACCTTAGTTTAAATAGAGCCTCAAACAAAACACACACACACAAAACAAGCCATGTGACCTTGGGCAAGTCACTTAACCCCAACTGTTCTACATTCCCCTCCAAAAAAGAAAAAAAAAGTATTCTTTCTACTTTCACATAAGACTCCCTCTCTTCCTCCATCCTTCAGTCCCCAATGTATTTATTTTTTAATTTTTTAATAGTTTTGTTTTTTGGAGGGGGGAAGGTAGGGTAATTGGCATTAAGTGACTTGCCCAAGGTCACACGGCTAGCTTTGTGTTAAGTGTTTGAGGTCACATTTGAACTCAGGTCCTCCTGATTCCACTAGCTGCCCCCCAATGTATTCTTTAAGTTTACTTCAATTACCACATGATATAAATGCTAGGTACTGAAGTAGAAACGAGAACTTCTGGGGAAAATAGCCACTCCACCTTAGAATTCACAAGGAAAGAAAGACAGACATAGTCTGACTTGTGCCCTGAATTTTAGAATGACAGACTTCAAAAAGCCTTAGCATAAAACAAGAGGTAGGCTCCCTATAAAGTTTTAGGCCAAGCCTGCACAACCCCACAGGCTGCTTTCCACATGCCAGAGGATTTCAGGCTGCTCACAAAAAACGTAAAGGAAACCATCCTTCATGTTTTTCAGGGGCCACCCCAAAATCCTTTGGCATGCCCGTGGGCCGCAGGCTTGTGCAGGCCTGCTTTAGGCCATGAGAAAAATCAGCATGGGAGGGACTGGAAGCTCTCAAAAATTATATTCTGAAAATACAAAAAGAAACAGAATGGAGCAGAGAAAAAAGAAAGGTGTCTATAGAAATAGATGTAGATTTTGTTTCTTCCTTTTTTGTGTATTCTAACAAGGAATGGTTCTTCAGGTGGGAGAGAGATACCATTTATAAATGAAGATGACACAAAAGCTATCAATGGAACATTTTTAAAAATAAAAAGACAGAAACAAGAGGAGGTAATGGAGGACAAATACAAAAGTGAAGGAATCTAGTAAGAAAGTAGATTACAGATATGGCTCAGATGGATGGGGCAATAATAATGGATGACAGGAAGGAGAGAAAAAAGTACCTAACTCTATTTTGCTTTGTAAATTTCTGTCTGGAAAAATGATCTTTGGATTGGAAAGGTAAGCCAGCAAGCTCAATAGGACCCAAAATCATGATACAGAAGTCCAACATGCTAATGCCATTTCAGGCATTAGTGGCACAGTGTGGGACAAGAGAGCTCTGGTCTGCTCTGCTCAGACCCCACCTGGAGTATCATGGCTGACTCGGACAAATTCTAGAAAAGATACCACTAGCCTAGAATGTGTCCAAGAAGGACCAGCATGATGGAGGGCATTTAGATCCCTCCATACTTGGATCTTTAGAAACTTTTCCCCTGTGGGGTTACAGTGGAAAGAGTGTTGGGTCTGGTGTTGACAACTGAGTTCAAATCCCAACACTTCCTAAGCCATAAGACGTTAGTCAAGTCATCTAACCTCTCTGAGCCTCCATTTCTTCATTTTTCTGCCTCACAAGGGTTGCTTTGAGGAAAGCACTTTGTAAATCTCAAAGCATGAATCACAACCATGTTACCTGGCAGCTCTACAGTCCCCAAAATCTATTTCAGAAGCAGGAACTGTGCACAAGCTACTACCCCATTCCTAACCCTCTCTAGATATTTATTAACAGAAGGAGCACAGCTCAGAAAGCCAAGAATTAGGCTGAAGAATTGGTTTCTATTTCAAAAGCAAGGGGCCCTGACAGCTTCCCTCTGGAGAAGGCAGTGATTCCCCTTAATTCTTAAAAGTGATGGGGCCTCCTACTGCTTCCCTGTACCATCTGTCACATCCAATCACAAAATTCACATTTCATCAAGCTGCAAGCACACAGATTAGGCCCAGAGTCAAGCCACTTCTTTTTTTTCTTTTTGAAGGGGGGAAGGTAGGGCAACTGGGGTTAAGTGATTTGGTCATGCCACTTCTGATGGCTAAGGATTAAAACAAAGCACTCTTATGGTTAAAATCATGTAGTTCACAAGTACAGTAAGAACATTTTCAGTATGAAGGATAAAAAAGTAAAAGAAAATATGTAATACAATTACTGATACATATGGATTTTAAAAAATCATGTTGCCATTATCCTAGGTCCAAACTATAAAAGCCTACACTTTTCTTAAGACTTCAGTCTAAATTCAGCAAGTATGAGGTGCCACTTCAGCTAAGAATAAAATGGCTGGGATTTGAGTGCTCATCAATGCAGAAATAATGTCACCATATCTGATCCAATTTTTCAAGATAAGGCTGGTGAACAAAGTGTGGCAAATAGAATGTCAGGTTATCATTAAATTCTAAAGTGGGCCTCCTGATTTATATGAAATGTTCTATCAGATAGCATAATCTCCTTTGAAAACACAGAAATGTGTGTATACTGTAACTTAAAAGAAACACTCTTCTACATCCCTTTGTTACAAAAAAAGAACTACAAATCTGAAGGGTTGAGTTCTGATCTTTCAATTCCAATATCATTAACTCCTATATTCAGATTTAAGACAAAATCAATGATCCTTTTACTCTCTCTAACCTTCCAATGGGACAGCATGGAAGTAAATAGCCTTTAAGTAAATAAACTGTTGAGTCAAAAAACTGTGTGAGGAAATGTATTAGTTTCTGTTCTCCCAGTGACACTGTCAGGAATTAACACAAAGTCAGAAAGTCCTCAACTTTCTGAGTTGATTTAGATCCAGTTCTACTGAAGATAGGTGTTTATAACTTTGTCCAATTCAGAGAATCCTGAAATATTACAGAAAGAAGAGACCTTTCCAATTGTTTAGTCCAAACCCCTCATTTTACACAGAAGGAAACGAAGGTCTAAATAGAGCACATGATATGTCTTGGGTCCTAACAGCTATTTCATGGCCAATGTAGGATTAGAAGGACCCCAAGCTTTTGACTTCTGGCGCAGGGCTCTCCTCTACGGAGCAGCATCCTCTTCTGGATTTCCCAGGACACAGAAAGGCATTCTTCCCCAAAATGGCACCATCCCCAGGACCAGTCACCTGGCTATCTACAACCCTTACAATTCTCCCTTCTTTCCAGCACAGTACCAATCGATCAACAAACATTTAAGTACCTCTTATGTGGGACAGCTAAGATAAGATCCTGCCCTGAAGTAGTCTAATAGAGATAGGACAAGAACAGAGGGAGCTACCAAAAGTATCACCTGCTAAAAGAGACACTGACTTCCAGTCCAGCCTCAGATACTTACGATCTGTATAACCTTGGGCAAGTTGTTTAATTTTTCTGGACCTCTATTTCCTCATCTGTAAAAGGGGAGGGGGGGGAGACTAGATGGTCTCTCAAGTTCCTTCTGCCTCTAGGTCTATGATTCATTCTCTAGAAAATATTATGTGAGGGCTGAAGGAGAGATCATGGAAGGCTTCTTGAACGAGGTGGTTTGGAGTTACAACTGTTTTTACCACTCCATTCCTCACCCTTCTCCAAAGTAAAGAAACTGAGGACATTAAGCCATTATCAAGGTCAGACTGACACACTGCACTTGGGAGGGGGGAGGGAAGGAATAAGCATTTATATAGCACCTACTATGTACTAGGCACTATAGTAAGCACTTTTATAAATTTATCTCATTTGATCTCCACAGCAACCCTATGAGGGAGGTGCTATTATTTTCAATATGCATATTAGTATCACCTAATACACCCGGGCCTCCTCAACCCCAGACCTAAATTTTCTTTCCACCTTAGCCATCCTCCAGGATGTTTATACCTAAGAGCTTACTATCACCTATAAGTATTTCTTTTTTTAAAAAATTCAATTTTAGGGGTGGCTAGGTGGTACAGTGAATAGAGTACCGGCCGTGGAGTCAGGAGGACCTGAGTTCAAATCTGGCCTCAGACACTTAACACAAAAACTAGCAGTATGACCTTGGGCAAGTCACTTAACTCCAATTGCCCTCCAAAAAGCAAAAAAAAATTTTTTTTTCAATTTTATTTTCCTTTTCAGCTCCAAATCCTCTTCTCCCCACCTTTCCTACCATGAGAAAGCAAGAAAAACAGAACCCATCTTGATCTACCCCTAGTCCATCACTTCCCTATCTGAAGGTGGGCAGATGGTCTATCACAAGCCCCCTGGAATTGGAGGTGGTTTTTGTGTTGCTCTTTCAAAACTGTCTTTACAATATTGTCATTACTATATAAATTTTTCTCTTGGTTCTGCTTGCTTCCCTTTTGATTAGTTCATACAAGTCTTCCTAGATTTCTCTGAAAACACCTCTTTGATCACTTCTTAAAGCACAATAGTATTCTATCACATTCATATACTATATAATTTGTTAGGTTATTCCCCAATTGAGGGGGCACCTCCTCAGTTTCCAATTCTTTGTCACAATGAAAAGAGCTGCTAGAAACACTTTTGTACACATAGGTCCTTTTCCTCTGATCTCTCTGGGATATAGACCTAGCATTGATATTATACTTATACCCGTTTGTACTTCATGATTTTAAGCTGATGTTCCCTTCTCTGATCATAACCTCCTGTTCTTATATCTCCTGACCTGCTTCTCTTCTCCTACACCAACTATTCATTTCTCTGGGCTCTCAATCCCTTGCTGTTCTCCAATTCCATCACTCCTGTCTGGCCTCATTTTCCTCCCTTCACAGTCTTGAAGGTCATCTATGCACGGCCTTCTTTGTCTACCTGCTATTCAGGCCCTGCCAACACTCAACCCTAGACCATCCCTCACCATCCACCTGGCTTTACTGCCCCTTCTCTGGAGCTAAAAATGCCAGTGGAGGAAGTCATACAAGTATGTGCTTGTTATCAAATCTTAATCAGACCCTGACAGCTACATGGCAATCAATCTTTTTATTCTTCTGACTCTCACATACGTTTCCTAGGGTATATTCCAAACCTTTTTCTTGAAGTCAGATCTGTATACCCCCATTCCATCTCTCACTGATGACCTTGCCTCCTACTTTACTGAGAAAACAGATCACTGGTTGTGAGCTCCTTCACCTTCCCTGTTCAATTCAAAACGTCCCTATCTTCCCCAAAGCCCTCCTCCTTCAGCTCCCATCACTGAGGAAAGGTGCCTCCAGTCAGATCCCCTCCTATTTTTTCCAGGAGGTTGCCCTATCCATCATTCTCTTGCTCATCTTCAGTTTCTCTATAACTAGTAGCTCCTTTCTTTCGGCCTATAACCAAGTCTCCACCATCCTTAAAAATTCTCCACTTGATCCTGCTATGTTCTCAATCTACTATCTTATATCCTGAAGGGCTTCCTCTGCCAAATTCCTATAAAGAATCCTATGCCACCTTCACTACCTTGCCACTCACCCATTCCTCAAATCCCTGAAATCTGCCTCTCTACTCAACGGAAACTATGTTCTACAAGGCCACCAAGAAAGGATCTCCAGGGTGCAAAATCTCAGGGTCTTTTCTCAGTCTTCATTCTCCTTCATCTTTTTCCATTTTTTTGACATTGCTAACCAACTCCTCACTCCTACTACTGGAAGAATTGCTCCTCCCTTGGATTCAGTGACATCATTTTTCCTACCTGACTACACCTCAAACTCCTCTCCCAAAGAAGGTGGTCCTATGTTTATCTTTCCGAACTTTCTCCCTCGGTGATATCATTGGCTCCCATGAATTCAGTTATCTCTGCTCAGATGATAAATCTATATATCAGTCCTAAGCTTTCTCCTCAACTCCACACAGTCAACTGACACTACCAGGTTATTCTTTTGGCAAGGCCAATTAAATACATTCAAAACAATTCATTATCTTATATCTTACCCACTAAGACTGCTACTCCTTCCCTATTCCTGCTAAGACACAGCTCATACCCTCAAAGTCAGCTTTAAATCAATCTTTCCACTACCTCATGCCCCATATCCCATCAGTTGCCTCCTAAGTTCTGTCAATCCTATCCCCATTGCAGCTCTAATTAGCCCTCTTTCTCCACTCACATGGCCACCATCCTAGCTCATGCCCTTCTCACCTGTCACCTTGAGTATTTAACTGATCTTTCTGTTTCTATTTGATCTGATTTCCAATCACAAAAGCTGCCCAAATAATCTTCTTAAGGCATAGGTCTGATCATGTTATTCCCTTGATCAAAAATCTTCAGTGAGGGGTGGCTAGGTGGCGCAGTGAGTAAGAGCGCCAGCCTCGGAGTTGGGATGACCTGAGATCAAATCCGACCTCAAAAAATGAGCACCCACACATAAATAATGACTAGCCGTGTAACCTTGAGCAAGTTACTTAACCCCAATTGCTTTAAAAAAAAATCTTCAGTGATTCCTTATTACTTTTAGAATCAAATATCAATTCCTCAGCTTGGCACAAAAGATCTACATACCCTAGATCCAACCCACCTTTCTAGACTGTTTACATCACCCACTCTTCTGTGTACGCCATATATGAGACTACTGGCTGTTCCCCAAATTCTCCATTTTATTCTCAGACTTCATGTAATTTACACAATCCTGCTCTCATGACCACAATGTCTACTTCCTCATCTCTAACTTTTAGAAACTTTATGTTCCTTATAGGTTCAGTTTAGTGGTTTTTTTCCTTATCGAAGCCTACCCTGGTCCAACCTCATCAAACTATCTTGTGTTTATGTTGTAGATTCCCAATAGAATGTAAGCTCCTGGAGGGCAAGGACTGTAAGGCTTCTGTATCTCCAGAATCTGGCACAGCTTGTTGCACAGATTAAGTCATGGGCTGAACTGAAATGGAGACTTCTCATCCCATATAGCTCTAATTTCTGGGGTTGGAGTCCCCGCTTCTGGCAAGCTGTATTCCACTTCTATGCCTTAACCATCACTGGAGGCACAGTTATATTTCTCATCTCTCCTGCTAGACTACAAGCTTTTTGCAGGCAGGGTCTTGCTCACCTTTACATACTCCCCCCAAAGTGCCAAGGCCTCCCCCAGAAAATCGCTCAAGAAATACCTGAGGAGGGGGCGGCTAGGTGTCGCAGTGAATAGAGCACTGGCTCTGGAGTCAGGAGGACCTGAGTTCAAATCAGACCTCAGACACTTAATACAAAACTAGCCGTGTGACCTTAGGCAAGTCACCTTAACCCCAACTGCCCATCCAAAAAGCAAAAAAAAAAAAAGGAAATACCCGAGGAAGGGAGCCATGAAGGAGAAAGAACTCTGGACATGGAGTCTGAGGGCTGACTGGCATCCAAAGGAAATGACAGTAAAGAGGAGGTCGCGCTGTATCCTAGGGCCGTCTGACCTGCAGCTGAGACCTCCCCCCTGACAGCAGGGGCCTTACTTTTCTATCTCCATCTACTTTGCACACAGTAGGCGCACAGTAAGTGCCCAGCACTGATTCACTGCCTGAGTCTCTGGGTCAGTTTCCCTGACGGTAAAGCACGGGGTCGATGTCCCTCCTTCTCCCCCCCCCCCACCTCCCCACCCTGGGGGGCCTTTCTAGGCCCCTCCCTCCGTCACTTCCGCTCTCTAGGGCCGTAGCCCCCCGAGCCTTGAAGGGGAGCTGCCTGAGGGCAGGGGCTGCGCCTTTACTCCCCGTCTCCCTCCCTGACCCATGACCTCCCGGCTTCCCAGCCTGGGGGGGAGCACGGGAACTCTCTTTCCCTTCCCCCGGAAGCGCTCGAGAAGGGGGGAAGGGACCGTCTCCTCTGGGCCCCAATGGCAAAGGGCGCCCCTACCAGGGGTGGGGGAGGGGTGCAGGGCGAGGGTCACAGCTGGAGGCCCGGTGCGGGGGCGGGGTGTGGCGGAGGTTGGGGAGACTGCAGGTTGGGAGGCAGGAGTGCAGCCGCCTTCACCGACTCCTCCAAGAGCTCACCGAACGAGTTAAGGAAGTCCGCGATCTTCTTGATGCTGCTGGTGATGACCTCGATGTATTCGCGGTTTGCCCAGTCCTGGTGGATCTCCCGCTGCACCGGATCCTCCTGCCCCGCCATGGCCCCCGCCCGACCCAGCGCGCTTGCGCCGCCCACGCCGGAAGCGCGCTCTTGGCTCGCGCCCCGCCGGCTCCCGGAAGAATCGGCAGCAGTGCGCGTGCGCACTCCTCACCGCCGCCCCCGCCTGACTCTGCAGAGAACCTCGGAGGAAGGGGGGTTGCGCGTGCGCCTTGAGCCCAGTGTGGTGGTGGGTGGGAATGTGAGGGAGGAGCCTCCCAGCTGTTGAAGGCCGTTAGGGGGAGCGCGCATGCGCCGACCCGACCAGGCAACCTTGGCCTCTGAGGTCTCATTCTGAACAGCGGTCACTTAAGGGCTGAAGAGCCTCTGAGATCACTTTCAAAGTGCCCTTCGAAAGCGGAAGGGTGGTGCAGCGGTTTGAGTCCTGGAGCCCTGGGTTCAAGCTGCCTCTGCCACAGCCTGGTTGTGTGACCCTGGGCAAGTCACCTAGCATCTCTGTGCACTAAGCAGCTCTCAGCAGGAACATCCGCGGCGGGTGCTGATCTGCATCAGTGGAGGAGAAAGGGAAGTTCCCCATAGCAGGGACATGACTGCTTGGGAGAGCAGAAGACAGAGGACCTGCTCCCTGTTCATAAACAATAGTAACCCTAGCTGACATTTTATCAACCGAGCAGCATAAATAATAAATAATAAATTAAGCGCCTACTATGTGCTACATGCCCTGCGCTAAGCGCTGGGAGGCCACACCGTCCCCGTCCTCAAGGAGCTCACAGTCTAGCGGGGGAGACAACATGTAAATACACGGAATCAAAGCAAGCTCTGTACTGGAGAATTAGGGAAAGAATGATGCGTAATAGGAGTTGTTAGCTTGTGTCCCTTCTGCCCAGCTGGGGGACCCGAGAATCAAACTGCACCAGACGTCAGTTTTCAACGGAGCTTTCCTCCTTAAAATGCATTGTTGCACAATTCTGAAGCATTCATGATGAAAAATGCTATCCACCTACGGAGAAAGAACTGATTGACTCAACGCAGATTGAAGCATACTTTTTTTTCCTTGTGATTTGGGGGGCTGTTTACTTTCACAACATGACTCATATGGAAATATGTTTTGCATGACTGCACATGTATAACATGTCAAATTGCTTGCCTTCTCAGTGAGGGGGGAGGTGAGGGAGAAAGAGAATTTGGATCTCAAAGTTTTGAAAGATGAATGTTTAAAAAATTTTACATGTAATTAGGAAAAAATATTTGAAAAAAGACTCTGTTGTCACAGGTGATGGCTTTTTAGGAGATAGAAGGATTGCCAAGGTAATTAGGTGATGTAGAAAGAAAAGAGATCAATAATTTTTAAATGGGGGGGGGGGGTTGGACTAGATGACCTCTAGGGGCCCCTCCAAGGTCCCTTCCAGCCCTAAATCTATATCCCAAGACCTCAAACCTATGGTTTACAAAAGGCTGACGTTGCCTCCCAAAATCTTAGAGCTGGAAGGATTTCCAGAAGCCATCTGGTCCAGTCCATGCCAGAGTAAGAAACCCCTCCCCAACATACACGGCAGGTGGCCTTTGCTTTAAGACTTCAGGGAGAAGAAGGTCACTGACTTCTCAGGCAACCAGTTACCTATAGGACTATTCTGGTTATTAGGAAGTGGAAAGAGGTCTGGTGTTTGAGGCAAGAGGACTTGCCCTCAAATCTGGGACTGTCTGGGTCTGTTTCTTCTTTTGTAAAATTCAGGAGGCTGTATTACACGACTTCTCAGGTCCCTTCCAAACTTAAATTTCTGATCCCATGGTACTTTTCCGTTGTGCAAAGCTAAATCTGCCTCCAGGTAGATTCTATCCATTGTTTCTAGTTCTGCCCTCTGGCCAACCCAAAGGAGCCCAATCTCCTTTCTAAAGGACAGCCTTCTAATGTCTGAAGACAGCTACCATGTTCCCTCTTAAGTCTTTTTTAGGCTAAAAAAAGGCCAGCTCCTTCCACTGATCACCAAGTGGCATTGACTTGAAAGGATTCCACATAATCCTTTCCTCACTAAAACCTAAGAGGGAGGCAGATAAGTAGTCACATTCCCATTTTATAGATGAATAACTTGCCCAAAATAATCCTAAGTGTCAGAAACAGGTTCTGAATTTAGTAGCAGGTTGCCTAGTAACAAGAGTTGGCAATTTAGGGGGAGGGGAGTAATCCTGGAAATTGGCTGGTTTAGGGAGAGAGAAGGCACACCATTCATCTCCATCACTCTCCATAAGGAAGAAGCTACCCCAAATCAAAGATTTGGAGTGAGAAGGGATTTTATAGATCATCTAACCCAAACTCCTCCCCATCTACAGATGGGGCCCCAAAGGGAGGGACTTACCCAGGTTCACAAAGCTTGTGAATAAAAGAGCCAGGGCTTCTGTGCTCTTTCCTGTCTTTTTTTAGGCAACCCCAAATGAACAGAGCTGTGGAATTCAAACTGGCCAAAAATGTGCACTGCCTATATTAGAAAAATCTTTCATTTTGTTCTGGGGCTGTCAGTCTCCTTGTTGAATATCTTTTTTAATTAGTTTCTCCTGAGCTATTACAAGGATAAGTCAAGGGAGCCAGCTGCCTCAGTCATGCAAAGCTGAGTATACACAATATATAAGATATATCCCTTCTATCCCAAGTATACCATGCTAAATTTTATATCCTTTCCTTGGCAGCTAAATAGTACAGGTAGAGGGCTGGGCCCAAAGTCAGGAAGACCTGAGTTCAAATTTGATCCCACATATTTGCTGTGTGACCCTGGACAAGTCACTTAACCTCCATCTGCCTGAGTTTCCTCAACTGTAAAATGGGGATCATAATGGCATCAAATAATGATGGAATATTTGTAAAGCATTTAGCATAGTTTCTGACACATGTGTGCTTAGAAAGTGCTTGTTTCCTTCCCTCCTTTCCTCCAGTATAAACTTTGCTAGTGATAGTGCTAAGTTACGATGCCATATCTGTGCTGGCCTGTTTGGTCCCTGGAAGCTCACAGACACCACAAGCAGAGTGGCAGAGTCAAAATGGCAGTGGATTTGGCTTCAGGAGAGTTCAGTTGGAGATCTGGCTCTGTGACTCACCAGCCTTGGGACTTGGAACAAATCACTTTGTCTCAGCCTGTTTCCTCATTCAATTTGACAAACTCATGAAGTGCCTGCCTACTGCAAGTTAACACCCACAGCACTGTCAGCATAGCTTGGGGGATAGAGCTGTCCCTGGGTTCAAATCAGAGCTGGCTGTGTGACCCTGGTCACATTGCTTAATCTCTTAGTGGCCTAGGAAATTTTGACCCACAGTATTAGACTGAAAGAGAAATAGTGGCCATTAAACCATAAGGATCCCTGTGGACCATATTGACTTAGAAAACCACATATTGACATGATATATGTTGTACTATATTTTGATATAGTTCATTATTTCCCAGTTATCTGGTTCAGCCTGAACTGGAGGGTGCTGTGGGTGCTGGATGGTGTTTGACACCAGTTTTTTTTAATTTTTTGGGAAGGCAGGGCAATTGGGGTTAAGTGACTTGCCCAAGGTCACACAACTAGTAATGTTAAGTGTCTGAGGTAGATTTGAACTCAAGTCCTTCTGACTCCAGAGTTGGTGCTCTATTCACTGCACCACCTAGCCACCCTGACCACTCTTCTTAACACCTTAAATTGCAGAGAAGGTGTGGATCTGTATTAGTAAAAGTTTCCTTACTGGGCAATTCCTTATTCTTATGAATCCCAGATTCACTCCCTATCATATCTAATGTATAAGGCACTATTTTGGATGCTGGGAATACCAAGATAAACCAAAATACTGTCACTGCCTTCACTGACCTTATATTCTACTGAGGAAATACTGAGAAACGAGCTGTCAGGTAGAAGATGAAGAGAGAACCAGATACTGTAACACTTGAAAATTGGAGGACAGTGAGTGGACACCTTCAGCCCAGGGAATCAGGGCAGGGTTTCTGAATGAGGTGAAACCTGAGCTGAGCTTTGAAGGAACAGAAATATGCCAGAGAGCTGGAAGAGGGCAGTGTAAGATCAGGTAACAGCTGGTCCAGTGTGACAAGAGGGTGGAGAACAGGACAACCATAGCATGAGATAAGGCTTCACACACTGGATGTCCGGGATGTCATTTGTCCTTTTTTCTCAAAGAGGGCCGTGACATCAGGAAGTTGATGCCATGACATGCAAGTGAATTGGAGTTAAGCGAGGCAGGCTGTGCAAAGTCACCAGCCTCACTCTCTCCTTCAGAGCCATCTGGGTCCAGTGGAAAGATATAGATCAGAACAACTGGAGATGACCCAGGATGCAATGGGAGACCTTGGACTTTTTAAGGTCTCAGTTTGACTGAGGCAACTCCCATTGTGATGAAGGCTCACATACTCTGCTACGTGAATGTCTCCAAAAATTGCCTCCACAATTTTTTTCACACTGTTCCTGGAATATCCTCAATGCTGTCCCCCATCCCTCATTGCCTGGATTCTTACTCATCCTTAAATCCTAGAACATAATGTTTAAATTTTATAGCATGGTGTTGTGGATAGACTGCTGGCCTTGCAATCAAGAGCAGTTGGGTTTAAATACTACCTCATATGCTACTACCGATTTCAGAAAAACCTGCAAAGACATACATGAACCAATGCATAGTGAAGTGAGCAGAACCAGGAGAACACTGTACACAGTAACAGTAACACTCTTCTATGATCAGTTATGATAGACTTAGCTCTTCTCAGCAATACAATGATCTAAGACAAGGCCAAAAGACCCATGACAGAAAATTCTATCTGCATCCAGAGAAAGGATTATGGAGTCTGAATGCAGATCAAATCATGCTATTTTCACTTTTTAAATTTTTTTTGGTTTTTTGTGGCTTTTCCCTTTTGTTCTTTTTCTTCTTTCACAACATGACTAATATGAAAACAGGTTTCCATGATTGCACACATATAACCTATATCAGATTGCTTGCCATCTTTAAAGGGGAGGAAGGGAGAAAAATTTGGAAATCAAAATAGTATAAAAATGAATAGTTAAAACTATCTTTACACGTAATTGGAAAAAATAAAATACTATTTACCCAAAAAAGTTACTTCTGCTCTCTGAGCCCGTTTGCTCATCTATAAAATGGGAATTATACAGTTATCCTTTCTACATTGAGACTTTCCCCATTGTGGTTTCATTATATCACCGGTCAGCATAAGAAATTAAATGAGAATTTTTGGTAGTTTTGTGGAAGCTGTAGACAATGCATGAAGGCCAGCATATGACACAGAAAAAGTTTAGAAATTCAGAAATGCATAAAATATATGTATAGTATTATATAATATTAAAATGTTTTATTTTTAAATACAATAATAATTCATATTTCTTCTCTGCTACAAAGGGAGTGTCAAAACATGTTACTAGATTTAACTGGATTTTTCATTACTGGATGGGGTAGAGTGAAGCACTGATAACCCCCTTGATATGGAAGGGATAACTGTAATACTTGCAGCACTTATAGAATTATTATGGGACCCCAATGAGAGAAGTAAAGCACTTTACAAAACTCAAAGTATTATATAAATGTCAGTTATTATTATTAAAGCACTTTTAATAGACATGTATTTCTACTGACTCAGCCCACTACTCCTTCTCTGTGATTTAAGAGTCTTCATGAGTTATTGGTGAAAAATCTATCATCCTGAAACCAGTCTGGTGATGGGTCCCTTCAAAATTAGCTGGCCTGGTCTTCAGACAGAGGTATAGAGGGCATCACTGGGTCCATCCTTGAAACTCATCCAGTTTGGCATTGCCTGCTAGGATTTGTCCTTTACTGGCAAAACCTTCAAAAAAGTTCAAGGTTGGTCCAGAAGAAAAAATATGAGCTTGCACCCCGCTCCCCTTCTTTGCAGAGGTAAGGAATCTTGGATGTGAAATATGCATTTACACTTGGACTCAGTTGAGTCCAGTGGCTGGACTTGGCCGAAAAAAATTGTTCAACTTTTTTTTTGGCTCTCTTTTCAATTATTTGTTAAAAAGGATAGATCCGTCTGAATAAATGTTTTGCTTCTGTCTTCTCAAAAAAAAAAAAAAAAAGGATAGCTCTTTGCATGGCAGGGGGAGGGGGGAAGGGGAAGAGTATAAAAACAAACTATGTC
Source organism: Gymnobelideus leadbeateri (assembly GCA_011680675.1). Lineage (NCBI taxonomy): Eukaryota > Metazoa > Chordata > Mammalia > Diprotodontia > Petauridae > Gymnobelideus > Gymnobelideus leadbeateri. Next base: position 494,519 of record WOXC01004059.1, read on the forward strand.
ATTAAAATGGGGGGGAAGCAAGGTTTTGGTCACCTCTATGTCACAGTGAGGTGTCAATAGTTGCTTACTTTTAAGGAGATGACACCTTTTTTAAAAAATTAATTTATTTATTTTTAGTTTTTACCATTCCCTTCCATAAGATTTTGAGTTCCAAATTTTCTTTCCACCTCTCCTCTCCCCCCCACCCCAAGATGGCATGCAATCTGATACAGGCTCTACTTATACATTCATATTAAACATTGTCACATTAGTCATGTTGTAAAGAAGAATTAGAACCACTGTGAGAAACCATGAGAAAGAAGAACCAACGACAAAAAGAGAGCAAATACTATGCTTTGATCTGCATTTAGACTCCCTAGTTCTTTTTCTGGAAGCGATACTGTTTTTCCATCATGAGTCATTTGGAGTTGAGATGACACCTTTTAAAGCCCAGCTCAAATGTCACCATTTTGTGAAGCCTTCCCTGATTTTCCTTCTAAATAATGATCGTCTGTTCTCAGACTTCATGTAGTACATTGTTCTATACTTTTCTAAAGCACTTATATACTTTTAAACAAACATCCGTTTGTTTCTTAATTTCCTACCTTACTTTTCATTTAAATTTTTTTTCTGAACTTAAACACTGAAAAAACAAAAAGGTATTTCCATACACAAAATAGAGCACAAAAAGAAGATTCTATATAAACTGTGAATCTCCATTTCATACCACTTAACACGTACTAGCCACATGACCTTGGGCAAGTCACTTAATCCCAATTGCCCTGCCTTCCCCCCTCCAAAAAGCAAAATAAAATAAAATAAAAGGTCATCTGTCTAGAGATATGATTGGTTATTGTATTGATCAGAGTTCTTAAGTCTTCCAAAGATGTTTTTTCATTACAAAGTTGCTGTCCTTGAATAAATTGTTTCCTTGGTTCTGCTCACTTCACTCTCTATCAGTTCATCCTACCCAAGATTCTCTGAAATTATCTTTTATAATTTCTTATGGAATAATTATATTCCATGATTTGTTGAGCCAGTCCCCAATTGTCTAACAGGCAGTCTAAGGCATCCCTTAGATTTTAGTTCTCTTTTTAGCCCTCAGAGTCTCAGATATTTAGTGTGACCCTGGGCAAATCACTTAACCTCTTTGTTCTTTAGTTTCCTCATCTGTTAAATGGGAACAATAATAATACCTATGTCTCAGAGTTGTTGGGAGGATAAATTGTTGTTATACACATATACACAAAAGTACATATTCATGCATATATACATATATGTATGTGTGTGTATATGTACACACACATAGCTTTGCAAACCTTAAAGCAGTATATAAATGCTTGCTTTTATTATTAATGCTGGCTTCTGACTCTTTACTCCCTGGTATTTATCCTCCTTCTTCCATATCCAGACTTGTTTTCCACTAAAGAACTGTTCTGTACCCAACACAGCTGAGACTGCATTCAGTCCTTGGGTAGCCTGGTCTTTAATGAAAGTTCTTTCATAGCCTGGTGGCAAACCAAGTCCTTTCACCATTTGGCGTTGAGTAGCTGCCTTATTCCTGGTCCTTTGTTTTCTCTTTGTTTTGTTTTGGTTGTTGTAGGTTTGGTTTGGTTTTACCAAGACTTGGTTGTCAGATTCTATCTCTAGCTGGAGTTCATGAGAGTGAAATTGAATGTTCATACCTTTGCTTATTCCTCACTATGCTCTTTTGAGTTAACTCCACAGCTAGGTTATAGGCTTCCAACAATTCTTTCAGGCAAGGAACAAGCATTTTATTAAGTATATACTGTGCACTAGGCATTGGGCCTAAGCTCTAGGCATTTAAAAAAAAAAAAGACAAGGGCAGCTAGGTGTCGCAGAGAGTAGAGTGTCAGCCCTGGAGTCAGAAGGACCTGAGTTCAGATCGGGTCTCAGACACTTAACGCACAAACAAAAACCTAGCCGTGTGACCTTGGGCAAGTTACTTAACCCCAATTGCCCTCCAAAAGGAAAAAAAATTTAAAAAAAGATAAAATAGTCCTTCCCCTCAAGGATCTTTTATTCTAAAGAGGACAGCATCATGCAAAAAAAAATGTATATATAAGATATATACAGTATATAATATATTTATGTATATATGTAGTATATATTTATATGGGTATGTATATATAGTATATAATATATATTTATACATGCATATATATAATATATATTTATATGTGTATGTATACAGACAGAGTATACACACACACACACACACACACACACACACACACACACATAGAGAACAAAGTATGTATGTATATATATAGTAAAGGAATCTCAGAGAAGAATGGTTCTAGCCCAGTAGAAATATGCAGCTTGGATTAAAATAATGTGACCACTTCAGGGAATTCATTATTCACACTAAATGCGATCTAGCTGTTATGCCTCACTCATAGGAAACACTGAAATTTGTCTCATACAGCTCTTAAACCTCTTTTCTCTGTTTTCAATTTCAAAAATAAATGGATTGGAGTTTTTTTTGAGGCAATTGGGGATTACTTTGTACTTACTGCATATATTTTTTGTATTTATCCACATAAGTACAGGTTGTTTCCCTCCCAGTAGAATGTCAGTTTCTTAAATGTGGCTACTGTTTCATTTTTCCTTGTACCCAAAGCACCAAGCACAGTGCCTGGAATATAGTGAGCACTTGAGAATGAATGAATGAATGATGAATGAATGAATGAATGAGTAATGAGTAAAAGGATGTCTTTACACCAACACTAAATTTGTTTCTTTGTTACTTTTAGCCCTTGCTCCTCCTCCTGCCCTCTCAGGTCAAACCTAACAAGTCTAATCCTTCTTCCCTGTGAGAGACTTTCAATTACTTAAAGGCAGCTATGTGTCTCTTAAATCTCTCTTTTCCGTATAGAATATCTCCAGTTCTTTCAACCAACCCTCATAGGCATGTTCTTTCAAATCCTGCTTCCCCTTCTCTGGCCACTTTCTAAGCTATGAATGCCCTTCTGGGTCCTCCTCTGTTCACTTGCTTCCTTCCCTCTGCTTGATTTCCTTCCACCACTGTGGCCACCCCTCCCCGTCTCCCCCACCTTACTGTGTAGACCCTGTCTCTCTCAGGTCTATGACCTCCTTTTAAGTGTCAGGATTACTTCTGAAGTCCAGTTCCCACCATACAAGTCATCCCTAAAAACAAGACGGTGATAGGCACCATGGTCAGAGAGGACCTTCAAGGTCAAGAGGCCAAAGAGAAGGCCCTGCAAGGAGACAGATGGGAGCTTTCAGGGCCAACATGGCAGAACACTCCTTTGGCCCCAAAGAACTATCTCTGGCCACAGCATGTGCTGTCGGCTACCAAGTAGAAGGAACATGTCCATTCCTTGCCACCTACCAATTTCTAGCCTAGACAAAGTTACACCTAACTTTTTCTCACCTGTGCCAACCATCTCTTCATTTTTCATGTGGTTGCAGACTGAATTCATTTCTTCATCATGTTCCAGTGCACACCTGTTACTTTCTCCTTCTCCTTCACTTTTCTCTGCTCATACAGCCACCATCCTAGTGGATAGCCTCCTAACCTCAATTTTCTCACTATAACCAATGTCCTTCATACAAAAGCCAATGTGTTTTTTCCTAAAGTGTGAAGCTGACAACCTCACCCTCTCCCTAACCTCATCCTCTCTCCCCTTGTACTCAGCCTCCCTATTATCTTTGGGATCAAATATAAATTTCTTTGCTTGACTTTTAAAGCACACCAACAACCTGACCCTTCCCTTCTGGTCCCTCCACATCTCTGGTCCACTCGTATTTGCCTGTTTGACCTTCCAGATCCTATTTCTGTGTTGTTCCCTATCCTTAGAATGGTATCTCTCATCCCCTTCACTTTTTTTTTTTAAAGCAATTGGAGTTAAGTAACTTGCCCAAGGTTACACAGCTAGTTATTTTTGTGTGGGCGTTAACTATCTGAGGCCTGAACAGATCCTGAGTCCTCCCGAATCTGGGGCCAGAGCTCTTACTCACTGCGCCACCTAGCCACCCTCATCCCCTTCACTTCTGAGGATCCTTGGCTTCCTTCCAGACTGATCAAATGCCACTTCCTCTGGACTATCTTTCCCCCTCCCTCACTACTAGTGCCTTCATCTCTTTCATCTACTCTGTAGTCTTGTAGTCTCCCCATTAGAATATAAGCTCCTTGAGGGCAGGGACTGTTTTTGCTTTTTATTTGAATCCTTGGTGTTTGGCATGATGGTCTAGCAATAAGTACTTAATAAATGCTTGTGAAATAATTTAAGAGATTTAGTCCAGAACTTTGGGTGAGGGTATTACAAGCCAGAGAGGATGAGAAGCCCTATCCCCTCTCTTTGGGATCAGGCCACCCCCAGAATGAATCTGGACTCTAAATGAGTGTGGAATAAGAGGACTTTATGTGAAGGGGGCCTGTGAGTCATAGGTAATATTTTCATCTTAGAGATGAGAGATCTAAAGGTCTGAGAGCTGGTTAGTGTTAGAATTGGGGACTGAATTTCCAGTTTCTTACCTCCAAATTCAACACTCTTCCCACTATACCACATTGCTGGTTCATACTGGTTCAGTGGCAGCTATCAGAGAGAGCACTGAACTTGGATCTAGGAAGACCTGAGTTAAAATCCAGCCTCATCTAAGTTACTAGCTGGGAGACCCTGGGCAAGTCATTTAACTTCTACTTCAGTTTCATCTGTAAAATGGGAGCGCCTATATCTTAAAAGATTGCTGTGAAGATAATATTTGTAAAACTCTTTGAAAACCTGACTATGTAAATGCTAGCCACAACCACCCCCACCACCACCACCTGATACCTGATAGGAGGGAACACATATCATATATACCACCAAGCCATCCAATTAACTAATATGGCTTCAGAGACTTCTCTGAAATTCTACCAGGGAGAGAGATTTCATTTTTCCATGCCCAGTACCTACCTAGCACATAGTAGGTCCTTAATAAATGCCCTGAATTGAGAGGAAGCACAGCACAGGCGGCCGTAGTCAGAGGCACTGCTACTTACTACCTGCCTGACCTTTGGCAAGTCCCTTCTCATTTTCAGGCCTCAGTTCTTCTGTAAAAACAAGGGGCTTGCACAAGATGACTTCTAAAGTTCCTTCTTGGCTCTAAATCTGTGAGCCTATTAATAGAATGCTTACACTCTTAGTTCAAGTACTTTAATACACAACTGTCCTTCAGAGATTGATATTATTTACAATAATGTGATTTTCTTCTTTTGATTAAGGGGAAAGAAATCACCTATCATTTTGCTGAACAAAGTCTTTATTTTGGTAATAGCTCATGAACATGAACTAAATACCCACCTTTGCTCCTTTCTCTCATGTCTGAAATAGTTTATAAGTCTTCTGGGACAATCCCCACACTTTTTTTTTTTTTTTTGGTTTTTGGAGGGCAATTGGGGTTAAGTAACTTGCCCAAGGTCACACGGCTAGGTTTTTGTTTGTGTGTGTCTGAGGTCGGATCCGAACTCAGGTCCTTCTGACTCCAGGGCCGACGCTCTACTCACTGTTCCACCTAGCCGCACCCCCACACTTTCAAACTTCAGGGAATCCTGGAAAATACACCGGACCTGGGAACAGAGGATCTGTGTTCAAATCCTACTTACTAGCTGGGCACATCAACTCTGAGCTTTCCCCCTTTCATCTCCATAATAGGATAATACTTGCATTATCTAGTAGTAGATAGAAAGTTGACTTCAGAGCCAGGAAGACCTGAGTTCTAATTCTGCTTTGACTTCTTGCCCATGGAATATTAGGCAAACAAATCACTTAACTTCAGTATTCCAGATAACTCTCAAGGATGATTCTTATCCTTTATCCTTAGTTTTCAAAGAAGATTAATGACTTTGAGACTGACTTTCAAAGGACCAGGTTCTCTGACTCAAAGAGCTGTATGAAACCACACAGGAAAGCCCTTGCCAATGGGGATCGGAATTATTATGACCATACCTATCTAGCCCCTGCAGTCAACAACAGGCTAACCCTTTTTCTTCTCACCACAATTCACTGTCATTGCTATAGCTTGGTGCTCCAATTTGTATTCCCTTTAAACTTGGGGATTCCTTCTTTACTCAATAGGATCCCAGATCTAGAAGGGACCTAGGAAGCCAACCTAGTCCAAACCCTTTATTCTTATATATATATTTTTAAACAGGCACAGACACGTGGGCTGAAGGAATGTAAGTGACTTAAGCAGGGTCACACAAGGAGTGTCTGAAGCAGAATCTGAACCCAAAGTCCTCTGCCCCTTCAGAAGCAGTTACTCCTACTTAACTGTTTGACCTTGGACAAGTGACTTCCATTCAATGGGCCTCAGTAAGATGAGAGGAGTAATATCTCAATGCCCCTTGCAGCCTTTTTTTTTTGCTTTTTTGGAAGGCAGTTGGGGTTAAGTGACTTGCCCAAACTCACACGGCTAGTAAGTGTGTTAAGTGTCAGAGGCCTCATTTGAACTCAGGTCCTGTGCTCTATTCACTACGCCTCCCAGCCGCTCTGTCCCTTGCAGCCCTGATGCCTATGCGCGTTGTACACTCTCCCTCTGGTTCCATTCAAGTTACAAGTGATTCGAGAAGTTGGAGGAAGCCCCGAATAGGGAAGAAAAAGCAGGGGCAGGATACGACCCGTCAGCTAGCTGGTAGAGGGGAAAATGTGTTTTTAGTAACCCTGCCCCAGGCAGGGAGAATGAATGCACCAGGAGAGAGTCAAATTCAAATCCGAGATCCAGGTGTTCCGAAAGGGTCGAGATCTAGGGGCTGGCAGAGGACGAAACCCTCCGGGGTGGCCGCTCCTCGCGGGAGTCTCCAGGCCTCCCACGCCCCCTACCCCCTCCTGGCCACGGGCTCTTCCCGCGGGGCCTGGGTCACAAAGGCCGTTGCCAGGCGCCCAGCAGAGGAAAGATGCGGCCCCGGGAGCAGCGGCCGCCACTCGGGAGCGTGCGACCCGCAGAGCCCAGCAGGTGAGTTCCCCATCCCGTCCAACACCCGCTCCGGCAGCTGGGACTAGAGCCGGGCTCCGGCTCTGGCCAGCCTCACCTTCTTGTCCCCACCCCGGGCAAGGTCCCCTTTCCTCCACCACCCCCGGGCTAAAGGGAGACCATCCCTTTCTGCCCGGCTAGGAGGCGGATCTATCTCCACACCCACCCGGGGAGCTCCAGCCACTCGAAATACCACCGTCGGCCTTGGAGGTGACACACAGCTCGGCTGCAGTTCTGCATCCCTATTTTCCAGGTGGAGAAGTTGAGGTACAGAGCTATGCCTAGGGCTCTTCTGATCGTTCTGGGCGACCACCTTGTTCCCCTCTTTTCTTGGTCATCCGAACCTACATAGTTAAGGGACTTGGGGAGAACTCAAGGCCGTAAGACTGCCTTGAAAAGAACATATTTACGGGTGGCTAAGTGGTGTGGTGAATAGAGCAACGGCCCTTGAGTCAGGAGGACCTGGGTTCAAATGCGGCCTCAGACACTTAACACACTTAGTGTGACTTTGGGCAAGTCACTTAACCCAAACTGCCCCTCAAAAAAAAAAAAAGGACATATTTAGTCTCATTGTTTCATGAAAAGCTCATTGTAGTGAAAGCAGATCTGGGTTCTAATCCTGTTCCACTAGGAATTATGATTTTGAGCAGTCACTCTCATTCCCTGGCCATTTCCTCATTTGTAAAAAGTGGAGTGGGTAGATGGTCTCATAGATAGATTCTCTAAGGCTATAAGTTCCAATTCATACATTTCTCAGGAAACCGATCCTGCAATTAAAATTTGTCTTGGTGTTTCCCAATGAGTAAAGTTAAATGAGGCTGAGGGCAGGGAAAGAGATTAATTTTGTCCTTTTCAGTTATATTCCTAAAATTGCATGGAAAATAATGCACTCAATTTTAATATTGTGGACACAAAAATAGAATATTTGGGTGAGGTGTTCAGAATGTGTAATGATTCCTTTACTTCTTGGAGTTTTTTAGGGAGATCAGCTCATTAAGATTTATTTCCACTAAATAATAAGATTTCCACAATTGATTCTCAGTCACTACTTGAACACAAGGCATGTACAAATGACTCTATTAGGCCCTGCTTATAAGAATTCCGGGGGGGGGGCGGCTAGGTGGCCCAGTGAGTAGAGAGTTGTCCCTGGAGTCAGAAGGACCTGAGTTCGGATCCGGCCTCAGACACTTAACGCACACACAAACAAAAACCTAGCCGTGTGACCTTGGGCAAGCTACTTAACCCCAATAGCCCACCAAAAACAAAACAAAACAAAACAAAACAAACAAAAAAAAAGAATTGTGGGGGAAATATTGTAAATTGATCTGGGAATTGTTTTAGCCCTACCTCTCCACACCTCCAAAAAGCAAAAACAACAACCTCCCAAACCAGTTCTCAGCGACAGGTTTATCATTTGGGTGAAACTTGTTCCTCAAACTCACTGTCACAAACTAAGGTGGTGTGAACCTTTACAACTTTCAGGACTAAAATTGAATGGGATCTCCCAGGGTTGAAAATCTAGTCCTTTGCCCTTTGTAGATGGAGAAAGAAGGGTCAGAGAAAGGCACATTTGTCTGGGAAAATGAGAGGAATCTTTATCACCCTGGGTACTGAGAACTGTAGAAGTGGAGAATCCACATATAATCCTTAACAAAGCAGCAAAACTTGGTTCACTGGAGTTAAAAGGGAGGACGGAGAGGGATATCAAATACTAAATAAAAGGCTTGGCTATGAATATAATATATATTCTAGACTAGTAAATGTCCCATCCAGAACCAGAAGCTGGCTTTTATTTTAAAAAGTAGTTGGTATTTGGAGATCTTTCTTTTTCCAGAGCCTGATCTAGAGCCATTTTAACAGATTATTTATCTTAATACCTTAGAACCTCTTTAAGGGAACTAAAATGACTGGCCATTTGTAGAGGAAAAACATGATTTTTAATGCATAAGAAGTGCTGAAAACAGCTTTTGCCCCTTAATGAAGAGAAGTTCCATATGTCAATTACTCTCCTTTAGGTGTAACAATGGCAGGATATCAGCTCTGGTCACCATGGACCCCACTGGATGAGAGTTTCCAGTGGCTTCGACATACAACACCTACCCCTTCTTCCAAGCACCCCTTTAGGGCCTCTCACTGCTTCCCACACACTCCTTCAGACCTGGAAGTGCAGCTTTGCTTCCAAGAGGTCACCCTTGTCCTAGACAGCCCCTTTCTAGAACCTGGGGTGAGCCCCAAATTGCCCTGTCACACATCAGAGCTCCGAACGATGAACAGTAAGAAAGGTCTCGTCAGGAAGCCTCAGCCTGTCCGCCTCAGTGGAGTGGACTCTGTCTTTGGCAGGATCATCACGGCTCAGCCCCCAAAGTGGACGGGGACATTTCGAGTTTCAGACAAATCAGCATTTTGCAAAATCATCAGTCGGGAGCATCAGTGGCCCACTGGACTAAAGGAGCCTCAAATCCAAATGACAGTGACTATGTGTAAGCAGATGCTACGGTCTATCCTCTTACTATATGCAACTTACAAGAAGTGCACTTTTGCCTTGCAACACTCCAAGTAAAACCCCTCCCTGGTTTGCAGTCACACTCATACCATGTCCTTTGGTAAGTGTCTGGAGTTTATGGAAACTCACGTAAAGAAAACTGCAACATCATTGGAGCTGTCTTACCTCTTCTGTCAAGACAAGACAATGCAGGAGTCCCCCCCACCAAAAAGGGCCGGTGACACAGAGCAAGAAAGAACGTCTTTCACTTGTAAAATTAAACCACTTTAAAAATTTAGTCAAACTAGCACATGTACACGTGATAATGAAGAGCATTAAACAAACAGTATATACAAAAGAGCACAGGGGCTGGCTTGTTATTCTTTTAAATGTAAGGCAACAAATGGCTATAGTTTTTAAACAGTGGGAGGAGTATACGGTGCATGGTCTGTTATGTGAACAAGATGAAGCCAGAGGCATCAAATCCAGCACTCTGTTAGATGGGTCATAAGTCAAAAAGAGAAGCCTGGAAGGAGAAGGAAGAAAATCCAAACAGATAGAAACACACCAGATTAAACAGAGACATTCTAGCATGACAGAGATGGGGGAGAGACAAGGCTGGGAGGGGGTGGGATCATCTCAGCAAGGGCTGCAGGCAGAACATCCGGGTTCCAGGCTCTCAGAAGGAAGACAGCCGACTTCCTGTTTGTAGCTGAAGTTCCACAATCCACATTCCTCATCTGCTGTGGTAACTCAAAAAAAACCTGCAGATTATTTTTAGAGCAGGCTGTAATTGTTATGAGTGTACACTCACCCAACACAATGGGAATTGAGAATAAACTTTTATGTGCAAACAAAGCCAAACTCTGAACTGCTTCTTTTGCCCCTGCCATAGTGGGATGAGGATGAGTGGCAGAAAGGCTCCTCCTGGGGTTCTTTTCCATATGATGGGCTAGTCACAGTCAGGCTCATCTTCCCCAAGACAGAGCATCTGAAGGGGCGCAAAGACCATGACATTCCATCTATTGTCCCAAACAGTCAAGGAAAGGTGGAAAGCCCAAGCAAGGGAAAGGAATTTATCCAAAAGGTGAGGAGGAATAAGCCTCATCCTCAGAACCAACTAAAGTGCTTGCTTTCCAGTCTAGCTTCTAAGACCTGAAATCATATTAAACACAGACAGTCTTCACACTGTGTATACAGCAGAGTGAGCTTCTCACAAGCCAAAAGGGAAATGAATCATGTGTGTCATTGAAGAATGTCATTTCCTATAACAGCAGGCTTGATGCTGGCAGACAGTCTGAAAATCATCTTCACATCTGGGGTCAGATGCTTCTAAGAAGACTGGGTGCTGGCAGGAGGCTGGGCAACATGAGGGAGGCTGAGGGGCTTGGGAGGAGGGAGAGCCTCTTCCACTTGCAATCAGTCATCACTCTCATGACTATCTTCTCCATTCCCACCACTTGCTTCATCTGTACTCTCCTGAAGCAAAGAATAACCCAATTGACAAACCAAATATTGTAGGTACTGGGGACCCTAAACATTCTGTAAAATGTTGGAGCAGCAGCCCTGAGGGGGTGGGCTGGGGCAGGATTGGGGGTGGAGAATGGATCTCCATGGTCAGGTATACACTTGCAGTGCACTCCTAGTGGAAGTACATATATTATTTACTAGCCATCATTTTCAAACATTCAATAGACAAATCAGCATTCTTCAATTCCTTGGCTTTTAGAATCCTAGGCAACAGCATAAAGTAGATGAAATTTAAAGTCACAAAGAATTAAAGCTTTCCAACTAGCCTGAGCCCTAATTAATAACTCCTATCTTGTGGAATTTGGTGGCATAAGTGGGCTGTGACTGCCCAAGTGTGAGTTATAGGAAGTACCACAAGGACCTTGTGCTTGGTGTTACTGTGTAAATGACACAGTCCAGGACATGGATAAAGGGGGCATTATCAGGTGCAGGTGCTAATGCACTCCTCAGGTGGATAACTTTTCAAAGTAGGCCCTTTACTTTTTCTTATATTTGTGGGCTGACATTGGGCCAATGTCCCAGCTCAACTGTGTGTGTGTGTGAGAGAGAGAAAGAAAGAGAGAGAGAAAGAGAAAAGGGAGGGAGGGAGAAGGAAAGGGTAAACATTTGTGTGCTATATGAAAAAGTGTTCTAAATATGTTTGACTATCAAAATCCAACCACTAAGGCAACAGAAATACCTCCTCCGTTTCCTGCTTGGAGGGCTGAGAGGACATCTCCTCCTGGTTCCCATCCATTGAGCTTTCCTGGGATTGCTGTGACAAGATCTCTTCACCCTATTTGGCATAACAGTATGTTAACAGAGACATTAAGAAAAAATCTGGTATGTCTCATATATTCCTTAAATAGTATCAGACGTATGAGCAGAATGACTTTCTAACTTTACTTAATATCTAAACACAAATGGTCATTCAAGAGGCTAGAGGCCAAGTGACTGATGAAAGTGATAAGCCACAGATGGCAAGTTTCTATTGGTTTAGAAGACCCTGGACTCTCTTCCCACTAGCTTTTATCAACAACTTTCACTGGCCATTGAACAGGCTCCAACCCACCACACTCTCTGACATGGGCACAGGCTCTAGTGCCCCATAACTCCAGACCACAGGACTTAAATCGACAGTGGAAAAGTGGAGTAAGAAGACATTCCCTACAGAGTGAGCAGAGTCAGAAGCCTTGAGTTTGTTCTACCCCAAGCTCTGCCATGGTCTGACCACCTAGGCAACTAGAAATCAGTGTTTCTATTTTCGTTTGTAAGTGTGGATTAGTAGTACCAGGACTTTTGGGTGGGTAAATAAGATATCTGTAAGTATGATGACAGCCTTGAGGATAAAAGGCCTGACAGAAATCCAAAATGTAACTGTAATGAACCCTAGTCTGGGGATGAGATCCTTTACCACAACTCAGCTAAATGGGCTCATGGGTTATTCTGCATAGTACAAACCACTTTACCTCCCATAAAAATACAAGCACTCTCAAAAGATCTTAGGAATGAACCTTGAAGGTAATTCCAGGAACAAAATCAGTTTAGGAAGGAGAGAAATAGCATCATTACATATCAAAGGTGACTCAGCAGGGAATTAATGCAGTGAGTTATTTTTCCATAAGGTCTTTCACTCTCCCTTAGGACCAATGCATGAAGTTATGAGACGGCTGCCATGATGGGGGTGCAGTATGTGATCGTGGCACAGAATGGCCCATAGGAGACTGAGCATAACTTGGGCCTCATTAAAACTGTCCTGTAACTCAGCACGATAGCCAGGGTGGGTTACAAGCAGCCATCCTCTCGCTGCATTCTAGACGTCTTTCTCTTCCCATCCTTCCCTGATGTGAAGCTCCTGAGTTTTCCTGGGCAGGACCTGGCCCAGTCTATTTTGAGGGTCCCATGCTTACCTGCAGGTCCCGGTTTTTGAGGTTGCCCAGCCAGAAAGCTTCCTGGCAGTTGTTGAGGATCAGCATGGCTTTCACCCTATACACAAACAGCTCCAGGGTTTTCTTCAACAAAGGCACATGGTTGGTAAGACTTGTATCTTGGTGGATCTGAAAGTGGAACCAAGTAGACCCTATTCTTCTTTGTGTTACCCTTCAGGATTCTTACCACGTTCTTGCACTTCCCAAACAGCTGATGAGCATTTGTTAAGCACTACCTGCTGGGTGCTGGGGGTACATACACAAGCAAGACAGTTGGAGCTTAGACACCCACTTCTCCAATATAAAAGGGTGGATGATCATCCCAGGTCAGGCAGTCAAGAGAATCAGAGAATCTAAGAGAGAGTTACAAGGGGCCTCAACAGAGCCTTCTAGTCCAACCCACAGACCAAAAGAATCCCTGCTATAAATAACATGCCTCCAAAGTGGCAATCCAGGTTTTCTATGAAGACCAGTATGGAGAGGGAGTCTATCACCTCCTGGGCCAGCTTCAATTGCCAGGAAGTTTCTCTTGACGTCAAAACTAAATTGCTCCTATTTCTACCATAGGGGACCAGGCAGACCAAAGCTAATCCCTCCACACGAAATTGTTCAAATACTTGACCATGACCATTGCACCTTGCCTAAGTCTTTTCTCTAGGCTTAAAATACCCAGGTCTAAGTGGTCCTCATATGTTGCAATCTTAAGGCCCTTCACTATCCTGGCTGTCCTCCTCTGGACATTCATTTATCAAGGTCCTTAGTCACTTAAACCACTGAGTCAGATCAATGGCCCATTTAGTCAGGGTTCACTCCCTGACAGGGGCAGAGAAGAGGGGGTATTCTGTGGAAGAGCAAAAGTACTTGCCTTCCATGATGTCAAGTTCAAAAGAGGCATCACAGATAGCTCAAATACACTTTTAATAATCTGATAAGAATCTATCAGGACTCTTCACGAACCTATTTACGTCAATAATAAAATAATACAGACTAGCTTTAGTTGGCTGAAATGTTATTTGAATCTTCACTAGAAGCACCTTCTAAAAATGGACCTGAGAGCAGAAAACAGCTAGCCTACGTAGAAGGCCCAATTCATCTGCCAAACAGCCTTTGAGTTCTGCTGTCCCTTGATCCTTTGGACTAAGGAAGACAACAGCCCATCATGGGGCTGGTATCTAGCAAGAAAAAAAAAATTACTTTTTTCTTTTGTGCCTAAAGTGTTATCAGAAGCAAGAAATCTGCTAGGCAGATTATAAATGTAAAGAGGGCTCCAACAGCTGGCTTCCTGTCACTTACTCACCAGCAGGACTCACTACTTATATAATGCATCCATGGGCATTCTGTCTCTCTCCCCTAACAACACCTTCTGGAACATATAGGGTGTGAATTGATTTCACATACTGAAATTTGTCTTAGCTGAAATTTTGCTGTCCTCACTGAGCTCCCCAAAGTCTTTACAACTCTAAATAAGATGACTTAAGACAGCGTACCAGGTTGATAAAAAGTTAGAAGAAACTATCCGAGTCTATGAAATGTGAGCAGTGCCAGCAGATTTTAAGCAGACAGAAGGGCTGCTAATATGTCCCATTTGCCTTCTTACCTTAGAATGCCCACACATATGATGAAGTTGTCTGGTACTCAACTGGAAAGTTTTCAGTAAACTCAAAACATCTTCCTGAAACCAACCCAGAAAGGTTTGTTATGTAAAAATTGCTCTTCCTAGCAAGTTGTTAACTGAGGCTAAAAAAGATTCCCCCCCCCCCTTTTTTGCAACCAGAGTTCTCATTTCATTACAAATGCAAAAAATAAAGTTAAGACAGGAGAACCCCACAAGGAAGGGACAGTTCTGTCCCGGCTATGTAGCTGAGTCTTCTTTGCTTGGTCCTTGTCTACAAGGCCCAGTGATGGGGCAGGAAGATTTCTTCCTCAACCCTGGCATCTCCTGTCCCATGGCAGACAGTGCAGTTCACTGGAAAGAACTTTGTACTAAGAGCTGAAGACTCAGACATTAGTTAGTTCTGGTCTAGATGTGAGACCTAGGTCACCCAACCTCTGGGGCCTCAGTTTCCTATAAATGGCACCTGAAAGAATTATCAAGAGAATCAAATATCAATATTTTTTTTGGGGGGGGGGGTGAGGAAAAGCAATTGGTTTTGTGACTTGCCCAAGGTCACATAGTATGTCAAATGTCTGAGGCCACATTTGAACTCAGGTCCTCCTGACTCCAGGGCAGGTGGTCTATTCACTGTGCTACCCAGCTCTTCCCAAATATCAGTATCTTTCAAGGCTTTTAAGGGCATGAGCCAAAGGTGAAAGGGTCAGTCTCCATGTGCTTACTCCCTTGTATACCTATGCAAGCTTGCCAATGTGTCCTCATGACTTACCCAGACCCCCCCACTGCTAGTACCCAAAGCTCAGCAATAAAATGGGATCCACCTGACAGAGTTCTCTAGTCATGGCCCCAGTGACCTGGGAATTGTGATCCCACAGACTAATCTCACAAGACTGCCAGGAGGAATGACTTGGCAAAAGTTAGAATAATGGTCCTTTCTCAAGGTAGAATATTAAGTACCCAGAACCCTGGGAATGATCTGGTGCTTTCAAAAGAAAAAAGCATTTAATCTCAAGTTGGGACCTTAGTCCCATTCTTGAGAATAGGGTAATAACTCTGCTAAGGAAACAACAGGACTGAAAGGCTGTCTCTCCATCCAAAGTCCCCACTGCATTCCTCTTCTGGAAAGCCAATGTTAATGTCAATTCTGATACTGGGATAAACAAGAAGGGAATGTTGTCTCTGAGGCTTAGATGAGAACATGGACAACAGGGATGTACCAGCAAGGTTGTTGCTTCTATTTTCCATCTTAGGGGCAGACCTAGGAAGGTAGGTTTAAACTAGGCTTGGACAGTCTTGGTGTAGTCTCCTCTGGTGTAGGTGCTTGGTTCTATTCTGGTTCTTCTGTTTCCAGCCTGGAGTGGACCCAATCCAAGGGCTGGACTGAATCCCAGGGCCCACCTTGCCTCTTTGTTTTCCACTGGCTTGCTCTTACCCGATGTTTTCTGAAACTGAAGTCCAGGAGGGGCATGCACTGCTTCAGAAAGGTTTCCACGAAGAGGCGTCCATACTAAAGGAACAGAAGGCAGAGTTCACACCTGATGGTCTAAAGCTACATCACTGGGCTATAGAGCCTCAAAAGGAGGAGACTAAAGGCTTTCTTGCCTTCTCTCCTTCCTCCTACCTGCCCAGAGAATTTGGGCAAGGTAGCCATTGCCATGCCAGCCTTCACTGACCACTCCCAGCTATTCCTAGTACATCTGTACCCCGAACCCTTCCTTGACTTGCTCCCTTGGCCTCTAACCAGGGATTTAAAGCTACACCAACATTGGATTCTCCAACCATGCAATGAATCTAGGAAGAGTCATTCACTGATTTCTTCCCAAAATAACACCCAGGAAGCATTAATTCCTGAGACTCAAGGCCTATGGGGAAGGGAATGGCCAAAGCCTTCTTGGCTGAAGACTTTTCCGGGAACAGTGGAGACTCTTTTTGATTGGAAGGAAAATCCAATACAAAATGGGTCTGTTTCTTAATGAAATAGCAAATCTCCCTTACCTTCAGACAAACATTTAGGACTGGACGACTATCAAATACCTGAGAGGTAAGAAAAACCATTAAAAGCTTAGGCCTAGTTCTTATATAGGTAGATAATAATACTAATTACAACAATTATTAATACTTCTTTAGTATTCTAAGATTTATAAAGTGCTTTTCTCACAATAGCCCTATGTAGTTTGTACTACAAGTATTTTTACACACATTTTACAGATGTGAATGCTGAGGCTCAGAGAGGGTAAGTAATTTACCCATGGCCACACAGCAAATGTACATCAGAGCTGGTGCATGACCTCGGGTCTCATAACCTCCAACTACTGCACATTTCCCACTGGACCACATAGCCTCCCACAGTTCTTTGGTTAAAGCCACAGGAGGCTGGGTTTTAGCCAGCAGGACATCAGTTTTAATTCTACTACAATAGGAATCATATAGTAATATGACTGAGTGCTTCTGAGATGATAGGAGGAAGCCAGAACCCTGATCTGATGAGAATCAATGTGCTAATAAGATATGTAGGAGCATGCCTAATGAGTATTCTGCACATACAAGAAAAGTGACAAAGAGAAACTGATATAGCATATGGAGATAACAGAGCAGTCCAGGGATGGAGGCAGTGAAGACCAACATCTACCAATGTGATCCTGGCAGGAAGGAAGGAAGCCTTGCTCAAAGAGAAAGGAAAAGAAAGAGCTTCTGTGTTTCATCCATGGACTGGCTCCCAAGCTTCCTCATCTCATAATGGCCCACTATGAGGGTAATGGGATAGGGAAAGAAATGAGCTTTGGTTTCCTCACAAATTTCACAGGGGAGAAAGACGCTATTATCTGGGTGGTGGCAGGAGAGTTAGGGCTGGCTCTTACCCAGAAAGGAAAGTTGGGAAAATGATGCTGAGGGACAATGGATGGATGTTCCCAGAAAGGACACTGCTTCCTTAAAGAAATACAGGATGCAGAGAGATGGACCAAGACCCACGCACTTACCTTAACCAGGCTGATAAGGACATTGAAGTCTCGGACAGCCATGCTCCAAGACTGAAGCTTCTCCTCACGCACCTAGCAGTAGCCATAGACACAGGCACCCCACAGTCAGAGCCAAATTCTGCTGTTACACTCAATTTCTAGCAATCAAATCCAAAAATCACATGGAGACTCTAAGACTCAAACCAACAGGAAACAGCCATTCACCCTTAAAGTGGTTATAAGTACTACATCGACAAAAGTCCTTGGCATTGTCAAATGGCTCAACAACAGAAAGAGATATGATTTTATCAGTGGAAAAGACATTAAAGAAGACATGTTACCATCGATTTTGCTGCTATACCCTATGGACCATGAGTCCTCTTCATAGGATTGGCAGCTGAAACCTTACACATGCATTGTTTCAACCATTAGAATGGGAACACACTGAGGGCAGGGACTGTCTTTTCTATTTGTGTCTCCAGAGCTTGGCAAAGTGCTTAATAAATGCTCATTCATTCATACACTCATATGTCAAGTGAAAACACATGTAAGAAACAAGAACCAAGAACCTGGTTTCTTTTTCTTTTTCTTTTCTTTTTTTGCAAGGGGGAAGGCAGGACAATTGGGGTTAAGTGACTTGCCCAAGGTCACATGGCTATTAAGTGTTAAGTGTCTGAGGCCAGATTTGAACTCAGGTTCTCCTGACTCCAGAACTGGTGCTCTATCCACTGCTCCACCTCGACACACTAAGAACCTGGTTTCAAAGCAGATCTTGGCCTCAAAATGACTAATGACTGGGGCGGCTAGGTGGTACAGTGAATAGAGCACTGGCCCTAGAATCAGGAGGACCTGAGCTCAAATCCAGCCTCAGATACTTAACACAGACACAGACACACACACCACTAGCCATTTGACATTGGGCAAGTCACTTAACCCCAATTGCCCTCCAAAAAAGAAAAAAAAGACTAATGACCACAAGACCAAAGACTTGGGGCTCTTTCACACACACACGACTGCAAAGTCTGTACCTAGCTGTGGTGAGCTACCTCCTAAAGACCCGGTAAAGAGTATACCAAGAAACATGCCTTCTAATCTCATCTCAGCTCCTAAAAAGCAAGCATCCTAATCAGGTGACCACCAGGGCATGGTAGGAGCTGGAGGTGGCTTTTTGGGGTCAGGTCCATAAGGGAGGGATCATGCCTCACTATTATGGCGCCAAAGTTATCCAGCGAGTGAGTCATAATCCAACCTCCAGGAAAACAAAGGAACAGATCAGGGGATGAGCTATGGGAGAGGATGGAGAAACTATAGGAACTAGTCTTAGCATTGCATTTCTGGGGTCAGCTGACAGAGAGGGAGGAAAGGGGAATAGGTATGGCAGGAAGTTGCTCTGAGGAACCTCTGAATAACTTTGCATAGAGGAGTCCAGGAGGAACAACGTAGTGGGACCAGTGGCTGGAGAGATATATGGTACTGGTGTGGGTATAGAAGTCTGGATAGTCCAGAATTCATTACCAAAGACAGGTGTATATTCTTGTTACCTAGCCCCTCTAGAGTGAATAGTGCCAAATGAGACAACGTGTGGTAGTAGTGGTTGTTTTAAATCAATCCTCAAACATTATCCAGGTCAGAGTCTTACCTTAGGCAAGTCTGCAGCAGTACCAGCCTGAAGGTTCCTCACTGATTTCTCCAGCTCAGTCATCATTACTCGAAAGAAAACTACAAATGTCTGCCTAGAAAAATGAACAATCTGTAAGCTCTTGGCCTATGGTAAAGCAGCTATGAGCATGCCAGCATGGGTCTGCATTTGCATTTCTTCTGTGAAGAAAGCAAAGGCTATTCCTTCCCAGCTCCCTCAGCATCCTGTCACCAGGACCCATTATAACAGAAGGGAGACTAAGGGGCAAATCACAAATGAAACCTATGAAACAATATTAACCTGATGAAACACAAGGGCCAGTGAGGAAGATATAAGAGAATGGACATAGGACCCTCAATCACAATCATTTTGTCCTACTTTTAACCTCTTAAAAATGAAGTAACTAGAATATGGGCTACATAATCTCTCAAAGCCAAATGAGAAAATTATGCAACTAGATTCCCCCTACTTCAAGCATCCTGCTAGCTTTAAGAACCCAATCTTCTAATGCCACTCAATAGGATTTTCTCATATCTGAATTATACTAGTTGAGAACAAGTCAATCAAAGTTTGCCGTTAATCACAGAGACTCCAACAACGTCTCATAAGAAACATAAAGGACAGATGTAGAACATGGGAATCATTTGAACATTAGAAAAATGTTAGGCAGCTTGGTTCTAGCTTAATAATGAGACCATGTATAAGATGCTTTATTGCATCCTTATTTAAATACTTCTAGAGTAAAACAAAACATTATCCTCAGAACAAAACAAGACAATAAAAAGGTGGGATGTGGAAGACTTTCTTGTGAACATCTCTATAGAAACAACATCTAAGACTTACCTGGTCAATGTAGGGAAAGAGGAAGAAGAAGCATCTTTGGAAGAATGGATTAGCTCTGGGACCCCAGTACTAGCAATCTCCTCTATAAGCTTGAGGACATTGTCTGCTCGCTCCAGGTAAATGCTGCACTAACAAAGACAAATAACTGATTAGGAACAGAATGACTAAAAGGCTCTAGAACAAACTAAACACTTTTCTTGGAGGCTCAGAGTAGCATTTATTTATTTGCAAAATAAAATCTCATTTCTTTTCTAAACTCTCAGGGTCAGATGAAACATATGATAAATGGAAGGAAAAGCTAGAGTTCACTGAGCCGACTATGAAATATCATAGTCTGGAGTTTCTCTTCCTGAACCTACAGAGAGAATAAATTTAGGAGCTTATGTCCTTTGGTGTCCCCAATTCAACATGGTTTTGATTGACTAATAAGAAGGATATCACAGATTGAGGGGTTCTATGCGTCCTGAATTAGATTCTGTTTCACCAAAGGAGTTAATGTGGAAATTTAACATAGAATGGAAAGATCATAGACTCCACTAGTCCCAAGTCTGGCTCATTTCAAGCTTATAACCAAGACATACTCAAAATTTTTATAAAGACTATTACAAAACACTCTTTATAGAAATAAAGGAAGGCTTAAAAAACAGGAGAATCATTGTGTATGGCTGAATTCCATTAAGATTAATTTTAAAAATTAAAAAATTATCGTGGATGGCTAGGTGGTGCAGTGAATAGAGCACTGGCCCTGGAGTCAGGAAGACCTGAGTTCAAATCTGGCCTCAGACATTAACACAAAATCAAATCCAGCCTCAGACATTAACACCTTAACACAAAAAGCTGTGTGACCTTGGGCAAGTCACTTAACCCCAACTGCCCTCCAAAAAGCAAAAAAATAAAAAATAATCTAAATTAATTTACAGATTTAATGTTGTAACAAGTATTTCAAGCCTATCCAGTCACTTTCTGTTTTTTTCTCAATGTTCATCCCATTGAGGACTAAAGCTAACACCAGCCATTTCTGAGCTTTTCGCCAGATAAAGGGTCCCACAAATAGCAAATGGAAAAACATTGAAAAGCCAACTCTCTCACCAGAGCAAAGTGTGCAATTGGTCATTAAACCTGCTGCCTTTCTCTCTCTCTCCATTTGGCTGCACCCAAACTTGACAGAGGAACTGCCTTGCCAGAGAAGCTGTTGGAAGAATATAGGAATGATAAATGGCTTGGAAGAGTCCCAGTCCAACCTTGGGGGCACAATTGCAAAGCATGAGTCTTTAAAGGGCAGCTTCTTGTGACCCCATCTCCTAACAGAAAACCTGAAAGAAGCTAACAAACGCATGCCTTCCTTACACCTGCCCTGGCACTCTTGATGTCTCTTAAGACCCCATTTGCTATGATTCCACATTTATTAAGCAAATTCCCTATCTTAAGCTGGCTTCCCATAGTTTTCCCTCCTGGGAAAAATGCATGCTAAAAGAGTCAACAAGTACTTTGTCTCTTTTGAAGGTTACCCATGGGTGTCATTGTTAAATTATGAAAAACAATTAAAATATCAATAATCACATTTGAGGTTTAATGTTTCTTATGAGTTTGCTTAATGTTAATGAGTTTCCTAGTGCTTAATCACCCCTGGGTGAACTGATGAAATTGAAGTTCTAAACCTTTTAAGGTTGAGAACAAGACAATTTTTTGGTCTTTATTAATTTGTTTGTTTACCTTTAGTTTACAAGATTAAGTCCCACAATTCCTTGAGTTTCAAATTTTCTCTCCCTCCCTCCCCTCCCCTCCCACCATGGTAGCATACAATCAAGTATAGGATCTGCAAATACTTTCACATTAGACATTAGTCAGGGTAAGAAGAATTGTATCAGATGGAATGAACAATGGGAAAGAGTGAAACAAGAAACAAGAAAAAGAAAAAGAGCAGGTAGTTTGCTTCAATAGAACAAGATTTTAGATGGGAGTGACTGCCTCAATCAATCAATCAAGATCTATTAAGGGCCTATTATATGCTGGGATACACAAGAAGCAGCTGACAGTCCCTGAGCCTAGCAGCCTTACTAAACACAAATACAGTTTACTCTGGAAGATTTTAGGGTTCAAATAGTGGCTTAGCTTTAGGGTCCTCATGATTATAATGAGGACAATGGAACAAATGTCCTCTAGCTCTAAATCCTATGCTTCTATTACAGGGTTTATATAAGGTCGAAAGCTTTGTTTAGCAAACTCTTCCCCAAGGAGCTTTTTTTTTTTTTGCTTTTTGGAGGGCAATTTGGGGTTAAATGACTTGTCCAAGGCCACTCAGCTAGTGATTGTGTTAAGTGTCTGAGGCCGGATTTGAACTCAGGTCCTCCTGACTCCAGAGCTGATGCGCTATTCACTGCGCCACCTAGCCATCCCTCCAAGGAGCTTTTCTGGCACCAATTTATTAATTTAGATTGTAGGGCAGGAAATCAGTCACATAAAGTGACTAGGAATTAGGCCTCCAAATAACTTCTCATTTTGGAAGTAAAGAAATTGAGTCAGGGAGCGGCTATAGGTGGCGCAGTGAGGAGAGCGCTGGCCCTGGAGTCAGAAGGACCTGAGTTCGGATCTGGCCTCAGACACTTAACACACGCACACATACACAAAAAAAAACCTAGCCATGTGACCTTGGGCAAGTTACTTAAACCCAATTGCCCTCCAAAAAAAAAAAAAGAAATTGAGTCAGAGAATTAAGCAGAGAATGTGTTATTTTTTATCTACAAAGAAGATAGATGATGCTACTAATCTACAGTTGCTAAAACCTAGGCTTTTAATCTGGTTTTCCTATAGATTTTGCAGACTTCCCAAAGTCCTTCTTGAATTCATTACTGCAGAACAGAGCAAAGCTAACTGGCCTAGACTAGGACTCAAATCTGACTTTATCAGTCCCATAGTCTAACTAATTGAGTTAATTAATCACAGCCTTGGCTTTTTTTTTTTGAGAATCCAGGTTATGGCTTTATATTCTTATTCGTATATGAAGTGGTCTAGATGACCTCAAAGGCACCCTCCAATTTTGATAGTCTATAATTCCGTAAAGATTCCAACTGTCCTACTTTCCTCTTGTTAGAGGAAGCATGCAAGAAAAGGAGAAAGTCATGTCACTACCTGACTGGGCTGCTCTCATTACAAAACAGTATGACAATAACTACTCCCCACCTTAAGAAGAGAAGGGATTTATAAGGACAAATGCATAAAGTGCTTGGAGATCCTCAGATTTCAAAAGAACAGTGTTATCCATTTGAAAAAAGGAAAGAGGGTCTTTCACCTAGCTTTTCTTTGTTCTTGGAGGTTGCAGATTTCTCTGAGATGACGATAAGTAGTCGAATGAGGTAGATGGCACACTGGAAACTGGGAACACTCTGGTGGAAATTCTGTAAGTAGTGGAAGCTCTGGCTGTAAAAAAGGAAAAAAAAGAAGGGGAGGAAAAGCCAACACTAGTCATTCCAGTTCTGTCTACAACTAAATGTCTCCCTAAATCCATTTCAGGAATTTTACTGTGCTTTCCATTATCGTATCCAAGGCATTTATACTTTTTTTTTTGCTTTTTTGGGGGCAGTTGGGGTTAAATGACTTGCCCAAGGTCACATAGCTAGTTTTTTGTGTGTTAAGTGTCTGAGGCCGAATTTGAACTCAGGTCCTCCTGACTCCAAGGCGGTGCTCTATTCACTGCACCACCTAGCAGCCCCGGCATTTACATTTTCAAGGGCTTAAATGACTGATTCCTCCTTCCAAAATGTCATGCAATATGCCCCAAACCAGGAAGTATCAGGACAGAACACTGGGGCTGGAAGGTGGGGGAGGAACACAGGGCGAGGGAGTCAGGAAGTGTGACTTCTATGTTGACTTTGTGACTCCTTTGATGATTTTAGACAGTTCATCTGTGGTATTTCCATCTGCAAAAATTGTCCTCATTTTTCCATATCAGTATGTGACGAAAAATAGCAATAAATGAGGTAGAGGCACCCAGAACTTTTAAAAAAGCAAGATGCTACATTAGTACAAAGTACATTACATGTTAAAGACAGGCATTGCATTCTGGAGGATGAATGGCTTAGCAAACAAGAATTGTTTGAAGACCAGTAAAACCAGTAAAAACCAATAAACCAGTTCATCTGCAAGCATGCTCTAAGGAAGCAGATCTAAGAATCTCCCTAACTGTCCAAGGATGGTGGAGGATGTTAAGACAAAACTTAGCAGGGTGTCTTTTATGCACCTAAGTAACTCTCCTAAAGGTGCTGCATGGTCTCCCTGTTTCAGTCTGTTGGCGAGGACTTTCAGGGCATCCAGCATTAAGTTCCGGTTTTCCATCTGAGAAAAGCCACCCCTAGAGATAAGCCAAGAGAAGGGCAGATTAGGACAGTTTCAGGCAAGGATGTACAACATTTGGGACTCTTAGCTTGTAGTTTACTGACAAAACCCAGAAATGAGGAAAATTGATAAAGGGCACCGAAACTACCCACAGTTCAATTCTGAGTCTGTGGCATAGGTCTGTGTGATCAGAATGAGAATGGCAACGCACACAAAATATTTTCCTTAAGGTCTTGCCTAGATTCACTAAAGGAAGAAAGGTATGAAAAGGATCCTCTCTCTTTTCCATTCCTGCTGTTCAACCAGGTATCACGTCTTGTCAATTTTTTTCAACTGACTTTCATGCGTGTTCTTCCCACGTTGTGGCTGCCTTAATCCAGGCCTGATCTCCCTCCATCCTGTACACTGTCACCACATTAATCATCCTACAACATGCTCTCAATGTCACTGCTCAGCTCAAGAAAATCCAGTAACTGCCCAAAGTCTCAACTTCCCTGAGACCTCCTGGAACCCCCTTGGCTCATGCCATCCTCCTGATCTGGTCAGGCTGGTCTCCATGCCTCCTCTGGATGGCTCCTGCTCTTTCTGGATGTGTGTTTGCTCATGCTGGTTCTCATCTTTGTTCTCCCTTACCTATCCTTCGAGTCCTACTATCTTCTTTTTTATTTTATTTTATTTTTTGCTTTTTGGAGGGCAACTGCAGTTAAGTAACTTGCCCAAGGTCACACGGCTAGGTTTTTTTGTTTGTGTGGATTAAGTGTCTGAGGCCGGATCTGAACTCAGGTCCTTCTGACTCCAGGGCCAGCGCTCTACTCACTGCGCCACCTAGCCGCCCTCCTACTACCTTCTAAAAGCCTTCCAAATAATTCTAGTTTACAATGATAACTTCCTTCTTTGAACTTTATGGAACTTACTTAGAGCTTTTAATACTCAGTTTTGTACCTGAAGACATATTTTGTATTAACCTGAAATTCAAGTATATAATGCTGTAATGCCATTATCCCTAATATTATCATAGAAAGTATAAATTGGTATAAACAAAATTATAGTACAAAACGAGGGATCCAGGTTAATGTACCCTCTCTGTACCTAAATTTCTCTATTAATAAGCTACAATGCATAATGATTATCTAAGATTTTCTTCATAGGGACATGATAAGGAAAAATTATAATAATGTATAAATACCTAGAGCTTTTAAAAGAAAGGTCCCATGTAAATTCAATGTATCATTATTACTATCTACAAAGGGAATGTACAGGCTGGTAAAAATTATTTGAGGACTACCAAAAGTTAAGTATTTATTAGAAGATTTTCTAAATAAGCATATCTAAGAATTTCAGAAACTCAGACTATTGGAGGAAAGTGGCCAGGTGAAAGCCAGGAAACAAGTTTGATCCTACATCCTATGTTTTTAGGGGGATCTTGGGGACAAAGCCTCTCCAGATTGTGGGGTTTTAGTCGTATGACACAAACTTGCTGTGATCTTTGAAAGGTCCCCATATCTCCTGATGCTTCAGTTTTCTAATTTTTAATAAGGGGTAATAATGTCTGCAGTAAAAGCCAAACAAGGTAAAGCAAATATAAAACAACATACACAAGGATACTTGGAAAAACATAAAAATTGTATAAGTGTTAGTGATCTTGGAGAGAGCTTTTTTTTTTTTTTTGGAGGGCAACTGGGGTTAAGTAACTTGCCCAAGGTCACACGGCTAGGTTTTTGCTTGTGTGTGTTAGGTGTCGGAGGCTGAAACCGAACTTAGGTCCTTCTGACTCCAGGGCCAGAGCTCTACTCACTGAGCCACCTAGCCGCCCCTTGTATTTCTTTTCTATTCTGATGAATGCCAAGCACAATAAATGCCTTCCTCTCAACGGTAATATTAATCATATAAATAGCATTTACAGAGTACTTTAATGTTTGCAAAGTCTTTAATATGGCATCTCATTTAATTCTCACAACTACCCTGTAAAAGTAGCTATTTTTATCTTTCCATAGATAAGGAAACTGAGCTTGGGGAAGGTTTAAATTACTTGCCCACTAGCACAAAGTTCAAAATCAGATCTTTTTTGACTCTGTACTATAAAGCTTCATAGCTTCTTACATCTGCCTGAATCATATCCCACACCCTTACCAGGCAAACAAGGCAAGAAAAATCTGCAGCAGCCTCTGGTAACAAGATGACATTATCTGGTGCTCCTGTGTTTTTACTCCAGGTCCATCTATCACACCATGGTTTTCAGTAGCCAAGCACTTAAATAAAGAGAGGAACATGTTTCTAGGTCAAGTTCTTCAGTGAGTATTCCTATTTTCCCCAGTTCATCACAACAAAAGAGACAAAATTCTCTATTTAGGTGATAATTTGTGAGCTTCTAGATCAGGAGTCAAACATGTGGCCAGCCACACTGCAGCCTGAACTAGATTAAAATGTAATTAGGAAACATTTAACAAAATGAATAAAAATACAACAGAACACAGATAATGGTAAGGGGTGGCTTTCTCAGTCATCAGGCAGTCTATAGGGCTCCTTATGCATGGTTTAGTGGTCCCCATTCCCACTTGGGCTGGACACAGCTGCTCTCAATTGCAGAAATGGCTCGAAAGACTGGGAAGCTGCTGACCTGAAAATAGTTGTGCATGTTCTCCAGGTGGTTACACAGTGGGGTCAGCAGAAGCACTAGGTAGTGAGCTACTTCCTGAGCTGATCTCTGATGCAGATGGGAGAATCCAACGTGCCGGCTTCCTTTGCCCTACAATGAAGCCAGAGGTGGGGAAAAAAAACCCAAAACACAACAAAAACCCAAGTCCAATACAACAGATTACCACAGAGTTCTTGTTTAAGATCTTGCTCACAGTCACAACAAGTCTAACAGTGACTTCTACTCAGGAGCATCTGAGGCAGCAAGCTGCTCACCATTTATGAATTCTGACCATGAGGAATAGAATAATCTTCTCTTCTCCTCAACAGTTTACCTTCATAGAAGAGTGAAATTTACTTCTAAGGAACCAAAGGCCTACAGAATAGAAACTGGAGACCAGCCATGATGGTAGAGGAGAAAGCAGCAGTATCAGTTGATTCCCCTCCATCACTACCCTGCTACCCTGTGGAGCTAAGCTCCTCAAGAAGGCGCCTGCACTTCCTCTCCTCACACTCTCTGCTCAACCCCTTCCAACCCAGCTTCTAACCTTATTCTACTGAACCTACCAGTGACCTCTCAGCTGCCAAATCCAATGGCCTTCTCTCACCCCTCATTCTCCTCAGCCTCTCTGCAGCCTTCGCCATCGCTGATCACTCTCTCCTTCTCTCAGGACACCACTCCTCCTCTGGATCTTATGCCTATCTGATCCTATTCTATCACTTTTAGTAGATTCTAACCATAGGTGTTCCTCAGGACTCTGTCCTGAGCCCTCTTCTTTTCTCCCTCCACAGAGCTTCCCTTGATGATCTCATCAGCTCCCTCAGAATTGATAACCATCTCTAGGCTAATGATTCTCAAATCTGCCTTTGCTGCTCCGATCTCTCTGCTGACCTCCAGTCTCTTAAATCCAACTGGATGTCCAGCAGACTTCTTAAACTCCACATGTCCAAAATGGAACTCATCTCTTCCCCTCCCCCTACATTCTCTATCACTCTACTAGTCACGCTATCCTCTTTCAAGATCAACACTATCCCTTAGGCTCACATACTAGGAGACATCCTCCCTTTCTCTGAGCCCCAATATCCAAGACCTGCTCATTTAGCTTCTGCAGCATTTCTCTGT
The DNA here is from genome assembly GCA_011680675.1 of Gymnobelideus leadbeateri. Taxonomy (NCBI): domain Eukaryota; kingdom Metazoa; phylum Chordata; class Mammalia; order Diprotodontia; family Petauridae; genus Gymnobelideus; species Gymnobelideus leadbeateri. The sequence goes on from WOXC01004059.1 coordinate 522,556, forward strand.
CATTGCCCCCACTCTGGTACAGATTAATTCCCATCTCACACTTAGACCACTACAATGGCTGCTAGTGGGTCTGCTTGCCTCAAGTCTTTCCCCACTCCAATTCATCCTCCATTCAACCACTGAAGTGATTTTCGGAAAGGACTAGTCTGAATACGTCACTCCCCTACTCAATAGATTCCAGTGCTCCCTATCACCTCTCAGATCAAAACTCAAAGTTATTTTCAGCATCCAAAACTCTTCTTTACCTAGCTTCCTCCTACCTTTACATCTTACTCCCTTACATATGGTCTACCATCCACTGACACTGGCCTCCTGGCTTATTTCATGAATAAGACACTCCATCTCTCAGCTCTGGGGATTGTCTCTGGCTGACACCTGGAACCCTCTCTCCCCTCAACAACACCTACATACCTCCCTGGCTTCCTTTAAGTTCCAGTTAAAGTCCCATCCTTTATAGGAAGCCTTTCCCAACCCCTCTTAATTCTAGTGACTCCCTTACATTAATTATTTCCAATTTATTCTGTATATAGCTTGTTTTGTATATTTGTTAGCGTTCTGTCACCCCCATTAATTTGTAAGCTCTTTGAGGGCAGGGACTATGTTTTCCTCTTTTTTACATCCCAAACACTTAGCACAGTGCTTAGTTCATAGTAGGAACTTAATGAAGGTTTACTGATTAACATTTCAGGGGTGGCTGGGTGGCGCAGTGAATAGAGCACCGGTCCTGGAGTCAGGAGGACCTGAGTTCAAATCGGGCCTCAGACACTTAAGACACACACACACACACACACACACACACACACACACACACACACACACACACACACACAAAACTGGCCATGTGACCTTGGGCAAGTCACTTAACCCCAACTGCCCTCCAAAAAGCAAAAAACAAAAAACAAAACAAAACAATTCAACAAAGATCTCAGAGGAGTGTCAGGCTAAGTAATGACCGGAAATCTAAGAGAAAATCACAATGGGTTATCTTTCCAGCACAAGATCACAAATTTCACCAGTGGGCAAGCCACCTGGGTACAGAACAGAGCTATAATCCTGTCAGTGACCATGAAATAGAGATTGGGACCACAGACTCTATCCCCAAGCATAGATGGCCTGTCACTTCAGACTGAGCCTCTGGCTAAAGAACTGAGCTGATACTCTGATCCAAGAGAGGGGATCCTGGGGCCAGGCTCTGTCACTCTCACTCCAACAGCAGGTCATTAGATATGAGAGTCTAGTCCTAACACAAGGTCTCAATCTGGGAAGTAAGACTGGAAGAATGAATAAACAACAACAAAAGATAAAGAGATATTATGATGACACCCAAGACATAAACCCATAAGAGAGTAACTCCACTATACCTATATGCAAAAACTCAAAGAAAAACACAGTTTGAGCATAAGATCATCTAGAATTCCTGGGAGAGATGAAGCAAAAGTCTTCAATAAAGGAATTTAAAATTATTTTATACGAGAGAGCACTAGATAATAGACCTGGAAAGACATGAGAGGAGGAGAGGAGAGATTTGGAAAGAGAACTAACATCTTAGTAGAAAAGATGCAAAACCTTACCCATGTATCAGAATTAGAAATTAGAATGGCAAAGAGAAGTTCCTGACTCTATGAGACAACAAGAAATATTAAAAGAAAGCCAAAACACTGAAAAGACAGAAGGAAATGGAAGGTAATTCATATCACACTATCTGAAAGTCATGATTTTAAAAAGGGCTTAGATATTTCAAGAAATCATGAAAGATAACTGTCTAGATTTACTGGAACAAGACAGCAAAGTGAATATACAGAGAATCTACCCATCACCTCCTGAAAAAGACTCCAAAAAGGAAATTCTCAGAAGTGTCCAAAATTCAGAACTTTCACGTCATAGAAAAAATATTGTAAGAAGGAAGAGTGAGGAACAATAAAACATAGCCTCCAGCTGCTAATGTGCATGCTTCACCCCTTAAAAGACATGACTGCATTGTATGGACACTTTCTTCTACTGATACAAATCAAAACCACTTTTATGACTTGGAATGAGGTCTTCCATGAGGTGCTCTCACCCAAAGGAAAGTCCCTGGAAGCTATTATTTTGTTAAGGAGTATCTCCAACATTAAATATGAAGGTGGATCCTCAGACAAAGGACATAGAGTTGCTTGCTGGACCCTGAATTCAAGCCAGAGACGGAATTCAGTAGGTATTTGGGAACCTTAGAACATTTCTAAACTACTATGAGGCCCTAGAGTAGGACTTTACTAGAAGAATTTAATGCAGTAGTGGATGTGAAAATACTTTGAATAACTTGTAAAAAGTTCCACTTAAATGCTATGTTAAACTGTTTTTCATCTGAGCTGGGAGGAGTGTGATACTCTCAAAACTTCTTAACCAAGCCCCCATAACAGCAAACACGATGCTGGTCACTGAAAAAAGGCGATCAAAATGACCGAATCCCTGCTGCTGCTGAGCAGCCTGTATCCATGTGGCCTGGCTGGACAAAGGGAACTCAAAGACCCACTAAGACCCGTGGTCATCTGACACCAAGAGCACCTAGTGCCTGAATCAGTGCTGCATTGCTTGTTCACACTTGGGGAGATCTGAACATTTTACCTGCTTGTATCACTCAGCTCCTGTTTGGTTGTTTATTGTGCCGGGAAAGCCATACACCCTTGCTTGTATGCTTTGTGTGTCAGCACCCAGCTACAATACTGACACTGCACATAGGTCAGTTTAAGAATTATTAAATACAAAATTGGGCAAGAACATGATTCAGCTAAGATGAAAAACACTGAGAAAGCTAGGTGGGTGTCTGGGGCCATATTCCTTATTTTACATGCCATTCAAAATAAATTTTACTTGTCACATTATGAAGCTGAATAAAAATTTCCCCAGCAGTAGCTCATTGCACAATAATGCAAATAAAAAGACACTATCAGCAATTATTGGCTAGTAAGATCCCTTGTTGTTGCTTGTACTAACCTTGAGGAAAGAGATCCGCTTGGCAGTAGTGGGCACAAGCATATTTTCCAGTTTCTGGGAAAGATCATTCAGTAGGAAGAGTAACTCAGGGGGCCCCAACTGTACAACTTCAGTAGCCTGTGATTTGGAGACAAGACGCCAGATATCCTTGATCACATGAATTACTGTTATCTGCCCATCAAACATTCGTGACAAATTTCAAATGCTGTTTGCCTCTGCTACCTAACACTGTGTTCAGAGCAACTCCCTCTCACCATGATCTATTCCATGTGTCCTCAAAGAATGCAGACTAACTTATTGCTAAAAGCAAATAAATAGTTGAGCCTGGCTGCTAGCCCATCATGTAATACACTATTAATTTATGTGTATATATATATTTATGTATAAGACTTGTAATCTTTATAAAATCATAAAGATCAATTTCATATATAAAGGCTATGCCAGTCTTGGTGCAGTTTTAAGCTTTAATAATTTCAGAAGCAGGGGCAGCTAGGTGGCGCAGTGAGTAGAGCGCCGGCCCTGGAGTCAGAAGAACCTGAGTTCAGTTCTGGCCTCAGACACTTAATGCACACACAAACAAAAACCTAGCTGTGTGACCTTGGGCAAGTTACTTAACCCCAATTGCTCTCCAAAAAAAAAAAAAAAGCAAAAAAAAAATAATTTCGGAAGCATAAAGGCTATAAACTTATGAAAAATAACATTTAAAAAGTTATTTAGAGGGGCGGCTAGGTGGCGCAGTGAGTAGAGCACTGGCTCTGGAGTCAGAAGGACCTGAGTTTGGATCTGGCCTCAGACACTTAACGCACACACAAACAAAAACCTAGCTGTGTGACTCTGGGCAAGTTACTTAACCCCAGTTGCCCTCAAAAAAAAAATTATTTTAGTTTGTTTTTTACTTATTTTGTTTTATAAATTTTCAATAATAAATTAAAATTTTTAATTTTAACAAGGGGAGTCACTTTGTTATTACAATATTTTCTGTATGACACTTTCTCGGATCAGTGGGTCAGGAAAGAGGATTCTCTTACTTGGTCACCTCTATCTGCCTCCATTAGACTTTTCTTGCCTGGTTATACAATAAGTGTAGTGCATGCATCAAAACTGCATTCTTTGGATGAACTTAAGGTGAAGATTAAAATGCAATCCTTTTCAGGCAGCGAGCAGCAGCTGTTGAAAGTTTTTACAAAATTCAAGAAGCAAGACACTATTTGGGGGGGTATATTTTTGTCGGGGGGTGGGGGTGGGTGGTGGTGGTAAATTTATAGCATTTATACTTCTGAAGTTACTAAAGTTTTAAACTTTTGGGACATCCTGTATCTCGTAATTAGTGTCCTCCAACCACAAGCAAGTCAGTTTTGTTCAGTCTGGCTTGTTTTCATTTAAGGGTTCTCATTATATCAAAAGGGTGGGGTTTCATCTTGGCTGCTGAAATTTACCATTTTATCAGGTTCATGAATACAGCAGAAAGAATTCTGGATCTGCAGTAAGTGAATCTGGTTCAAATTCTGGCTCTGCTACTTAACTATCTGTATGACCATGAGCAGATCTCTGAACCTGTGTGGGCCTAAGTTTCCTGAACTTTAAAATGAAGGGGCTAGATGAGATGTGTGACCTGAAGTTAACACATTTTACTTTTGCTCCCTCTCCACATGAAAGGGAATATTCACACCTTTCCAGTTTTCCAAAAATCTAAAACCTAAATGTCTAACAGGAAAATCCTCTCATTTCACAGTACAGCAACGTTACTGTGCTTTGACCTCTGAAATGACTAAAGAGTGAAACTTTCATGGATGCTAGGTGGCACCATGAATAGAGCACCAGCCCTGGAGTCAGGAGGACCTGAGTTCAAATCCGGTCTCAGGCACTTAACACAAAACTAGCTGTGTGACCTTGGGCAAGTCACTTAACCCCAATTGCCCTGCCTTCCCCTCTCCCCTCTCTAAAAAAAGAAAAAAAAAAAGAGTGAAACTCTCTACAATGAATTAAACCTAATGAGAAGAGTCATCAGTAAGAGTTTTCTCCCCTGAATTAATGAATCCTTCAGCTTTCCCCTCTACCTATGGATTCAGAATAAATCATCTAAAAATCCAGAGATGAAAAGTGATTCATTCATGGCTAACAGTAATTGTTTCCTCAGGTTAAATGATTTTACCTTCACAGTTTCTTCCCTTGGTGTATATTATTATCAACTAGAATACAGGCTACTCCAATGTCACTGTGTTACACAGAATGGAAGGAAATCTATTCCAAACACTGGAACTGACACCTCATATGTTTGAGTATCTATCTCCAGTCTGACTGAAGAGGATGGCAAAATATATTTTTTCTCTAGAACAGCAGAGTTGGCCATGGCTGACCCAGAGCCAGGTGCCCTAGAGAAGTACTCTGAAAACCTCAGAATGCAGAATTCCTCATAGAGATGGAGGCAGAAGTCAATCTCCTCAGGAGACTGGAGAGTATTAAAATGAATGATGCCTTTAACCAGGATACTAAGGTAAGGGGCCAAAGGAGAGAAGACTTGTAAGGTGCTTGGCATAGTACCTAGGACACAGTTAAGTGTTTAGGAAATGCTTGATCCCTCCTCCCCATTTTTTATGGCAAAAAGACACCACAAGAGGCTATCAAGACACATTCCAAACTTTCCTACTACTTGTTTCTGTGACTTCTTGAAAAATAAGAATGAGGACCAGGATTTTTTTTTTTTTTTTTGCTTTTTGGAGGGGGGGAGGTAGGACAATTGGGCTTAAGTGACTTGCCCAAGGTCATGTGGCTAGTATTTTTTTGTGTTTGTGTTAAGTTTCTGAGGCCACATTTGAACTCAGATCTCCTGACTCCAGGGTTGGTGCCCTATTCACTGTGCCACTTAGCCACCCCTACCAGGAACTTTTTATAGAAGGATGCAATCCAGTGCTAGAGGGTCCTCAATTAATCTCTTACCTCTGTGTGCATTTCAGTATCTAACAGGGACTTGGTCAAAAGTCCACAATGTAGAACAGAGAACACCTCAAGGTCCAATTCTCGGAAGAAAGTGGTATAATTCTGGAGGGACACAGAAGCCTTCTCCTCTTCTTTCTCTGTGAACTCCTGGGCAAAAACAGCAGTAGCACATACGGTACAGTAAATCCTGGGGCCAAATCTACTCTTTTTTTAAAAACTGTAACTTGTACTAATGTATCTAATTTTATGCAAAAGACACATTTCCAAAAAGGTGCATGTAAATTCAATCAAATTTTAAATTTATTAAGGAAGCTATTTAAAAAGTTACACTCTAATTTTTGTTCTTTTTCAAATGGATATACTTTATATTCCTATATTAGTCACTTCCAACAACCAACCACTCCATATTATCTTCCCACAAAAAAGCCTAAAAGGGTGATTACCACAAGACAACAACAGTATATCCAACTTTCCCGTCTCCTTGTTGTTTATTAACAAATGGAGTGTGTACTTTAACATTAACTATTTGGAACTGACACCATAAGACTGTTTTATCGATTAATAAGGGCAGGAGTAGACAGGGGAGCCATGATGTCAATTTTTGTTCCTCAGTCATAGAAGGGCACCCAGAAGCCCCAAGAGTTTCAGTGACTTTCCCAGGATGAGGAAGAGATAGGACTCGAACCCAAGTCCTTCTGGTGCTGGGACTAGCCCTCTAACCATTATGCCATGCCACCTCAAAGCCAATAATCACTTATAATTTTTCTCTTGTGTATTTTAAAGTCTCAGATTGTTAAAGTGGCTCATCTCTAAGCTGCTAAAATAACAGAAATAATAAAAACAGTAATCCATACTCAGAGAGTACCATGACATTTACAAAGCACTTTCCTTGAAACAAGCCTATGAGGTAAATAACATGTATAATTGACATTCCATAGATGAGAAAATGGATGCACAGACAAGATGTCAGGGTCATAGAGCAAGCTACTATCAGATGAGGGAATCAAAGCAAGGGTCTTCTAACCTCTATATCAGCTCCTTCTCTAATATACCAGCTCCCCAAATAGTGAAATAGCAGATGACAGTGGTGTATTGCTCACCTCTGCATAACAACATTTCTACTAAATAATGAGTCTCACAATACAGAGTTCTTGAGCCTTGTTAGAGGTGGATCACTGATAGGCAGAGATAATCCCAGACTTCCTGGTCTTCAGGCAACTGTCCCCAGGGAAGGGGGTGCTGGTTAATTAGAAGACAACAACTGGAATCTTTCAGTTATCCAGTACAAAGGGGGCACAGGAACCATTACATAAGTAGAATATGCTGGCTTATGAGTGTATGAGGTAACAACCTTGCTCTCTCTCCCTTCCCCAATACCTTTTCTAGTTGACTTTTATCAGACTGTGAATGTTCACATTCTGAACCATCTTCCTTCGAAAATTTCTCCAGGGAGGAAGATTTGCCACCATCAGCTTTTCGTTTTTTTCCTCCCTGTGCTTCAGAGGAAAAACAGCAAACAATAATCCTGCCCAGAGAATGGCGCTATACACAGGAATTATTACAGATAATTAACACTTTAGCATCCTGCTCCTCTGCACACATTATGGCATGTTCTTTTTTCTGAAGCCCCATGCCAAAGTTCCTTTGTCATGGTGCCCTCAACCGTCCAAAGCTACACTAGCAAAACAAAGCTGGGACATATCCTCTCCAGGTGTATCTCATGAATGTTTGTCATCTAAAGACAAACCCAGCTCCTCTTGCAGTCTCATCACCAGAGGACTGGCTGCTAGGTGATGAGCTTTGAGGCCATGGAGGCTCATGAAGACGTAAGGCATGAAGGGACTCCAGTGTCATTAATATGAGGAGTAACCAAATAGAAGAATATTGCCCAAGAAGGGACTAGAGTCCACAGTCCCCCAACACCCCCTATGGACCAGGGCACCCAGCATATGAGTCAGAGGAGGTCAGCACAATAGTCAAGGCCACTGAGTCAGCTCAAAATAACCCACAAGGAGGAAAAAAGAAATGCTTACCTTTTTCTCCCTTCTTTTTGTTTTTCACTGTAACAATAGCGCTGGTGGGAGGGCCTCCATCTAAAGTCTCCAAGTCAAAATTTGCAAGAAGAGGGACATAGCCAGGAGTAACTGAAATAGAGAGTAGAGAAGCTCACTAGTGACCATCACAGAAAATACCAGTCACACGGCCCCTACCACCACTGGTCTTCAAATGCAGGCAGAAAGACTTCTAAAAACTACTAGTCACACCTCAGTCTTTGTGAGATGGTGTAAAACAAAACTACATTAATTGGCTTGCCATGAAATTCATCAAGTTGTCCAAGATACCTTATAGACAGATTACATTAACTGAGCAAGTAAAAAAAAAATCTAGGTAGTAACAGAGGATTCTTGTAGATGGGAAGCAAAAACATATGGGCCCCCATTTTTGGCTTCCCTCAAAGTCACCTCTACTAAATTTACTTGTAAGAGCTGACACTTATTTGTGATTTAAAGTTTTGCCAAGTCACAAGTCACTTAACCTCTGTCTGGCTCAGTTTCCTCAAGGGCAAAGGTGAAGGATGCTATGAAGATTAAATAGGATAATAACAGCTTAATAAGTACTTAGCACAGTGCCTGGCACACAGCAGGCCCTTATTAAACATTTGTACCCTCCCTGATTCTTCCCTGCACAAACACTGTTTGTGTTTCCCAGGAATATAGATAGGGATTATCTAGAAATCTGGCTTAAAGTAGCTTTACAGAAAATACAGAGACAATTAATTGATTAGATGTCTTTCATATTAAAGGTACCGTGCTAGGAGCTAGGGTTACAAAGATTCATAAGGTCAACGTTGTCCCCTCTTCCAAACACTTTATCATCTAAGCTGGGAGACATAACATCTCCACAGAAAAGTATGATACGAGGCAGAAAAAAATATTCTTTGATATGAGAGATGACTTTCATCAGGGGACGAGAAAAGGAAGAGGACGATTTACGGAAGGGGGTGACACTTGAGATGGGTCAAAAAGGATCTGAGAAAGCAGGGTTGAAGAGGCAGGGCCTTTTCAGCAACGAGTCAAGCCCTCCACAAACTCCTGGAGCTTGGGGAATATAGGACAAGACTGGGAATAGCTAGTAGTCTAGTTTGAAGAGAACAGAGAATGCATAAAAGGGGATAAAATAGACAGACTGGAGCCTGACTGAAGAGAGCCTTAAATGCCAGGCTGAAGAATCTGCACTTTAGTTAGAGACTACAAGGAAAAACTACACGGATTTTTACCAGGCAAATAATATGGTCAGACTTAGGCATGAAGACTATATTTCTATTTGGCTATATGAAGGACAAATAGGGAAAGGGGGTGTGGGAGGGCAAAGAAATTGGAAGCAGGTTAGCAGATCATCAGATGATTCCAATAGCCCAGGTGAGAAGGAACAAGGGCTTGTTCTGGGTGCTGGAAGTGCATATGGAGATGATGGGATGGATAAAATACATCACAGAAACAAACCTGACGTTTTGGTAGCTGACTGGAGACGTTGGAGTCAAAGGTGACTCCAGTTTCAAATCTGGGTAACTAGGAGGATGGTGATGTTATCAACAAAAAAAGGGAAGTTGGGAGGAAAAGCAGGTTGGGGGAAAGATGGTACAAATTCCACCTTGTAGGTGGTGGCAGTTAGGTGGTACAGTGCAGAAGGAGCTGGGTTTGAAGTCAGGAACACCTAAGTTCAAATCCAACTTTGGATACTGACTAGCTGTATGACCCTGGGCAAGCTCCAGACAGACTTCCGTCTACCTCAGTTTCCTCAACTATAAAATGAGAATAGAACCTCTCACAGGGTTGCTGGGGGCAATCAAATAAGATAATATTTGTAAAGCATTGGTCACAGTGCCCGGCACATACGAGGCACTTAAGAAATGCTTATTTCTTTCCTTTCTTCCTTTTATGAACTCAAGGGCTATATTTTTTTCCATACTTTTTCTCTTCCCCAGTCCCTAGCATAGTGTTTTCTCCATGGTGAGTACTTAATATTTGTTGAAAGAATGGGAAGAAATGAGAAAAAAAGAATAAACATAAAAACAGGGCAATTTTATCATTATAAATTTAATATACTTTCAAAAAACCTGCAAGTACCAAGTTCATAGTTTCATAGGAGATCCCCTCTTTGGTTCTTTTTGTATTAGAATGTCTGTCTAGTCATGATTCACTCCAGGATCTGGTTAAGAAAGGGGCTCTTCTATTTCACAAGGCTAATGCTTCTGCAGTTTCATGCCATTCCCTCCTGTCTTCCAGCAGACTGCCCCCACAACTGCTCAATATTCCATTTCACTCTACCTATGGTTCCTTTCCATGGTGTCTACAAACATATCCAGGTCTCCTCAACCCTTAAAAAATAACCCCCCTTGCCTTTACCATCCCCTCCTATTATGCCATTTATAAGCAAACTCCTGGAGAAGCCTGTCCACTCTCTGCCTTCACTCTTCCCTTATTCACTTGTCAGCTCTTTGCAGCCTAGTTTCTATCACTGAACAGCTCTTTTCAAAATTACTCTCCATCTCTCGATGACTGAATCTGACGCTCTTTCCTCACTCTCACTGAGCACTGCAACTCTGCAGCGCTGGACACCTCTGACCCTAGTCTTCTTGGAGTCTTGCCTAAACCTCTCTTGGACTCCTTTACTGAGTCTTCATGCAGACTCTGCTCTCTAAATGCAGGTGTACCTCAGGCTCTGTCCTGGGACCTCTTTTTGTCTGTTTTTCTTCTCTTTGTGACCACATCGACATCTATGGACGTAATTACCATTTCTGGTCAAGTCTGCATGTTCAGTTCTCCATTCTCCTGGGCTCTAATTCTGCACTGTACTACCTGGAATTGGCCATGCTGCAGGCACCTCCAAATGAACATACCCAAACACAGCACGCGTGTTCTTTTCCCACAAAATCACCTCCTCTGAACTTTCGGACATTCCGTTGAGGGTATCATCATGCTTCCAGTCACCCATCTTTGATACCTCACTCTCCATCACCCCATATAGCCAACCACCTGCCAATTCTTACCATTCCTCTCTCCATAACGGATCTTGCATTTGTCCTGCTTTTCCTCTCATACTCTTGTTTGGGCTTTTAAAAAACTTTTAGCCTGCCCTACCACAATACCCTCTAAATTTGCCCATTTGTCCGCTGAGCTGGCTAAATGACTTTCCTAAAACACAGAGCTGACAATGTCATGTCCCTAAGCAATAAATTCTGGTGGCTCCCTGTTACCTACCTCTGGGGTCAAACAGAAACTCCTGTTTGGCATTTAAAGCTCTTCACGATCTAGACATTTCCAGCCCTTTTTGAATTTATTCCCTTTACTACATGCTATGGTCTAGTCCAACTGGCTTTCCTTCTTTTCCTCATACATGTGATACTTACCCTCCTATTTCCATACCTCACACAGGCTGCCCCTTTACCCTTCCTGACCATCACCTCAAAGAATCCCTACTCAAGAATTATTTCCTTAATTTCTCCCTACTACTCCTTCCCTCCCAACATAAGTATTTATTTTACACATAGTAATGTCTCCTACATTATTTGGTGCAATGGCTTGCTTATGCATGCACATGTTGTCTGCTCCAATAGAATGGAAGCTCTCGGAGGGCAGGGACTGGCTTATTGTCTTTGTATTCCCAGCTGCCAACACAGTGCCCTGATCATAGTGCTTAACAAATATAAGATGCTTGTTGACTAAAAGAGTGGCTAAAGGAATTGTGATACTAGTATATAAGGGAATGTTATGTACCAGAACAAAGGGCAAAAAGGGCCTATTTTTCTCACCTGCCAAATACTTCTCCAGGAGCGTCTGTAACTCGGTGATGTGGCGTAGGCGGATCAGCACTTTCCCCTTCATCTCAGCTGATTTCTGTTGGCAGAAGGCGTTCACAACCTGAAAAAGCCCATAAGACGCCCTTACCAAGAGCTGCATGATGATAATGACTAATGATTATGTGGGTTATTAGCATTTGCTCAGCAATTTCCATAATTTGTCTCCTTGGAGCCTCACAGCTCTATGGAGTGTGTGCTCTGGCCATGATCACACTCACTTTGTAGATGAGAAAGCTGAAGGTCAGAAACAAATATTGATTTGCCCAGGACTGGAGCAGAGACTAAAACCCTTTCAGCTCCAGGCTCAGTGCTCCTGCCACCACCAAACAGTCTTTTACTGAATAAACACTAACTGGCCCTTCCACAGTTTCTTAGTTCCATATCCCTTCATAGGCAATTACTGAGCTTCTCAAGGCTGAGAAAGCCATGTGCACAGTATTTCTGCCGGACCTGGGGCCAGGGAGCTCTCAGTTCACATCCTGCCTGGGGCCTGGGTCTAATTTTCTTCTTCTGTGGATTAAAGGGGTCAGATTAGAAGATCCCTCGGGTTCCTTCCAAATCTAAACTTCTGATCCTAGGACTTCTCTAACATGGACCTCTGTAGCACTTTATACATTTCTCATGACACCTCATTTTATCCCTGCACTATCATCAACACAAAAACTCCTGAGGACAAGGCTACTCATCTCTCTCCTACGAGACTTCTAAGAGCAGACTAAACGTTGAAGTGAACTTGTTAAAGCTGCTATTCTGTAGCACAGTTAGGGCCCTGTGGCCTGTAGATCACCCAAAAAGCAGATTGCTGGGATCAGAGGACAAAAGATGAGGTCACTAACTAGCTAGGGGCCTTAGGAAAGGCATTTAATTTCTCTGGGTTTCAAGTGCCTTCATCTGTAAAATGTGGTTAAAAAACTTTCTATTGAACCTTATAAGATGATGATAGTAAATGAGACAATGAATGTCAAGAGACTTATAAAGTACGGAATACTATACAAACATGAGATGTTATTATTAACAACAACAATTGTCAAAAATCTAAGAAACATAAAATGGAAATATTTCCCAGATGTAGGTGCAAGGAATGGAAGGAGATTGGGCAGAAGTATGACAATGGGCTACCTCTGGGATGCAGGGCTACAAGTACATTTATTAAACACCTCCTGGATGCGGAGCACCAGACTTACTACTGGGGAAGTACAAAGTTTAGACCCTGCCTTCCAGGACCTCTTTCATCCTCCTCAGTAGGTATGCACATACCTCCCGGAACCAGTTAATAACAAGGAACAAGAGTGAGCATCTAAAGGAACGTTCCTGTACAGAGAGGGATCCTAGCTTCTCTCCAAGATCCAGGTCAGTGAGGTATAAAGGGCAATCTGAAAGAGAAGAAAAAAAAACTTTATTTTCCTTTAATTCAAACCTTTGGGAGCTGATCCTACTTCCTACTTGCTACCTTTCTTCACACTTGCCAAAGGATTCCTTCATGGACAATAACATTACTTCCCTTACATTTCAAGAATAACTCTTTTTTCCACAGCAAGGTGGCCTTGTCACCATGCACACAAATGTAGCCTCCCCTTCAATCTACTGAAAAGATAAACAGGGGAGGCTAGGTGGTGCAGTGAATAGAGCACCAGCCCTGGAATCAGGAGGACCTGAGTTCAAATCTGGCCTCAGACACTTGACACACTTACTAGCTGTGTGACTTTGGGCAATTGCTCTCCAAAAAGAAAAAAAGAAAAAAAAGATAAACAAAGATTACAGAAAAATGGGACTCAAAACTTTCTTGTGTACCTAACAAACCATCAATCTCCTCCAAATCTCCATGCTGTTTCTCCACACAAAGCCTCAATAACCGGAAATAGGGTGACAAGCACACTGGAGACACTAACCTAGAAAAAAGAGCACAGACTTCTCAGTTTCATTTTACAACTACTAGTAATAAGGATTTTGTCAGAGGAAACCAACTAATGTTAGGAACTGAGGGCTAGGTAAAGAAGTTGTACTTAGCAAATATTTTCTGGTCTCACTGAAGGTAGGGGGTGCAGGTAGTAAAGCTGACAGAGGCAGGTTCAGAGGGAAAAGGCAAAGGAACAGGTAAGCGCTGGCAAAAGAAAACTGCCCATCATAGCATTTACTGCTAAGTGAGAGGGACATAGTCTCCTGGATAAGGAACAAGGAAGCATCCCTATTTCTTCCATCCTTTCCACTGAAACCAGGCCAGGAGAACCATTCTTGCTCAAGTGTCTGAGACCTCAAAGAACTGTGGGCTTGCCAGTGGACATTTAAGACATAGAGAGGGGCTTTGGAAAAAGAGAAACTTTACTGACTTTTGGTCTTGGTCCCAAGAATTCATTACACCCATATCGCTTCCAAGATCATGATGCAAGAGAAGTGGTAGAAGGTTGATGGCAATTCCATCCTGACTCTCATCTTCATCCAGGCCATACAAGGCTTTTACCAGGAAGGGATAATCACTGCAAAGGAAAAAAAAAACACCTCACATTTCCCAGAAGAAGTAGTAGCTGAGGTTGTGGGGAAGTATTATACCAAGTTAATGAGCCAACTCTAACCTGATTTGGGAGAAGGAAATGATATATAGATATATAGAAACAGCTGTCTGACCAAGAGGGAAACAAACACCGCTGTGGGAGACTCTTGTTACTTAAGATAGCAGCTCTGGTAATGGAAGGGCCTTGCAACTTGGAGGAAAATAATCATGCTATTGATTTTAAGAAGATATTAGAAAAACCATGCATGCCAGATTAAATGTCAGATATCTGACATTTAGTAATGCGAGGGAAATAAAAGTCTAATGAATAGGAAAAAAATCTCATAAGAAAATGGAACCAAATTAGGGGACAGAGAATACTTACCTAACCTTTGGAAGAGCAGAGAGGTCTACCACAAATGCATCCTGGAAATCACTACTTATGGTCTGTGCAATCCACTCCTTCAGAAGACAAAGAAGAAACAGGTTTGGGCAAGAGTCCACTAAGAAATAGAAGAGCCGAGGACTGGTTGTTCCCAAAGAGCTCAGACACACCTCACATGATGTTTCTCTCCCCACTGCCCTCCCCTACCCTCCTGGTCAGTAAGGATTGTCTAAAGCACCCACAGCTACAGAACCAGCCTCATGCATCACTTGGCTAAAGTGATTCAGAGCACTTAGCCATACCAGGGCTTTTGGAGGCAATTTTCCTTTTGCAATCAGGTTGGCAAATTCATCATAATACAGTGCAGAGGCCTGGGGAGACTGATCACTGCAGGAATGCACCAGTTGTAATAAAGAGGTCATCTACGGAAGTAGGAAAAGAATAAAACCTACCTATGAGCACATGTTAAAAAACAACAGCAACAATAAAACAACCTCTGTTCCCACCCCACCCCTCTCTCCTCCTTGACCAAGTTCCTGCTCCAGGTCCTCCCAGAGAGGCCCTATCAGGGCCCTCGGTCTTCTAAAACCTCAACACCTTCTCATGAGGAAAATACCTTGCTCTGGTCAAGAGCTTGTTTCACTCCACAGAAGCTAATCCACAGTGCTGGTAAGTGACTGAATCACAGATCCAGAGCTGGAAGGAGCCTTAGAAGCCAGAAGGTTCAGCCCCTTCATTTCACAGACGGCTCAGAGACAGTAAGCGACTACCCAAGGTCCCACAGGTACTAAGTATCAGAGACACAGGTCTCCTGACCCCAGAGCCCCTGCTGCCTCCTGAATAAGGCCTTCCCAGGCACCTTTGGAGCTATGTTGACAGCCTATCTCTATCCCTGTATCAGCCACATTTGCAAAACTCCTTGTTCCCTCACCTCTAGCAATCAGAAAAATAATGCCCTTTTCCCAAGGTGGTGTGATAGTAGACAAAACAACGTAAATTCATGTGCTTGGGAAACTTGGGTGAGCAGCATCCACTCTTCCCTCCTTCCCTGAACCATCAAGCACCTACCTACATTTTGTCATAAGCAAAGAGGCCACTTACCTGCTTGCAGCGCTCACTGCTCAGTTCTGCTCCGCTTGGGTTATGGCCAGAAGCATCACTTTGGAAAACAGTAAATAACCTCAGTTCTTATTTTTCCATTCAGTTAAACAAACATTCATTAAGTACCTTCTATATTTAAGTCTCTACTTATCAGGGGTAGGCAACCTGCAGCCTCAAGGCCACATGTGGCCTTCTAGGTCCTTGGGTGTAGCCTTTTGACTGAGTCCAAGTTTTACAGAACAAATTCTCTTATTAAAGGGATTTACTATGTGAAGTTTGGATTCAGTCAAAGAGCTGCATTTGAAGACCTAGAAGGCCACTAAGGGCCTAAAGGACCACATGTGGCCTTGGGTCAAAGGTTTCCCGCCCCTAAGATTTTATTCTGACATGCTTTAAGTATAGGGTTTAGCAAAGATGTGTTTTCTGTTGTGTGAGAACCAATCAGATTAGTTAAGTTTAGAGACAAATCATAAGCAAAATGATCTCACTTTTTTTCAGTCACAGAAACTAATTAAGACTGTCTATTAAGGAGTTGCTATTTGCCTTGGTGGAGGGAACACCAATACCAACAAAGTTATATATGTCCTGAAGATATTCTATGACTGTTGGTAATTACTGTGGATACAAGGATTTAACAAAAAAAAAAAAAGGATAGAATTTCTAACCTCAACGAGCTTATAGTCAAGTGAGGGGATCAGACATTAAGAAAAATAACAACGACATAGGCTGGAATGGAATCAAATTCATAGGAAACTCCAAACAGAGGAGCACAAGAAGTTTGTAGTAAGAATTATCATTTTTAGCTGGGAAAGATTCATGGAAGAAATGGCAGCCAAGCTAAGCCTGAAAGGAAGAGAAAGGATTTTAGCAGGCAGTGATGTAGGAATGGTCTGATATAGACATAGGAGATGCATGGGCAAATGCAGAGAGTTTAGAGAGGAAAAGAAAAGACTGAGATTGGATCGCCACAAAATTCATTTTGGCTGGCAAGTAAAATATACATTGGTAAACTGCATGAAATAAGGCTAAAAAATTACGTTTGTCAGATTTTGAAGGACCTTCAATGCCATGTTAAGGTGTCTATATTTACTTGGAAAGCAATAGGAAGCCACATTGAGTGTTTTAAAGCCAGGGAGTGGGGAGTCAGTTGGCCAGACCCATGTCACAGGATGATCACTTTGGTAAAAGTATGAAGGATGGTGTGGAGAGATGGGAAATACACAGAGAAATCAATTAAGTGGTAATTCTAACTGTTGAGACCTAATCAGGGCCTGAACTAGGGTAGCTGCAGCAGGAATGGAAAGAAACATATTGTGGAGATAGAACCGACACAACTTGAGAGTTTGTTAGCTGTGAGGGTGAGGAAATGCTTCCAAGTGACCCCAGGGTAATGAGCCACACTGTTGATGATGGAAATGGGGAAGTTAAAAGCAGTAAAGATTTTGGCAGGAAGACAATGAACTCAGTTGAACAAATGTGGTGCAGAACATTTTGCCACAAACAAGTCAATGGGGCCAATTTTCTCTGAGAGAGATAAAGGCACAGGGGAGGGCTCATGGGGATTGTACTCAAGATGGGCTGTAGCAGTGAAAATCCTTATTGAGAAAAGTCCACCAATATAAATAACTCCTAACTAAAGAATTATGAAGAGCAAATAAAAGAACTATTACTTCTGTAGCTCTTAATGGTTTACAAAATGCTTTCCTCATCCTATGCTGTATATAGGTTGCACTATTACACATATTCCCTCTTACATATGAGAATCTAAGACGGAGTGATTAAATGACTTCTCTGTAGTCATAGGGCTAATAAATGGCTGCACCAAGTCTTAAATGCAGGTCTCCTAATTCCAAGTCCAATGTTCTTTCCACTACACCCTGAAGATATTTGGAGGGACTCCAAAAGTGGCTCCTGGGCCCTTAGAAATACCCTGACAAAGCAATTCCAAGGAGGAGTCACTGCACCCCAGTTCACCACCTTGCTAGACCCCCAATCCCTTTGCTGTCATTTGGGACAGACCAGAATTCGGAAGTCCAATTTCACTAGTATAGCATTAATGAAACAACAGCCACAATGCCACAGACAAGATGAAAACAGAATTTCAAGAATGTCTGTTACAATTATACTGGTCAGTATTGGGAAAAGAGGAGGTGAGATTCTAGGAAAAGAACAGCAGAATGTGAAAGGCTGTTGAGCCACAAAAATATTTTGGCGACCTCAGCCCTAGCTAATTTCTAAAATAACTCTACAATTCCCGTCTTATAAACAGCTCTGAATTCTGAATCTCCAATCCAAGAGTTATTTTGCATAAACTGGAGCTCACCATTTGGTTTTATAAATTCAATTAATAAAGGAAAGGGAGAACAAGTAGCTGCTGATTTCCTTCTCTTTGTCCACAGGTGAAGGTCTCCCCAAGGGTAATTTTTCTCTAGAGTAATCAATTGGTGTTATTTTTATTGTACCATGAACATGTTTATAAGAACTATAACTAGTAACAAACCCTTGCTTATTTAACAAGTTAAACAAACTGAACTCTTTTTCTTTTACTTGTGAAAGCAGTGAAATCTGTCACTGACAGACTTGTGCAAAAATGGAAAAAAAAAGTGAGACTTTGGGTGGGCCAGTGAAGGGAGGTTAGCATTATTATTGTGGTTCATAGTATCTCAGGGGACTAAGTGGCAGGAAATATAGAACATGGGATCTTAAAATTGAAAGGAATCTTGTTGTTCATCTAGCCCAAACTGTTCATTTAACAGATCAAGAAAGAGAGTTTAAGTGACCTCCCCAAAGTCACATACTAGCTAGTGTCAGAGTTAAGCTTAGAGCCAAGATTCTTGGGACTTTCAGTCCAGGGCTCTGCTCTCTTGAATGTGGGTTATGGTTCTCCTTAAGACACTCGCAGTTCTGAGACTTCGGACAAGTAGATCACAGCCTCCCTTGATCTAGGCTGTAGCTAAGTGGGGATGATACCACCTAGCCTGCCTAAAAACAGGTGGGCCTGCTGATCTTAAGGTTCTATGACCCTCTGACTATAAGGTCAATTTCTAATCTACAAATTTGGGAGGCTCAAACTCGGGCCACTCTTACCTGTCTGCTGCCATACTACCCACCATGGTGATGGCACCAATAATCCCAATTAGTTTGTATTTGAATACAGTACTGGAAAGTTGCTTTCGAATCACCAGGTACATATCATCCTACAAAGGATACAGAAAAAGAAGGAAAGAAGGTGTTAGTTTTCCTTAAAAAGCTATTATGTTTTCCAACCAGTCTATAAGTGAACATGGAAAACTAAAGTTACTTATTCATTTCTATGTAGAGGCATCAGGGACATGTATATAAACCCAAACATATGATTCTTGTAAAGAAAATGATCTCTCAGCCTATTTCATGTTCCTGGAATCTGTGTTGTTAGAATTACTAGAAAGGCTCATGTGGCACGATGGAATCTGCAGCATCCAGGACCAGATCTAAGGAAAGAATATTGGAATTCCCACCTTATGATATTCATCTTTGTACTTTTTTCTTGACCCTAAACTCAGGTTTTCCATATGTTGTTTCTTTAAATTCCCCAGGCTCCACAGAGTATTTTGAGGCATTCCAGGGAAGAAAGCGTGGTCATGGGAAACACATTTGACTTTTGCTTGCTGCATTACTTCCAGCTTTTCTCTTAACATGACAACTCTTATACCATTCCTATATGATGAGCAATATAGAAAGGTTCCTTATTCCTAAAGGCTTCAAAATCACTGCTCTAAATAAACAAACAAGAAGATTTATCTGCTTGTTTGTTGGGATCTGTCTGTTATATAAAAACAAACAGTATTAATAAAATTTTTAAATAAAAAAAAACACACAAAAAAACCTAAGTGAGAAAGCCTCATGCCAGGAGAAGACAGGAATGGGTACCTTCTGACTGGGTACTACACAGGTACTGGGTACTACACTTAGCCTTAAGACACATGCCTTCAGAGAAATACTTAAGAAAATATAAGATGTAAAATCTTATGAGGAAATCCTATTCACTATTCTACAAATAGCACTGAAAAACACTCTAGTAGAAATACAATGAAGCCGTTTGTTATTCAAAGGTAAATTCCACAGTAACTTCCATATAAATGTATGAACTGATCCCTTGAATTCTGGATTCCAATACAATCTGTTCATGCCCTTCAGCATTTATTAATTCAACAAATATCTATCAAATCCACATTAGGTAACAAACATAAAACACTGTGAGAGACGTTATTGAGGATACAAAGAAGAACATAAGACAGAGTCTCTGTCCTCACAGAGCTCACAGGGAAACTCCCCTTATGTGCAGAAGAGAAGAGAAAACACGAACAACTAACTTAAAAAGGCAGAACTAGAAGCATCCAAGTACAATTAGATAAGTACAAATGCCTATGGGAGTTGAAAGAAAAAGTTGCTTCTGGTTAGGAGGAAAAAGATCAAGAAAGACTTCATGGCAGCGATTTGTATTTGAGCTTAGCCTTGAAGAACAGGTAAGAATTCAGTGAATAGAGGTTGGGGGAAGGGCATCCTTGGTAGACAATACTGTGAAAAATACACATTGTGAGAAATAGGAGAACATATTCAAGGATATGAGTTGTACAAGTTATATGGAGTAAAGTGTGTATAAATTAAAACAGTGGAAGAAAAGTAAGATTGAAAAAGAAGGTGGGACCATAACACAATAGTGTCTAAATGCCAGGGGGAAGAGTTTAGACTTAATTTGGTAAGTAATGAAGAGTCATAGAGAAGTATTTAAGTTGGGTGAGGGGTGACATGATCAAGCTGTATTTTAGGAAAAATAATTTAATCTCATCAGCTAAGCAGGGATAGCCCTGGCTAGTTCTTGGATGATAGACCACCAGAGAACATCGTAATCTTGCTTCCGTACAAGGAATGGCAAATATGTGACCCTGAGTTATCAAAGGTTATGCCAGGAGGGGCGGCTAGGTGGCGCAGTGAATAGAGCGCCAGCCCTGGAGTCAGAAGGACCTGAGTTCAGGAGCCGGCCTCCGACACTTAATCCACACAAAGAAAAACCTAGCCATGTAACCATGGGCAAGTTACTTAACCCCAATTGCCCTAAAGGGGCGGCTAGGTGGCGCAGTGAGTAAGAGCGCCGGCCTCGGAGTTGGGATGACCCGAGATCAGATCCGGCAATGACTAGCCGTGTAACCTTGAGCAAGTTACTTAACAAGTAGTTACTTAAAAAAAAAAAAAAAAGGCAATGCCAGGGAAGTAATTCTGGCAGGATCTACCATACTGGAAAGGTTTTACATAAAACCATGGTAATACAACTGTCTATTTTCTGATGATTAGACTAGCTAAGTATAAGAAACTCATCCCCACTAAGCTAGCTATTTGGTGATTAATTCTTTGGTCATTGTATCCCACGAGAAAGAAAAATACAGAATGGCTCCCAGTCCTGTGTGGCCCCCTTCTGTTTCTGCAGCAGTGGTGGAAAGTGGCAGAAAAGGGGCAGTGGGTGCTAAAATGTCTACAAGCACTGATTTAACTGTTGGTACATGAAATTTAAGAGCTTTTCTTGTCTAGGGACCAATGACTTTCATCAGAGGGAGGGAGGGAGAGGGGAAGAGAGAGAGAGAGAACACAGAGAGGGAGAAGAAAAGAGGGCTCAGTTTAGAACCTTAGGGAACACTCACACTGGGAAGTGATATGGATAATGAACCAGCAAATAAGACAGAGAAATGTTAAGAAAGGTAAGAGAAGAACTAGGAGTTAGTAGTGTCACGAAGACCCAGAAAGGAGAGGGGATGATGGTATCTAATGAAGCAGGTAGGTTGAGAAAGGATGAAGACCAAGAAAAGTACATCAGATTTGGCAATTAAGAGATCATTGCTAATTCTGGAGAGAGCATTTTCAGTTGAATGAGGTTGGAAGTTAGATTCCAAAGGCTGAGGGGTGCTTGAGAAGCAGGAAGTAGAGACAGTGTGTATAGACAGCTTTTTCAAAGAATTTGGCTGAAAAATGGAGCAGAGACACAGGATAACAGCTTTCTCCCCCCCGTGGTGCCTCCTACCTGAATGTGGCTGCTGTCTTCATGTCCTTTGCTAAATGCCAGTGTACTAAGAATGTAGAACAGTTTTCGTATTTGAGAAGGGGTCAAATTATCTAGATAATCCAGAATGCCCTGTGAAGGAAAAAACCCATAGTAATCAGACCATGAGGTATAGGAATGAACACTTTCTAGAGACCAATGTGGATTAGCTGCCTAGAAAAGGTATAGTAGAAAAATCCTGGATTTGGAGTCAGACCTGCATTCCCATTCTAGTTCTGTGATGAGCTGTTTGGCCTTGGGCAAAGCACTCCCACTCTCTGGGCCACAGTTTGCTCATCTGTGAGAGGAAGGAATTGGATGGTATCATCTTGAAATCTTATTGGCCAATGATTAAATACACACACGTTCACAAGATAGTATAAGAAGCTCCAGTCGTAACAGCTGAGGTTACAGATTTCATCTCAGATGATGACTTGTAAGTGAGGATTTAACTGGGGACCTCAGGCTATTCATTTATCACTTCAATAACCAAGAGGAAAAACCATTGACTCTCACAATAAATCAAGCACAGCCTCTAACCCTTGTCACCACTAGCTCAGCTCACAGCTCAGTCTACAGCTGTTCTGAAAAGGCTTATTCTTCCGTTGCTTCAGGCATGTGCTTTACCTCCCCAATCAGATCTTGGGATCATAGCTCAAGAGATTTGAGGGAACTCTAAGACTTGACCAAGGTCACACAGGCAGGAAGCAGCAGCTGCCACTCAAATTCTGGTCTTGAGACTCCAAATCCAGAACTCTTTCCAAACATGGCACTGCCTCCCCCAGTCATAAACACTTAGCCCTGCTATTTAACAGCTGTGTGACTATGGCCTGCACACAGGAAGAAGCCCTGAAAAATGCGCTTAAGTTAACAGATACATGCTCTCAAAGAGGTCCAGGACTCAGAGGAGAGAAAAGCACCTTCACAAAGACAGCATATAGTCTCACAGCAGACAGATTGAGAACCACCAGCTCTGAGAGCACCTCTAGGGAGATGTCTACTTCAGTGTCATTCCCGCTGCAGACGTGGGTCACTAAGGCACCAATCACTTCCTGCCAGGAGAAAAGTAATTAGAAAAAAGCAAAACACAGAAATGCAGTACAGTGGTCTTATGCCGTCTCTTCTCCAACTTAGATGTTCTCCCACTCTCCAGTAGACTGTGCCTATCATATCTTGGTGCTAGTTACAGTACCTCTAGAATTATAGGGATGTAAGTGTGCTCACCTACCACACCCCTTAACTCATTACCTTCACTTTTCACTAGACATGAGACTGTGGGCACATCATTTCCCTCTCTTTACTTCAGTTTTTTTCAGCTCTAAATCACTCCTATAGCAGACTTTTAGTGGTGTGTGTGTGTGTGTGTGTGTGTGTGTGTGTGTGTTTTTTACTTCCCTCTCATCTCTACTCAGACCGATCAAGTTGGAGGAGTCCTTATCAGTCTTCAAGCCCCATACCTAGCTAGATGGTACAGTAAATAAGGTATTGGGCTTAGAGTCAGGAAGACCTGACCTCAGATCCTGCCTTTAGAAACTGACTAGTTCTGTGAACCCTAGGAAAATCACTTAAGTGTTCTGGGGCAGATTTAATAAGTGGTAGCTAGGAGGTGCAAAGGATGGCATGCTTAACTTGAAGTAAGAAATCCTGAATTTGAATCCTGTCTCAGACACTAGTAGGTCATTTAACCTCTATCAGGCTCAGTTTTTTCATCTGTAGAGTGAGGAGGTTAGACTTGAAGACTTCTGAGGATGCTGTCAGCTCTCACTCTATGACACTGTGATCCTATAACCCTCATTTAACAGATGAGAAAACTAAGACCCTGAAAAATGGAGCGCCTTGTCTCCATCACAGAAAAAATGAGTCACAGAGCTCCTGGGCACTGAGACTCTCCTGACTGCTGGGTCAATTACCTTTCCACCCTACATAGTATAATTTGCCCAGCACCATTTTCATAATCTTTCCTTAGGGAAAGAACTACAGTTGCTATCAATTTCACTTCTACTTCATGACTCATGTTTATGGAAAGGAGTCTTGGAAAGAGTTTCTTATCCTGAGATCCATGAATTTAAAAAATATTGATAACTATATTTTAAAATAGTTGGATTCCTTTGTAATCTTATGCATTTAAGAATATTATTCTGAGAAGGGGTTCAGAAGCCCATATCACAAAAAGGTGAAGAACCCTGGTCTTGGAACTCATTCTTAATTTGCTGGCACATTCTTATGTTTTCTTCAAGAAAACAGCTCCAGGATCAACAGACAACTAGATTATTTATAATTAAACTATCAAACTGTGTCTTTCTTCTTATAACACTCAAATCTAAAATTATTTAACGATCCCTGCTATATGGAGTCCAATTAAAAACTACAACAACCATACTTCAAGTTCAGAAATCAACTGATAGTTGTCACTGCAGTCAAGTAAAGAAATGTTATAACAAAACTAATCAACCCAAATGCTAAGTTTAAATCATATTTTTTCCAAAGAGCAAAAATAAAAAGGAAAAGGAAAAGAAAAGAAACAAGCTATCCATTTAGAACTCTATCATTTCCCCGTTCCCCCCCAGCTGTGTTCCAGAATACCTGCTGATAATATGTGTCAAATGACATAAAGGCATATTTGTAAAGAAGACTGCCAAAGGATATCACACTCTGGTCTGCGGAATGCAACAAACTCTGAGCCAGTGACAAAATGGATGGAAAGACATCTCTAAGAACCTGAAAGACAGTCAATGGGACAGGGAAGAAACATTCAACTTTTTGGACCTGAAAAACTGTTAACACAGTGCTTCAAGGTTTACAAAGTGCTTTAATATAAATTATCCACTTTGATGGCTACAATAATCCTGTGAGGTAGATTAAGTATTAGTAACATTATCCTCCTTTTGTAGACGAAGAAAATGAAACCAAAAGAGCCCGAATGATCTGTCCAAGAGTAGGAAGCTAGAAGTGGGTGGTCTGGGGCTCAACTCTAACTCAAGACTAGTACAATTTCTGTGACATCAGACTGCTTAATCTGCCATTTCTGGGCTTTTTTCCTCACCTCTCCTTTGGACCCCAGACACTGCCTATTCTTTATCAGAAGGGCCCCTACCATTTTTTAAGCCCCTACCTTAGGAGGCTAAGTTCTGCTTGAAGATTTAAAGTGAAACCAAGTGGCCAAAAGGACCAGGAGAGGATTGTTGTCTTCCAAGACTAGGGAGCTAGATGGCCATTGGTGGATACCTACCTCACGGGGTTGTTGTAGGAAACTTTAAAGCACTATGTGGGGGCATCTAGATGGTGCAATGAATAGAGCACCAGCCCTGGAGTCAGGAGGACCTGAGTTCAAATCTGGCCTCAGACAACTGACATACTTATAGCTGTGTGACCTTGGGCAAGTCACTTAACCCCAATCGCCTTGCCTTCACCCCTCCAAAAAAACAAAACAAAACAACCACTATGTAAATGTGATTTATTCCTACCTAAGTAAGCAACTTCTGAGTCTAGCGTCATCATTTTTATCAAAAAACATTTACTAAGTACCCAAAAGCATATATGGTAAATATATTGGACAATATACAAAAAAAATGTAACATAAAGTTCCCTGGCTCTCTAAGAATTTAAAATCTGTGACAGAACAGTATAGTGAGAAGCAAGGGGATGGAAAACAAATGCAAGTATAGAAATCATAAAGTTGAACCAAAACATTCCTGCAGCTAAAAAAGCCTGGAAGGCTCAAATCAATAGCCTAGTCAGAATTTCTAGGAAGTTACATTGTTAATTTCATTTTCAAGGCTGGCAAAACACTCATCAATACTTAGAAAATTCAGTAAATATTTAATGCTGGAGAGATCCTGAAGCAATAGGCACACCTGCTCACTATTTAAACTATAAATGAGTTCAACTATTCTCAAAAACAATTTGGAACAATGCTTTAAAAATAAAAATGTCTATACATTCTGACCCAGAAATGCCACTGCTAGATATATGCCCCAAAGAGGCCAAAGAAATAAAGTTCTCACATACACCAAAATATCCACAGCATTACTTTTTGTGGGAAGAAATAGGAACTGGATTTTTTGGTACAGAAATACAATGGAATACCACAGGGCCATATGAAATTATCAAAATGATAAATTCAGATAAGTGCCAATCAACAAGTACTTATTAAGCACCTACTATGTTCTAAGTACTATGTTAGGTGTGAGGGATACAAAGATAGAAATAAAACAGTCATTGCAATGAGCTTACATTATACTGGAGCAGACAGGTCCATATAAAAGTAGATGCTGAATAAATAAATACAAGGTGGATTAGGGCGAGCTGGCACTAGCAACTGTGGGAGATGGGGGAAAGGCTTCCTGTAGAAAGTAGTGCTGGAGCTGAACCCTGAAGGAAGGGATTCTAGAAAACAGAGTGGAGGACAGAGCCTTCAAAACATGGGGGACGGCCAGTGCAAAGCCATGGAGACAAAAGAACTGCAAGAAAGCCAATCTGGTTAGGAAACAAAGTGCAGAAAGGAAGGGTGGAGGCTGTTTAGTTTGGCTGGAATGCTTTTTTCCTTCTTTTAGTCTTTTTTGAAAGGGAAGGCTCATTGGATAGGGGCAGAGTAAGGATTCAGAAATGAAGGTGACATAAAAACAAAAGCAATCCACACAAGTAAGATTTTTTACAATGTCAGGCTGTGACTTTTGTATTTTATTCTAGAGGTAATAGGGAACCCATTCTATGCTTCTGAATAGGTATGTGGCATGATTGGATCAGTGTTTTAGGAAGACTATCAATTTGGTAGCTGTTTGGAGAAGATTAGGAAAAGGAGATTAGAGACAGAGAGATCAATTAAGAGGATCTTGCAATAATCCAGATGAGAAATGATGGGATCTTGAACTAGGGCAGAAGCCAAGAGGAGAGGTGGGGACAGATGCAAGAAATGTTGTAGTAGGAGAGACTCAACCAGACTTGGAGCCTGACTGTATTGGGGGGTGGTGGTGGGGGAAATAGATTATGAGAGAAGGAAGGGAGAGTCAAGGATGATTCCAGGGCCATGAACCTGGATCACAGGAAGGATGATAATACTATCAATAGAAATAGGCAAGTTTATGATCCCACAATTCTGGAGAGAAATTTGGAACCATGCACAAAGGGCCATAAAGCTGTGCACACCCTTTGACCAAACAATACCCCTTCTAGGGCTGTATCCCAAAGCGATCATAAAAACGGGAAAAGGACCCACATGTACAAAAATATTTAGAGCAGTTCTTTCTGTGGTGGCAAAGAACTGGAAATTGAGGGGATGCCCATCAACTGGGGAACGGCTGAACAAGTTGTGGTATATGAATGTAATGGAAATACTATTATGATATAAGAAATGATGAGCAGGCAGACTTCAGAAAAACATAGAAAGATTTACATGAACTGATGCTTAATAAAGTGAGCAGAACCTGGAGAACAATGTACACAGTAACAGCCACAATGTGCAATGACTAACTTTGAAAGACTTGGCTCTCAGCAATACAAAGATCTAAGACAACTCCAAAAGACTCATGATGGAAAACGCTATCCACATCCAAAGAAAGAACTATGGAGTCTGGATGCAGATTAAAGCATAATATGTGCCCTTTACCGTTGTTTCTTTTTTCTCATTGGTTCTAATTCTTCTTTACAACACGACTAATGTGAAAATATGTTTAATATGAACATATATGTATAGCCTATATCAGACTGTACACCATTTTGGGGAGGGGGCAGAAAATTTAGAGCTCAAGATCTTATGGAAGTGAATGCTGAAAACTAAAAATTAATTAATTTTAAAAAATTAGACAAGTTTAGAGAGATGGGTTAGGGAGAAAAATATATTTCTATTTCAGACACACTGAGCCCAACTTGCCTATAATAGGCTTTACAGGTAGAGATGTCTAGTAAACAGTTGGGGACAAGCAAATTAGTGTTCAGAAGAAAGATTGAGACTGGATGTATAGATTAGAAGTCTATATAGAGAGATAATAAACCCAAGGAGTTGATGACATTACCACTTGAATAGAGTAAAATGGAAGAGACAAAGTCTTGAGGGACACCTCCTCTTTTATCGTACAAAAAAAGAATAATGATCAAGCAAAAAAGACAAAATGGTCCAACAAGTAGGAAGAGAACTAAGGAGAATGGTGTCACATAAGCCAAAGAAGGCAAGAGTTTCCAGGAAAAAAAGGGGTGGTACACACTGCTAGGATGTCAAACAATACAGCCTGAAAAAGGGCAGATTAAGCAGAAAAAGATCCTTTTGTGGGACAGGATGATTTCAGTGAAGTGGTGGGATCAGAAGGCAGACTATAAGTGACTGAAACATGAGGGGGATGAGAGGAAGCAGAAGTAATGAGTGCAGACAACTTTTTCTAGGAGATTGGCTAGGAAAATGAGATACAGAACCATGCGTGAAATATTACTCTATGTGTCTGAGCTGAGGCTGGATTGACAGGACACATCTGTCAGTAATTACAGCCAGGAGTTAGAACTAGAATGATCTCCAAACTTACCGATGTGTATGTGCAGAATGTGCTCTGAAGTAGCTGCTCCGGGATGCATCCTGATTGGACCTTGTTTCTCAGCACCTTCTCAATGCATTTCTTGCTCTGAGTGTTTACACTATAGATGGTCAGAAGCATCAGCAGGTCAAGAACCTTCCACAGGGAAAATGACAGTGAAATGAACCAAGTGTAAAGGGCCAACCAAACAGCTAAACCCAAAACAAACCCCAAAACCCACTCAGGTGACCCTCGAGGAGCCAGCAGAGGAGACAAAATAGTCCCACAAGAACCAAGAGAGGCAGAATGGAGTTCTGGTTCTCTACAAGGCCAGAACTTCCAGAATCAGAGCAGGACTAGGTTTAGTCCAAATGGCTCTTTGGCAGTGGATAGAAATTTTAGTACTGCCTTTTCAAATGTCCTTTTCAAATTTTCAAATTACTACTGAAATAAAAGAATAGAGAGCATGGGGAGGGGCAATGTATGAGAATGAAGCTCAGAGAGTTAAATGGGCAATATCTCAATTTTCCACTTTCTTACCAGTGAAGATTGGGTCTTGGAGTGCAATAGGAAGATTCACTTAAATTTATGGGTTCTTTTTTTGCTTTTTGGAGGAGGGAAAGTAGGGCAATTGGGGCTAAGTGACTTGCCCAAGGTCACACAGCTAGTTTTGTGTTACGTGTCTGAGGATTTGAACTCAGGTCCTCCTGACTCCAGGGCTGGTCCTCTATGCACTGTGCCACCTAGCTGCCCCGGAAGATTCATTTAGAATTTACAACTTTTTCTTTTTGGTGGGTGAAGGTCCATTATAATGACAATGAACAAAAGAATAGGGGCATACCATCAAAGAAATGCACCCCCAGATGACCAGATCACCACTAAAGGCATCTAGAGTCAATACAGAGTGATTAAACCCCAAAGAATAACTATGTTTCTAAGAAAGGCACAAACCCCAAATGCATATGATTAGGGAATTATGGTACATAAAGGTCACCTTGTGGTCAGACACAGAATCAATGTTTTCAATCGCCTAGAGAGAGAATAGAAACAAAAGAACATTTACAAGTAGAATGTAGCACTTTATTTTATTTCAGCATTCCCTCATAGACACAGCAGACATGTCTAGATCGTACCTTGTATTATTATTTACTTCTCTAAGTACAGGTCCTCTCTCCCCACCTAGATTATAAAGGGTGCTGGACCACAAGTAGGAGCCCCAAGTGAAGTACTTTGTAGATCCTAAGGAGCTCCATCAGTAGGATCATCACCGTAGTGAGGTATTATAAGGCCCCTTAGGGCAGGAACAAGGCTTTACACTTGTTTGTATGCCTGGAACCTAACGCAGTGCCCAGCACCTGGAGGTAAGTATCTACTGATGATAAAATGGAGCTCGTAAGTATCTACTGATGATAAAATGGAGCTCACGCACAGAAAAAGCCTTCTTCCTAAGCTTCTCTTTCCATTCACTTTTCCAACCAGAGAAGTTAACTGTTCACCCAGTCACTAAATCTTTATGTCACATTTCTTCTTATAATGCTTCTTTTGTAGGACTATGGAAAGCCACTGCCAAATCTCACCACTTCTTTCACAACATTTATAAAATCAGTGCCATTTTTCAATCATACTTTTCTCATCTTACTATCAATTTCCAGTCTACAAGTGGCCTACAGAAATCTCTGGAAGGTAGAAAGACACTTAAGTGTGATGATCAATAAGAAGCTAATTTCTCTGGTACATTTTCTTCTAATTTAATAAAACCACCAGCCTTCACATGAATGTCTGAATCTTACCCCCTCCTTGCATCAGGAATCACTTAACTGCAGAATAGCTACTAAGGTGAGCAAGGAATATGGTAGCAGAACCCAAAAGGCTCACTTGCCAACCCATCACCTCAGCGGTCTCTGTCATGACATGGCCTAACCAACTGAGCTAAGCAACCACAAAGGCCTTATTGGAGGTCTGGGCAATTACCTTAATCCATGCTTCTGAAATGGCCCTCTCGTAGCGAACAGCTGACTTGATCACATCAAAGAGGAGAGAAACACAGTCCTGATTGCTGTTTTCTTGATTTCCAGAACTATAAGCAGAGAAATAAAACCATGTCCATCTATGTCCATGAATCAGAAGCGTCACTCTCTACTAAGCTTCGGCTAGGCTGCTTTCTGAAGACTGCCCCTCAGGAAGGTGACTTCCCTGATGACCATAAGAAAAGCTTTGTTGCTGGGGTAGAAAACCAAAGAGATGAGGGGAAAGAGGTGGCAAGGATTACATACCTCATATGACCTTTATTTTTCAACTTGCTTTGGGAAGTTTGCAGCTGAGGTGGCAAAATACAGTATTCTAGATCCAACTTTTTCCGAAGCTCAGAAATCACCTGCAGAAAGCAAAGGATTCCTGGTGTGTTCTAATAATTTACAATGGATAAGTTTAAACCACTAAAATGATATCGACTTTCTTTTAAGTTTTAAATGAGATACCAACTTTTCTAAAGATAAAAAATCAATAATAATGAGGTGCTATAACCTTCAAAATGCTGTGTTTGACATTCTACAAGAGAGCAAATATGATCTCATAAGAATGAATATGACCAATAGTGCTATTCTGTACTCCCAGGTATAATCAATCTGGAGATGGGGGGACAGGTATCTGGGGGACAACAAATTCATGGAAAGATAAGCAGTCTTTTTTCTGGTTCTTTGAGTATGAGCAAAAACTACTTTATGCTTTAAAGCTTCTCTTCCATTTCAGAATAGAAACTCTCTCAAGATTGAACCCAAATCTATATATGTTGCAGTGTTTAGCTCCATTCTAGGTAGCTGGTGAGAAAATTAATACCAATGTACCTCTAATGCATCTGTGACTGTGACTGTATGAAGGATGAACTTGATTATCACAGGTAAATTGTCCAGTGTCACAGCTGACAGTTTAGCCATCACTAAGTGGCGCACCTAAAATGGAAAGCAAGACTACCTTAGTCTCTTAAATTCAATATTGAGAACTATCAAATTGTGGAAAAAATAGAAAAATATCTTAGTCCCTTGCTTTTTCCATATGTGAAGTGAGGAGGAAAACACCTCTTAACTGAAATCTCAGAGAAACTGAATGCTAAAAAGGTAATTATTAAAGACACATAATACATATAATATATACATAATACATATTATCTAATCAGATTTTGGAGTCTGAACTTTCCATAGTCAAAAGAAAGGGGTGGGGAAGGGAAGAGAAGAGAATGCACAGGAATCCACTCTTTCTACGTAGAGTATTACATAAAGTTTAGGCATCTAGAATTTACTACAACAACAAAATCCATTTCTCTCTGCTCTAATCTAAGTATCTAACAAAATGAACCATTAGTCTGCTGTAGCTTAATTTACAGTACATCTCTAAAACAATCTGGTTTCTATTTGCCTCATCTATCCTAAAAAAGAGTAACAAAGTAATGTGCTTTCAAAATGTAATTTTTAATACAGTAACTCTTAAAATCATTTGTTCCTTGAAAAACTGGCAGACAGCTGGCACTTATTCCCTCCTTCCCTACCTTAGACAGAAGCTTTGGATCAAGGCGGAGACTAGAAAGCACATCCAGGATTGGTACTGTCAGTGCTGTATTGTTCATCAGAAGGTCACTGTGTGCAAGTAAGAATTAGATAAGAAATTAACAGGGAAGTAAGTGAATGCAAACTTAGGAAAATCTCTCTCTCTCCTTACAATGTGGACTCGGATCACGTTCAGGTTCATTGTCTTGGTGGACTATGGTAAAAGCATTTTTTTTCTTTTTTCAAAGGGTTGAATTAGTAAGCCACATAGGTATACAAGATGACACATGACTATGAAAACCTCACTCTGGAACAATGTGGGAAATAACTTGGTGGATGAAAAGATGCTTAGTCCTTTTCAAGGGAAAAGAGGGAACCCCTGTCTCAATATCCCCTGTTCTTACCAACGACTCAAACTAAATAAAATCCTGCTTGTAAAGCAAGTAAGATGGAAAATGTCCTCCCCTTTCATTAATCCATATTCTTTTCTCAAAAACCCCCTCCAAAACCTGGAGAGGCAATAGTGTGTAAACAGAACTGGTGGCACAGTAAGGCTCAGTTCTAGTCTATTTTAGGCCAGGTACACCCTGACCTCTTATGCAAACTTAAGATTTGGAGAAATTCAGTTAACATGACACACAAACACACAACCTAAACCTCCTTTACCAAATACCAACAAACCTTTAGTCAGGGGATACATTAACAGGTACAGCTCTCCAAGGACCTGCCCAAAGGGACACGTGGACACAAGCTGATAATGGCAACAGTTCACGTGGGAATAAAAAAAGTTCATCAGGTCCAAGGAGTCACACTTCCTTGATACTGATTTATATGGCAATATGGACTGTACCCAATTGGCACCTTCTCTGCAACTTAAGTCTCAGAGAATGGCCTAGAGCACTGAGGCATTCAGTGACTTGCCCACAGTCACACAGCCAGAAGGTGTCAGAGAGAGAAGTCTCTTTAACTCACAACACCTTGCCTCTCTTGACAGCTGGTTTATATAGGATTCACCAAAAATGGGACCTTAGGGGACTTAGCTTATCTGCATTCTTGGTCTCTAAGTAATGTTTACAAGTCAGTAATAACCAGGCCATGCAGCCAGGACAGTCCCAAGGCCTGGTCAGAACAAGTAATGCCTAAGAAAGCTGCATCTGACTCATCCTAGCTATTTGACCCTAGCCAAGTCCCTCAACCTCTCAGTATCCTGACAACTCTCTAAACTGAAGAACAGGTGCTAATCTGCACTAGTAAAGAGACTTTCCCTGCCAGGAATTCCCTATACCAATGAAATCCTAAATCCAGTTTTATGTGCCCCATGAAGTCTAGTCCCACCTAGCTCTGTAGTAATTTCTTATTCTTATCTCAAACATCAGTTCTCCAACTACTGGTACGTCTCTCTCTCTGTTCCTGCCACTTCTCCGGGCAGAATACTACACGCACAGTATTTCTCCACTAGCTTGTAATCTCCTTGAGGGCAAGGTACACATTTTCTCCCTTTTTAAAGAACAACTCCCCAAAGAATACTGAAGACTTTGCACAAGGTGGATCAAAGAACACAGACACTTTCCTTTTTGTCCACTGTGTTCAAAGAAATGGTTTCAAAAGGTAATCCCAAAAGGAACCAGATCAGGTCAGTGGAAAAGCCCTGCTTGGCTCCGGATTCCATTTCCTCTAAAGTAGTGATGCTTCCTCCCTGGAGAGCTGGCACAAACCCTGTACTATAGTGGGGGGGTTACAGCAAAGTTTCCTCTCCTCACATTGCCCACAGCCTTGCCCTGCCCTTCTCCAGGGGTATAAATGCAAGAGCAGCACATTTCAGACTTCCATGAACCTCCAAGCCTGCTAAAGACTTCTTGTTTTCAAAAAGAACACAAAGGGGTGGCTAGGTGGTGCAGTGAATAGAGCACCGGCCCTGGAGTCAGGAGGACCTGAGTTCAAATCTGGCCCCAGACACTTAACACCAGCCATATGACCTTGGGCAAGTCACTTAACCCCTATTGCCCTGCCTTCTCCCCTCCAAAAAGCAAATAAATAAAGAACACAGAAATAATCCTAAGGAGCTGGGGTGGGGGGGGTCCTCAAAGGGCTGGAAAACCCTAGAGACTCTAGCAGCCTCCACAAACAGGGGATCTGAGTCCAGACTGGGGTGGGGAGCAGTATCACAAAGAATACTCCTCTGAGGTGGAACTCAGGTTCATGTAAGGCAATAGGGATGTATACAATAGAGACTCTTGACAAGTACATCCAGCTTTGGACACAATTACTTTTCTATCAAAATAGTATCCCATTAGTAGAAATGACATCCAAATGCCTTTTCCCTCCACATCCAACTCTGTGGCAGTGTGCTGCCATCCATCCGTCTTCATATGTCCTGAGTTTCCCAACTGTCACTCAATCTGTGAGCGTAGAATTCTTCAACCACAAGCTGAAGGAATAAGAGCACTATAGAGTAAAACCCCCTGCTGCAGCTGGAAGAAGGAACCAGCCCCTGCAGCTTAGAAGTGTCACTGAATGATACTGTCAGGTGATTATACTTTTCCTTCAACATGAGTTCACGAAAACTTTTTTTGTTTGTTTTTGTCTTTTGCTTTTTGGAGGGCAATTGGGATTAAGTAACTTGCCCAAGGTCACACAGCTAGGTTTTTGTTTGTGTGTGTTAAGTGTCTGAGGCCAGATCCGAACTCAGGTCCTTCTGACTCCAGGTCTGGCACTCTACTCACTGCGCCACCTAGCCATCCCATCCATGATCACTTTTTAAAAACTCAGCTGATATACTGGGGACAGGTTAATGAGGCCAAGCCCTTTGGTCTCATCTGCTGCTGGCTAGGCCCTAATGCCAAATGGCTGCACTCACAGAAATAATGACTCTGAAGGAAGAAGACCAGGCCTCTAAGCTTTCACTCACATGGTTTTGGGCAGGTCACTTAACCTGCTTGGGGCCTCAATTTCCACATCAGTCCAAGTACAGGCTTGGATTCAATGGCCTCTGAGGACCCTGTCAGCTTTAGATCCATGCACATCACTGGAAAAACAAGCCAAAACACATTCACAGTCCTGATGGTGGGCCAGCAACATCTTTATTTCTTTATTTTTTTACTTTTTGGAGAGGAAAAGGCAGGGCAATTGGGGTTAAGTGACTTGCCCAAGGTCATATGGCTAGTGTTAATTAAGTGTCTGAGGCCGGATTTGAACTCAGGTACTCCTGACTCAGGTGTGGTGCTCTATTCACTGTGACACCTAGCCGCTTCCCAGCAACATCTTAATAGAAGGATGATCCTCTCTTTTAAACCAAAAAACCCAGTCCTAGGACAAGATTCTGCTGAAGGCATTCTCTAACCATATTTTGGTACCTCAACTCTGCAGCCACATCGCCATGTTGAGAGTCTCCGATTATCTCAGGCAAACTGGTTATGAGGTCATGCTGCAGGGTCACAGGAGCAATACTGATCAGCTGCATAATCTTGGTTGTAAGGTCCTAGAAAGTTAAAAAAAAAACCCCAGCAAATTATGAGAAAAGCCAACAGAGAAAGGCTTTCCATTCCCATCTGTGAGAAATGGAATAAAACTAATATTCTGCTCTTAATTATATAGGGTTAATCCCAAAGCCTGTTCCAATATGTAACTAAGTAAAGCTTTACCTGAACTTAAAAGTTGTGGGGGGAAGAGAAGGGAAGTGAGATGGTTAGGAGAATTAGGAGAAAGAAATGAAATGACTCAAATTCACCTCCTCCATTCCCTTAGCTGAAAGTGCTTTCTCCATCTTCAGAAATCCCTTTGTTTAACCTTTTGGGGGGATTTTTCACACTCAGCTTTGTGTTATGGTATATGTTTGTATTATAGTTATAGTCTTATCTCTATGTAAGACTGTAAAATTCTTAAGGACAAAGACAATGTCTCATTCATTTTGCAGTGCACTTAGCACCTACATGCTCCTTTGCCCATCACTGGCTCTTATATATGTTAAATGTTTTATCCCAAAGTATGTATTTCTTACACTGACTTTTCCATTTTTGCCCAAACTCCTAGCCATCCTTTCCTTTTTCCTGGACCACCAGGCTAGAATTCTCCAGAAGGACCTAATCACTGAGCCCATATTTCTATCACCCATAGGCCAGTAGGATATACTTTCAGTAAAACCTGGATACTGGCTTGAGGTTTTGCTGGATCCCACAATAAAAGGTAGCCTCTCCAACTGACCTAGATATCTTGGGCTACCATTTATAGGACTGGGTTACCAGACACCACCATCCTCAGCCTTCTGGGGACCACACACCTGCCTGGCTCAGATAAGTGGACAACCCTTTCATCTAGCTCTAATCATTACTCAAATGCTTCAGCTATAGCTCCCCCATACCTTGACTGGTAAACAATGCCACTAATTCCAGATCTCTAAGACAAGCCTCCAGAAGTCTTGGATCCCTAGGCCACAGTGTACCAACACCAATCTACATCAACATTTATCCAACTCCTACCCTAAAGCCACACTTCCACTCAACCACAGGTGAACCTGTATCACATCTCAACAATCCATAGGCTGTGTTCCTGTCAAACTGGATTCAACTACCCCATCACAAGGCATTATCTGGGCCTCAAAGTTCTATATCACTTCAACCAAGTCTTGGCTAGTGGGTCACACACATTTACCTACACCTGACCTCCAGGCTAAGGCTATGCTATACCCAGAATAGGATATGCAATGCCCAGGATAGGACTCTATTCATTCATTCATTCATTCAATATACCTTTAAATACCCATTATGTACCAGACATGGGAGAATCAAAGACAAAAACACGACAGGCCCTGTTTTCAAGGAGCTTACATTCAGATGGGGATAGGGTAATCTGGGAATAACTTATGCAAAGATAAGTAAACACATATAAAAAATGATAAAATAAAAAAAGACTACACTATCATAGCTGAATAGGTTTCTATGTACCTTATCAAAGCACTACCTATTTATAAGAGGCATTATTATTTTTTCTTTTTCCTGGATAATAATAATAGTAATTTATAGTGATAATAATATAGTATATATTATGGTAATATAGTATACAATATGGTAATAATAATAATATTAAAACAGTACCTATTTATAATAGAAAATACAAGTAAAAAGATGATAATCTGTACTTTTCTGCTAAAAAAATGATAAAACATGAAGCATGTAAGGAAATATGAAAAGAATTATGGGTGGTCATTTCATTTTTTGGCTTTCATTTATATTTTATAACATGCTCAAGATTAAAAATTCTTTGTATATGTATTAGATTGTTTCTGTTATTAGATTTATAGTAAAAATTAAAAATAATCAATTACTTTTCAAATTTCTATCTTTTAGGCAATAAAATCTAATCATTATATTCTAACAAAAATTATTTTGGATAAATTGTAAAAAGTTCACCACCACCATCATTCTCAATAGTCAATATGGGAATTTGTTTGATCTGATTATGCATACTTGTTACCGGAGTTTTGGTTTCCTTTCTTGTTCTCCTCCCCTCTTATCCCCCCAGTGAAGAGAAGAAAGATGGGAAGGAAACAATTCTTGTCAACTGGAAAAAAGATTTTAATTTTTATAATTCTATCCTTACATATAGTTGGAAAATGAATTTTAAAAGGCCAGAAAGCATACCTTGCCATCAATAATCCTGTCAAGCCATTTCAACTGATTGATAATAAGCCGAGGCATGTTGAGTCCATCATTATTAACACTGAAATGTTAGAAGAGGGGAAACACAAGGAGCTTTAGCCTTTTTTATATGAATAGCAAATCCTAATATCATACAGAAGTTTTCTTTCTACTAAGTATGACTTTCAGGAAAGTTGGAGCCACTTCAAAGAAAGCTTCCTTGAGGAGACCTCTTTCCAGGTCACATCGGGTCTCTCTGTATATTTGTCACTTACCTCTCATAAAGAAACTCTGGCAATTTTTCAAATAAGATTCTGATAATGGCAGGCTGTAAAAAAAAATATATATATATATGTATATATATATATATACATATACATATATATATATATATATATATATACATATACATATATATATATATATATATATATGGGTAAAAAGTTAGCTTACTCTAAAACATTAAGAGAAAACTTACAGTGACCAATGTCACTAATGTTCCCTAAGAAGCCCAGAAAAGCCTGTTACACCACCAGAAACTGCATAGGGAAAGATATCTAGCTTTAAAACAGAAAGTTCAAGAATCTGTAACTTGTCCTAATGATCAGCAAAGCACCATGAATAGCTAGACTCTCAATGAAGATTCAGTAGTAATAGAGCTAACTGCAAATTCAGTAAATGGAATATTTATTTATTTAGCTTTTTTTGGAGGGGGGAAGGCAGGGCAATTGGGGTTAAGTGACTTGCCCAAAGTCACATGGCTACTAATTGTTAAGTGTCTGAGGCTGGATTTGAAATCAGGTCCTCTTGACTCCAGGGCAGGTACTCTATTCATGCACCACCTAGCCACCCCTAAATGGAATATTTAAAGCAGTCATCAGGCAATAACAAGAAGTTTAACTAAGGACCAAAAAGGTATCTGAAGGGTTGTTAGTCAAGTGGAGGAGGAATTAGCCTTGTCCTGGTTGGCTCTGGACAGCAGAATGGAGACTGATGAATGGAAGACACAAAGGGCAGATTTAGGAGTGGCATAAGGAAAGCTTCCTTTTTTTTTTTCCCAAATGTTTTATTAACTTCTGGTTTACATCATTCATCTCCATTAGATTTTGAGTTACAATTTTTTCCCCATTTTCCCCCTACCCACCACCCCAGAATAAGTCATACAGGATATCCCCTCAACCAATCTGCTCTCTCCCATCCCCCCTTCGACTTTTCCAGTAGGGCGCCCCATTGCCTGCACATCTTATCCCCAATTATATGCAAAATAGTATTAATCATAGTGGGTTTTTTTTTTTTGGAGGGCAATTGGAATTAAGTAACTTGCCCAAAGTCACACGGCTAGGTTTTTGTTTGTGTTTGTTAAGTGTCTTGAGGCCAGATCCGAACTCAGGTCCTTCTGAGTCCAGGGCCAGTGATTTACTCACTGCACCACCTAGTCGCCCCATTAATCATAGTATTTATATATTTTTTAAAAAATTTGATTTTAAAAGATAAACAACTCAGTATATGCTGTACATATGTAGCTATGCAAAACATTACCATAGTAGATATATTGTAAGACTGACTATATTTCCCTCCCTCCCATTCCACCTTCCACGTGGTCTACTCCCTACCTTGATCCTGTCCCTTTTCAAAAGTGAGTGCTTCCAACTTCCCTCCCCTCCACCACCTTCCCCCATCCCCCTCCCCCCCACGCTCCTATTTAGTATGCATGTCATTCTCTCCCTGGTCCAAATTCAATGAGAATAAGGTTTTGCCTTTTTGCCTTCCTGTCTCTCCCCTCCCCTGATAAGGAAAGCTTTCTAATAACTGATACTCTTAAGTGGAAGGACCACCTCAGAACTAGTGAGATCCCACTTGCCCAGAAGTGTTGAAGGAGGGGTCAAATGAGCCCTGGTTGGGTGTGCTGTAGAGCAGATTCATGTTCAAGCATGACTTCTGAGGACTTTCCAACTCTGAGATTCTCCACTGAAGAACTACACTGACTAAAGCATTGACCCAGGGCTTCCAATGGAATGAAAAAAGTTAAGGGTAAAGGAAGAAGAAAAAAAATCAAACTGGAGAAGAGAAGAGTTGGCAAAGATGTATGAGGCCCAAAGGTGAGAAACGGAGAGGTAAGGGAAATCAGGACAACAGGGATTTGGGAATAGAGAGGTTTAGTGGATGAAACAGAGCAGCTGCATGGCCCAGAAACTAACCCAATGGAATTAGATCCAGTTAAGCAGCAGCACAGCCTGAAGTAGTGCGGAGGGCACATGGCACTAGAAGCACCCTCAATCAACTTTTAAAACAAGTTCAGCTGAGGCTGGGGCATAGCCATGACACTAGAGGCCCTGACATACTGCAAGGTTAGCAGGGATAGAATGGTATGTGGAGAAGTGCTAACTGGCACATTCCTTTCTAACCGCTCTTACTAACTCGGCGTGCTGCTGAAGGACTTCACATGTTACCAGCAATCTCCAGGTCTGCCTTCCATCTATTACTGCTGCCTTTGCACAAGGTCACAGAGCGGCCAAACATGCCAACACTACCATTACATCCATCTCTTGACAGTACCTGAATTGTTATCACAAACTACAGCCCTTTTAAAAATTTTATTTGGGGGAAAAAAAAGTCAAAATCTCACCTGTAAATTGTCCATCCCCAGCAATAGTTTAATGAGGCTCTTATAATAAGGAGCGGCCATGCTGTAAAAGAGAAACACGGATACCACTCTAAAGGATGAGCAATGAAAAGATGGCCCTTGACCAAGCCTGTGACACACTGGCTTACTCAAAGAACTCGAGAAAAACTCTTTGTTGCTTATCCCTCACACTCATAACTTAGAAGCTGAACTATGGGGGAAGGAGGAGAAAAAAGCGATGCAATACGATGAAATGCCCAGAAATTCTCCCCCAGTCATATCTCAACTGTACTAGATACACTCCCCTTTCCACACCTCGTCTCTTCTTCTTGTAGTCGTTCACAAGACAAGAGGCAGTTCCTGAAACAGTCTCGATCTTCTATGTACAACTCTAGGCCACTAATAAATTCCTCCACAGCCTTCAGGAAAAGAGGAAAAGGAAATAAGACGCTTGATCTAGAGAAAGGGTTCTTAAGCTGGAATTCGTAAAATTGTCTTGTTTTGTTTTTTAATTTTGATAACTGAATTTCTTGGTTGTTGTTTTTTGGCTTTGGGGGGTTTAAGTGGGGTTAAGTGATTTGCCCAGCTAGTAAGTGTCTGAGGTCAGATTTGAACTCAGTTCTTCCGGACTTCAGGGCCAGTGCTCTATCCACTGTGACACCTAGCTGCCCCAGATAACTTGTGTTTCAATAGAAGTGGTTTTCCACATGGGTTTACAAAGAAAATCACTTATATTGAAATACAATTATCCAGGGCACTAGGTGTTACAGTAGAGATACAGATATAGATGTATGTTATTTCATGCTTTTAGAAACACTGCTCTAAGAAGGGGTCCCCTGGCATAATTAGACTGCTAAAGGGGTCCATTACAGGAAAAAGGTTAAGAACACCTCATTCAGAGTTTTCTTGTCAGTAGCCAAATAAGACTCTAAGCTATCTCAACTCTCCAATGGTTTTATTCAAGCTCTCAGTGCTTCAGTATAAAGTTTTGCTAGTAAAAACAGAAAAGTTAGGGTAAGAAATACATACTTTGGGATAAGAAGGGTGTTTCTTCAAGGCTTGAGAGAGCTTTCTTTGGAAAATTACTTGATCTACAGCTATAGAATAAGAAATAAAAAGTTGGTGTCAGATGCAATAACCAAATTAAATTTAAAGTAGATTGGCTTTAATGTGGATTATTATTTCAAGTTTATAACCCTCCCTAATGCCATTAATTTTCATAAGGTTCCATGTTTCTAGCTTGAATGGACCAATAGAGAGTCTTTTAACTTAATATCAGCTCCAAACCATCCAAATTCTTAAGAATACAAAGCTGGGCTTTGCTAGAAGATTAACAAATGATCAAAAACCATATGTATATAAAAATATCTTTCCCACTGAAGTTTTAATGCTATAAAGCAACAGCAGGATCTTCCATTTCAATGGGACTCCCTTCTCTCTAGCAGTGCAGCAGTTGGTCCAGAGGTGGGGAACCTGCGGCCTCAAGGCCACATGTGGCCCTCTAGGGCCCCTTAATAAAAGAATTTGTTCTGTGAAGTTTGGATTCAGTCACAGGGCCATACATGAGGACCTAGAATCTAGACAATCTATGACCTTGAGCACCCCACGTACTACCCTTTTATACTGTTACAAACTTAACAAACATAAACTATGAATTTCATGAGACAGGTGACCTATTGGACAGTGACAAACTTGGAGTCAGGAGGTTAAGCGTTGCTTCAGTCACTTGTTATACGACCTAAGCAAATCACTTAACCTCTCAAGTCTGTTTCCTCCTCCATAAAAAGTGATATTAACAGCATCTTATTCACAGGGCTATTGGGAGGATCAGATGAGGTATATAAATGGCTCTCTGAAAACTAAGTACTATGTAAATGCTACCTATTCTATTTCCTTATGAAAACAAAAAAATAATTATGACACTTCGAATCTATTATATATAGCTAATTTTAGAAGTAAATATTATATTTAAAATGGAATATCCAACATTGCCTTATTTGTGTCCCCTCTGAACCTCTTGCTGCCTTCTGTGCATTTAAAAAATATTTCATCAATATTTCTTTTATATTGCTATCATTAAATTAATACACACTTTGAAAATTTACATGTAATAGATTTTTCGTGGAATCATATATAATCTCTTTTTGTACTTTATATTAGGAAATGCCTATTTTTTTTTGTTTGTTTTTTTGGAGGGCAATTGGAGTTAAGCGACTTGCCCAAGTTCACAGGGCTAGTTTTTGTGTTAAGTGTCTGAGGCTGGATTCGAACTCAGGTCCTCCTGACTCCAGGGCTGTTGCTCTATTCACTGTGCCACCTAGCCACCCCAAATGCCTATGTTTCTTGATACTTGTCAAATTTATTAACAAAAAAGAAAACTAAAAAAAATTTTCAAAGACCTAGAAATCTTCTGGAAAAGAACTCTCTACTGGTCCCTGGCTGATAGCATTTTCCCTACTCTCTTCCACTCCTTCCTAGCCTTTTCTAATCTCTATGACAATAAATTTCAAAAGCATATAGTTTAATCCCACAAAACACACACACACACACACACACACACACACACACACACACACACACACACACACACACACAATTGTAAATATGATAGCAAAGCCCAGGATAAAGATAAGAATATTACCTAGTTGATTTTGCCTCTCCCCAGTTTTAAGAGTAATTCCTGCTGTCTTGAGAAGCTTTACAAAAGCACTGTCATTCTCTACTACTTCATCCTGAGCAAGTGATTTCCTTGGCTTTTTATTCACTTCATTCTTCTTTGCTTCAGAAAAAAGAAACATTCCATAGATTCCATGAATAAAGCAGATGTTAAATTCAAACAAAACAAGAAACTTAATGTATCCACCAAAAAACCCTCTAGTATAAAAGTGGTTAATTACTGCTTAAAAAAGAAAAATTATATCAATGAATAGGACTCTTTCCATATGTTCGTTTTTACCCAAGGAATTACAATTGTATAAAATTTGCAGTAAAGAAATGACAAAAAATTTTCTACCTAATTTCAGTGTTTAAGGATAAATATAAGGAACATAGACTTCTGTCTTTCTTATGTACAGAACTCAGCCTGATTTCAACAGGAATTCAAAACATATTGAATAATCACTAAGAACTAGAAGTAATGCATGATCTGCATCCCTCTCAATCCTTTCTTTCCTAAGTCTCTTTCCCTTCTACTTCTCTGTCCCCTGAGTAAAATTTAAAACAAAATGTTAAATGTTGCTATGGCTATGGACCCATCTAGCCATAATTTCCACGCTCTCTCTTTCAATGCAAATAAACATGGATATAAAAAACAAGAGATAAAATTCATTTATTGAATATCCCCTAAACTGTGGTCTCTTCCCAAGAAGGTAAATACACAGGTTTCTCACTTTTGGCAATACCAGATAACATTTAATCAGCCCATTTACTTTTAGTCAGACTACTAGATTGTTCCCATTTAGATTTAAACATTTTTCAATGAGAAAAAAATCATATGCTTTATAATACCCTAAATAAAGCATTGTTCACCAAATTTTCTATTACTAAAACAAAAAAGTTCATTATTGTTCATTTTTTACATCTGGAAGTGTTTCTGCTGCTACAAGTACACATAAGAAAATCTAATACATATTTTGCCAGATAGAAATTCTCCAAACTAGACAAAT
Source organism: Gymnobelideus leadbeateri (assembly GCA_011680675.1). NCBI lineage: Eukaryota > Metazoa > Chordata > Mammalia > Diprotodontia > Petauridae > Gymnobelideus > Gymnobelideus leadbeateri. The sequence continues at coordinate 566,330 of WOXC01004059.1, forward strand.
TAATCAGCAATACAATTATAAAATTGAACAATCAGTACACTAGAGCTCCCTTTACACTGAAACCAACCATTGTCCACTACCTCTTATGCTTGGTATTGTTACTTAAGAGTTTTAGGTAAATAAATCATCTTTCTTTCTTTCTTTTTTTTTTGGAGGGAGGAAAGCAGGGCAATTGGAGTTAAGTGACTTGTCCAAGGTCACATGGCTAGTAAGTGTTAAGTGTCTAAGGCCTTATTTGAACTCAGGTCCTTCTGATTCCAGAGATGGTGCTCTATTCACTAATAAATCATCATTCTAACATAAAAAAGTCATCCTTCCATCTAGATTATAAGATGCTGGAGGGCAGGGGCTGTGTATTACATATTTTTGTATCCTCTTCAACACCAAACATAGAGCTTTTTGCAAAATAGTCACTTAATAAATGGAATAATAGAAACTCAAGTTTCATTAGAAGTGTTTAGTAGAAACCCTTGTCTTGATACATAG